>WOVY01016147.1:0-117500 GCA_013436015.1 Rhipicephalus annulatus
TGTTTCACTTGCATGTTAAGATGCACAAGCTCTACACTTGTGAGCTTTGAGGTTTTATGACATTGATTTTAGTTATCTCTGTGTCCTCAATTTTTCTCTGCTTGTCTTCATGGCCGTCCTAAACCATGTAGTTTTGAATCACAGTCTAAATGGAAGAGATGCAGAGATATGAGCCAGGCATTTCGTCTAGCATTTTTTATCATGTTTCAAAGCCAACAAGCTCAATTTCGGCGATTTCCGCATCGGAAAACTAAAAAAAATGTTTTGGAGTACTTAGACGAAAACAATTCAAGTAAGTAGTCTCAACAAGACGCCTAAAAATTGCCCGTGCTCGCTGTATTTTTCCTCCCTTAAGCACTACTGTGTACCCCATTCATAGCGATGTTTGTTATTTTCACGATGCAATTGAATGGTAGGAAGGTGTTCTTTCCCGAATGTGTCCGGGTCCTTAGCCAGCCCTCTTATTCGCCGCACATGTCCGCAGGGCTTTTATCACCACCCTGTTTGTAGAGATGATGAAACAAGATAGCCGTAGCGCTGAAATAAGATAGCCCACGTGCTGTTCTCGTCCTTGGTCCGTGTTTTTTCTGCGCAATGGCTTCATGGAATGTGCCGAACCAAACTCGCCCAGAAGTCTGTACTCTGAGAATATGAGAGGTTAGCGCCTCAATGTGGCACCAGCCACTTTTTGTCGATTATCGTACAAAACGGAGCGAAAAAAAAAGAGAAATAAAAACCGTACATTCTGCCAAACTTGTTAGTGCTTCACCGCAGACATATTTGCAAAAGGAGAATTATGCTTTACAGTAATGTGACCTGGTGAAAAAAAAAAAGACTTTCTGCAAGGGAATACAAATTAAAAGACTGATTGATTGACTGATTGATTGAAATACTTAAAAAATTACATTCTTCAGTTAACTAGTAGTGAATAATTTAAGGTTCATTTCTCACGGATTCAACACGTACAAATGACCCCATACGATGATACAACGCTAAGGTCGTAGACAGATACGTGCTTTGGTACTGCTTGAACATTTTTTGCGCATTTTCTTCGTCGCAGCTGTCGCGCTCCCATGGCGAGCCTGGAGTGCCTGGACGAGGGCACACTGTCCAGCGGCAGCTCCGTGCTGGCAAGCCAGCCACCCACCAGACAAGTGTCCACGTTCGCACCGCCTGCTGTACGCTACAGGTACGCTACGTTGCCCATTGTGAGAAAAGGAAGACGCGCGGCAGTGCTTCCTGCGTTGTTGTACTTCATGCATTCTGTTCGAATGCTTCCCCACCATCAGCGGGGAAGATGTCTTTAGTCGAGAAGTATTCACGTATGCGTTGACGGGCGCATATTGAACGCGCACATGGTGACCTGCCGTACTGTGTCATTCATGAAAGAATACCCAACAATTACTCCACCTCTTGTTACAGCTCATAATGTCTTACTACTGCTCGTAACTTACTGTCTAACATACTCTTTCTTGGCGCGCGCATTCATTTCTGGCGTGTGACATTGGCAATAGTTTACTTTTCAATGAAAAAAAAAATACTTGCTGCATTTTAAATCAGAACACGCACACACAGAATCTTGAAATCTAGACTAATATAATCATAGTATAACTGAAATGACATCCGTGTTTTGAGGTTGTCACCACGATGACCCTTTGGTTACAGTGCTCGCCTGTTGATCAGAAAGATGCGAGCTCGATCTCGATCACGGCAGTATTCTTTCAATATATTCGAAACACTGGAGATCTGTGTAATGGGCGCTATCAGTGAATGTTAAAGAGATGTAGCTCATAAAAATTATTCCTGGCCGAACACGAGGGCGTGCCTCGGCTATGTAGTAGTTTTGGTGCGTGAAACCAGATAAATTGATTGTCATATATATTGCGGTCGCGACAATAAAAAGGTGATATTTTTTTGTGAAATGAGCGACAACCAGCGTTTGATGTCGTGTGCTGCTATTGGATATGCGGCTTTCTTTTTTCCTTCGCAGAAATCTGGGAAAGTCAGGACTACGCATATCAAACGTCGGTTTAGGTGAGCACAAGCTTTGTATGTCAAAGTTTCATGTTTTGATGGATTTGCATTGATGCGTTTTGTTTTGTTTTAACTGTTTTGCTGTGGAGAGGTTGAGCTCCCTATTGCCTCGGCTACTTCATATCACGAAGCTCTGCAGCAAAAAAAAGAATAATACTGAACGGTACCCAAAAATGAAGAATAAAAAACATAATAGAACACTGGAACCAGTTCAAATATCATGCCAACACACACTTTTCTAACAAAAGTTCACACAGTTATAATGTGTTTACACGCACACCTTCCTTTTCTACTGTTAGTATATGCACCATTTCATATACATCCATCCCTGGCTGTCTATCACAGGCGCTTGTACAGTCCGGTCTCCACTAAAAAGTCTGTCAGGAAGATGTTCACCTTTTTCTAAAGATGCATCTCACGCCATAGTTCAAGTAATTTCTTTAATGTGAGGGGCAGTCTGTCAAAACTTGCTGATTTGTTCCTTAATTTTTCTCTTTCAATTGCGTATTTAACGCGCTCCAAAAAGATGGCGAACATTTTCTTCTGCATGACCAAAATGACATTCCGGTGAGTTGGATCGATGTATTTCGCGCAGGAAGCTGTTTGTGTGTGCTACTTCTAAACGAAGTTTGTGGAATAATGTCTCTAAGTGTCGTGGGATATCTGTCGCCATGAAAAATTTTCTGTGTGGATCAACTTTATAAAGTACTGTTTCTTTTGATTTAGGGCTATTAAACCACTTATCCTTCGAACAATGGTTATCTCCTTGCATTAAAAAATGTTGAATATCCGCCCCAGACATAGGGATTTCGCAATCTAGTCCTTCGTTCAATGCGTTCTTCGCGAGGCTGTCAGCATCTTCATTTCTTTTTATTTCAATGTGACTGGGTATTCATTGTAATACGATGTTGTGACCCTGCGCTGAGGCATATTCTACAGTTTCTGCAATACATTGTGCTATTTCATCATTTTTGTGAAGTGAACTCGCATTTCTGATTAGCTGAAGGGCAGGTTTGCTATCCGTGCACATCACCCACTTTCGTGGCTCAGAATTCTCGCAGATAAGCTTCATTGCTTCAAATATATCCACCAATTCTGGTGTCATTGATGAAGATTTGTGCGATAATTTGTACATTGTCTTTTTCTGAATTTCGGGTATAAAGACCGCAGAGGCTGACGCTTCTTCAGCGCATGATCCATCTGTATATATCTTCGTTTTTTCATTATCCACTATGTGAAAATGATGAAGTACCATCTGTGCCGCCACTAGAGGCGCCATGTCTATTTTCTTCTGTATGCCATCTATTTCACGGAAAACGTTGAGAAGAGGCAGCGTCCGAGCTGATTTTGAAGGTTTCCATCGTTTAAATTCTGGTGCTACTGCTTGAAATGCTGATACACTATCTTGTACAGTCTCGTTGCCGTCCTTTGTGTTAGTGCGCCAGATAAAGAATGACTTTCATGTTGCGTAAAATTCTAAATAAATTTCATGGGCCGTTCGTAGAATTCACTTTGCTTAATTCAGCTAACAAAACGTTCCTTGTTGTTGTCATTTCAGGAACCTGGGTGACATTCGGTTCTCTAATATCAGAAGAGGTAAGTAGTGGAATGACACGTTGCAGAATTTCGCATGTAAAAATGACCCCTCCTGAATAGAAAAAAAAAAAAAACGTTCACAGGAAAAGAACGGTTCACAGGAAAAGAAAAGTAGAATACTGTGATGGCACGTAGGGTACCCGAGATAGAGTCCCATTGTGTCCTTGTTTTTTTTACTTACTTTTTTGTTGCGCGCGATAGTGGTTAGGGACACCGGTGGCGGAGGAGGCGGCGAATAACTACGGCGTTAAAAACAACACTTGTTGGGATCTCCTAACGGCTTTCGCTGTAATAGCAAGCATAATCGACACAATTGTCATGTCTTAGCTAGCGTGACTGTTTTAATGCTGATTAAATAAAGGCCTATTTTTCTGTCTTATCCAAAAATCAATTGCACATGCCTTACAGCGAAAGCGTAAAGAAGGTTTCATCATTAAAGAGAACACTCGTAGTCAAGGAATATCTAAATTTTGTTCCATCGCAAAAAAAAAACTACAGCAGACAATTATTGGTTGCGCACTTTCTAGATCTATCTGCTGTTAGGTTACCATCAACGCGAAAAGCGCATGTTCATGTGTTCCCTTTAATTGCACTGCACAATCAAAAATTCGCTTTCACACACACGTTGCTCGGTGTCGCATCTCTCTTTTAAACAACGTACGCACATTCAGGAACGTTTAAGGAATCGTAGATACCAGCAATTTCATCCATCAATACCTACGGCAGCCGGATGATCACGGCGGCTGTCAGATCGCAGCCGGCAGGGCTTTAGTATCAACAGGGCTTTGCTACTAACAAAACTTTACTGGCACACGAGGTATACGAGGTCCTCTACATGTGCAGAGTAAACGCGACACCATTGAGATTATCCCTGCGTCACGTAATGTACGTTTTGTCCATTCACTGAGTTCGACTTCTTTCTTATAAAGTTAGCTTTCCATTGGAAACGTGGGAACTTGAAGTTGCTTTCACTACTTCGGAGGAACGTCCTTCAACGTAAGGATAACAGTTGCTAAGCAGAAAACGCAGTCTGAGCTCACGGTAGCTGTTTGAACGATTGTCATACGACAGAAACGGCGTAAGAGTATTTGAAGAGGGTTCAACAGAAAACAACACACGACTTATGGGGCTGCATGGATATTCAGCCGTTTGCAAACTTCCTTTGCAGGTCGCGGAGGATATCGTGACAGCCGCCTTTGACAATGGGATCAATGTCTTCGATACGGCCGACATTTACGCCGGAGGAAAGTACGTATCCGTGCATTACGGATCATTGTTCTCGTTCTTTATTTTTGACAATGCTTTAAAAGGTCTCGAATTCCCATTGCACGTTTTAGAATGCGTACATTACATTGAATTACATCCCAATTTCAACTTCACCACATGCCGCTGTCACGTTCACACTTTTCCCACTGTACAGCTCACATCCAACCAGACAGTTTGTAACTCGAATTTATATCATTATGTGACGCATTAATAGCACTTAAAAGAAAAAAAATATATATCAAGGAATACGACAGTAAGACAAAGCGGACACTGGTCTCTCAGAAATGCACTGTATTATTGTCACTTTACTCTGTCGTATATATATATATATATATATATATATATATATATATATATAGATATATATATATATATATATATATATATATATATATATATATATATATATATATATATATATATATATATAGCCCCTAGAGATACGTACCTTTGTAATAAATGTAACTGTTCTGGTCTTTTACCTATAAGATTTATTGGTACAGGCTTTCTAAACCATGTTAGTTTGACCTTGCAGCGCATTAGGATGATACACTCCTAAGAAGGTAGAGTTTCAGCTAATAAAGATAAATTATACGAAAGGTATATTTGCTTGACAACGTAAAAAGTGTCACCAAGCAAACGCCCACCAACACTATCAACTCTTGCTCGACGTACTTCACTCGCACTGCTGTTATAGTAGGACAGATACAAATGGCAGTGGTGCTGCACGTCGCACCCTACATTATGATGATGATGATTATGATGATGATGATGATGATGACGATGTAAGCGCAATGGACGTCACACCCAACCCCCCGTGCTACACCAACGTCACTTTTTAAGTGTGTTTGTTAGTGTTCTAATACCAACTTCGTTTGAAAAGAGTTAGTACCAAGCATTTATACAGATCACATTCCAGTGTTTCAATATTTGCGTCCAGCAGTGAGTAAGAGGTCTTTCCTCCGTTCAATTCTTTGCAAACCGAATGCCTGCGGAATGAATCATGTTGAGGTACAACGTAAAGGGGCTGCCTTTGTTAAATCCCCGTTATTTCCACCACCCTCTATGCCCTGCTTTGGCCCCTACCTGTAAATTGCACAGTCTAGGCCCTCTCACCGTCTCCTCTTCCTCCCCCTTCTCATCTCTTCCCTCCTCCTTGACGCCCAACGCCCTTTTTCTGTCTCGCGTTGCACTCAATAGCACCCGTTGTCTTCACCGCGTCAGCGGGTGCGTTTGTGACCGAGAAGGAAACAGCGCGAGAGGGCAGGAATACAAACAAACAAAACAACACAAAACCGTATAGTCAGGCTTTCTGAAGGACGAGCGAATGCAAGCGCCTCGCGTTGTTTGTGTTTACAGGGCCGAGGTGGCTCTTGGCAAGGTGCTCAAGAAGAAGCGATGGAGGTGCGTCTCTCTGTATCCCTGCTCTGGCCACGTTCCAGGCGACCCGCGCGAGACCCCGCACTCTCTGTATGTGTGTGATTCCATTGTTATCTCCAGCTTTGGCGCTACGAGACGAGTCCTAGCACGGTGCGGGCGTGTTGTGCTCGCGGTGAAAGCAGTGAGTGGGAAGCAACGAGAGAAGTAGAATTGTTAGACAGGTTAGTTTTTTCTTCTTTCACTTTTTTTTAATTAGACATCCAGAACCACCATCACAACCACAACCAGAGCAAATATTTGGGCAAGTATGTGGGTTGGTGTGCACCTTGTGAGTGATAGTTGCGAGTCGGCGCCTGTCACGTTGTTTGTTTACATGACTTCGTCTTGTTGTCACGCCGTTTTCAAGATGGCATAGCCGTAACCAAACGTCGTCATGGGCCCAGCTAGATTTTTTTTCGGATAAAAGGGGAAGAGAGTGCTGGCCTCAACCACCCTTTATGTATATTCGTGCACGCGTTTGTATATATGCATGTGTAAAATATAAAGATTAAGAATTGAAAAAAAATCCGGGAGGAGGGAGACGTGGCGCTTCTTCCTTTCTCATGGTTTCGCATCGTTTTCATATGATTCGACCGATGATTGCGTCAAGCAAAGCAGAGGGGAATATTATAAGTTTTTTTTAGTGTAGCGTAGTATTTATGACATAAATGGAATCAAATTGTACAAAAAAAGCACTCATTTCATAGGCGGGGGCCTGAACCCACAAGCAAGGAAATTGTGGGTTGTATTTGTGTGACCCTTTTGTTCACAGTATCAGAATTAAGCGCCCGGTGCTGTACCATTTCAACCACGACAGAAGGCGATTTCCCCGTACACTTTGTTTGTACTTCTGCGCGTGTTTCTCTTTTAATCCCCTGACCACTTCCCCCAGTGCAGGGTAGCAAACCGGACGTGCGTCTGGTTCACCTCCCTGCCTTTCATTTTCTTCCTTCCTCCTCCTCCTCCTCTGCGCGTGAGAAGCAATGCACGTGCAGATCAAAGGTCACAATCTTGGACTCCGTCCAGGCCGTACTTAACACTAATGCAGCTCAATTAACGTCATAATTAAAAAATACAGTTAAAAACAACAACTAATATATCCCACGCTTTCTTTGACTTAATTTAATTGTGATTTCGATTTGTTTCGTTACGAGTTGGAACCGAGATACTCCAAAACCACTGTGCGGGATAGAAATATCGTGGAATTTATGCTATATGCTCGCTCTTTACGAAGGCCGTAGCTGGAGGTATACGGTTCGGTGGCTTTGACACATTATCCGAAAACACTATTGGGTCGGTATACTTGTGCTACCTAGGGTCAAATTCACACCCGTTTCATGTGTCAGCGACCTGCCCAATTCAAGCGAAAAGGCCTCACGAACATTTGAAAGCATCCATCACTCGTCTACGCGAATACTCCCACGGAAAATAATTACTTGGTACGGTCCCGCTTTTGACTCGAAATTGCTCGTTTATTTGTTGATTACACTGGGATCTCGATTTTGCCCGTGAGTGCATGCATCGACCAGCCGGCCAGTCTGCCTCCATCGCCTTGCCTAGCCATTTCCGTCCGTTCGTCCGTCAGTTCTCGTGTTCGCCTGCCTGCGCCAAATAATCTCACTTTGATCTGCTACTGTCACGTTTCGTAAACGGCGTCGTGTACACCATTACTCGGTTTCACATAGGAGAGGCAAACATTAAAGCACTGCACAATCGAATGCACGTACACGCAGTGCCTTTAATAGCACTCATGAACGGATAATGTCGCATTGTAACATTCACGACAGCGGGAATGTGATGCAATGAAGCCGAACATGTAAAACTGCCACGCGAAATTAGACTGCTACTCGTCACCTCGAAACTGGGAACGCTAATAGTGGTTAGGTATAATCAATGCGGAATGGCAATGTGCATTCGCAACATAGAACGACCTCCCTAAAACGGCGTTGCACCCCTCTCCTTCTGCCTCGCCAAAGCACACGCACAATGTTCTGACCCACATCACAGACTGCTATAGTTCTCACCGTTTCTCATGAAATAGGGTGCGGGGCAACCACGAGTTGGTGCATGAGAATGCACGGTCAAAGTGGAAGAGATGATGAGATGGACAAACGCTTCACCATAACCACAAGGCCAGGTGGCTACTATTATAGTAGTCGTCGAATCGCTTCAACAGAAATGTTAAATAGAAGCCACCATTAACATTCTCTTTCCTATCACTCTCTCTCCCTCACCTTTTATCATCATTCACTTCTCTCTTTTTTGAGCTTCCTAGCACCAAAAAGTAAATCATAAAGAAACAAGAAAAGTATCTTCCTTCTCTCAGTGGTTACTTTGCAAGAGATGTGGACTGTGTTGATCTTGCGTTGCTTTTCGCACTGCCGTAAAAAAAAACTAAAAGTGAGAATAGATGAAAGAAGCACACAATTAGAAGGCAGAAGGCGAGTTGTAGGAAGTTGTTGGTCTCGGTTAATTTACCCCGTCCTTTGTCTTAGCGTTGCCCTTCAACTTGGTGCAATGCGCGTCTGGTGATGCTCTTGTTGCGAGAAACGCTGCGTCTGTGCGCGTGTTTGTGCTTGACCGTGGATGTTGTTCCCGTTCGAAATATTCACCCCCCCGCCCCTGCTCTCTTACAGTGACCGTCGACTCGGCGTTTCTAATCTAATGAAGGCACCACCGCCTGACAGGGGCGTTGCTCGCCAAATGAGGATGGAAAAACGGCTAAAACAGAGCGCGGGATGGGGATGCGGTTGCTGCGTGCCGCATATAAGAATAGAAATGCCCGCCAGGGCACCTCTTCTTCGACTTCGCTTCGTCTCGCCAACTCTGTCGAGAATCCAGGAGGGGGTAGACGAGTACGGACCCGAAATACAGAGGCCAATTCATTAACAATGAACGACCTTGCACACGCGCGCATAAAGTGAAGAAAGTTTTCATTCGTGCGTGTCTGTGAATGCGTGAGTGGTGAGGGACTGTAGACGCATTGCATTTGCAAAGAAGCGCCTGCACTTTGCAAATATAATGGCGCTCTGGGAATTCGCGGGAAATATATTCACACTCACTAAAATATGCGCAGACTTCACACGGCTGGTGTATATAGCTCACTAGAGTATGCTCATTTGGAAGTGATATTTGTTCTTAGCTAATTCAGAGCGAGAACTCCAGGCTTTGAATGCATACGTAATGTGAAAGCTGTAACTTTCGCAAAAAACCTAGACGAATACTTTTTTGTATTCTAAGGTGTCGCCATCTCGGACATCTACAGGAATGCTTTCCCTGTTTCGTACGTCGCGAAATCACAGTAACGAGCTCATGAAATTCCGAACGCATGCGCAAAACCATAGTTAAGTGTAATCTACATCGCTTACTTGTTGCATTGCAAAGCGGAAATGTTAACAGCATATGATGCTGGTACCTAAGCGCTACCATAAGTATTCCATGCTGCTGCGCGACACTCGCCGTTTAGATGTCACTATTTATGAACTCTTTCATGGGTGCTTTTAAGTGTAGCCATCTCGAGCTGCAAAATTGCCTTTTTCGAGATAATGTGTCATGCCTCCCAAGGTTTTTCATTGCGTCACAATGAACTTGAGCTACCGAAGCACAAGTGCGCAAGGCGTGACATCACACCACGTGATTCGCTGCGGGGAGGCGTAACTGCTGCGCTACCACGTGACTAGGTGAAGGTTTAATGAAACGCTACGTGCATGCATAGCCTTTGCTAAATCCAGCCATACATTTTTCTTTAATCTGTGACGACTAAATGAATGATACTATAGTATAAATGTGTATGCATGAGAGCGGTTGCACGGAAGCATTCGCCGTCTTGTGATCTCGTTAAGTTAAAGACACGAGACGAGACACGAAACTAAGACATAATTCGTGTAAACAAATCACATGGTGGTGGCACCTGTGAGTCCAAACTAAAACCTTATTTGCATCTTACAGTGCTGCTCAATTTTCGGAATAAACGTTGCGTAGAGTTTGTCGCAAACATTACACATTTTTGTTTCTCCCTTATTTTCAGACGGTCGTCGTACGTGATCACAACAAAGTTGTTCTGGGCGACAAAGTAAGTCTACACCTCCTAGAGCCCCCCCCCCCCCCCCGCTTTCTCTCGAAATATGCAACTTCGCGTGTACGTTCGGCATGTTGTAGTCAATGGGTAAAAAAATACGCAATGCAAACTTAAAATTAACGTAATGCAAACTTAATGCAAACTTAAATATACTATTTTGCTAAAAATTATCTGCTAGGTCAAAGAAAGCAGATAAAACACAAAAGTATCGCTTAGTGAGCTACGGTCATCGCGCGTATAGGTAACCTTACTTGTAGCAATTCATGAGTTGATTTTATCTCCACAAATCCAGGAAACATAGACAATACATGCGCAACTCTCAACATCTACGTAGTTAGACCAGTACTGTGCCACGTGACGCAATACTTAGACATTTCCTTGCTCATGATGCGAGTAGTACAAAGTCACCTACGCTCTTCGAACATATTCTCCCCTTTATTTTGTGGCAGGTAAAATTTATAGTGGAGCTACTTGGTCTTACATGCCCAAGGAAAAGTCGCGCTACGAACGATATCAAGAAAAATAAACACGGATGAATGCCGTAACAAAGCACGATAGTCTCTATCTACTTTCCCTACGCACTTTTTTTTGCCTTCTACCTTACCTGTACTTATTGTGATTTTTACCCTTTGTTTTTTTTTTCTTAAATCCATCCCACGCTGCCACGTCCCACCGCGCAAATTGTGTAACTTTTTTCTCCTTCAACCTCCTTTCTGAAGGTCTGATTCCGAACGAGGGCTCTCCAGGAAAGCCATTATTGAAGGTGAGATACTCAGCACGCGAAAATTACATGATTCACAAAGACGACGTTTAGGAAACTGCAGTTCTTAGCTTCCTATTATTGGCACTATCGCACAATAATGAGAAAGCCACCATTGGGCGTGACAGCGGGACTTACTTAAAGTGTTTAAGAAGTAAGGCGTTTAGATAACAACGCAACAAGTCGAAAATTGGTTGGCTACTGTGGCAATAAACGAAGGTGAGAAGATACGCATATTCAAATGACAGTGACGATTTCTTTTCAATTGACATATCCCAACATGAGAGCCACGTGTGCGCGCTATAGGATGGTTTTCTCCGAGTCGCTTTCACACAGAAGTCGGGTGCGGTTTCTCGTATAATCAACGTCTTGTTGTTGGCTTGATTAATGTCAGGAAGATCTTAGAAAAAGAGTGAAAAGGGTGTTGAAAAGGTCGGGTATTTTAGGGAACTAAAATATTCGGAGTTCCACTAGTTCCACAGGAATATTAACAGAACTGCAATGATAACGCTTGCAATAGTATTGTAACACTGGGGCCCAACTTCGAAAACTTTGTTTTCGTAGAAACACTCCGTCGTAGGCCAAATCGAATTAGCAAGGCATATAGTAAAAAGGAGCATGGTCATCAGTGAGCTTTCACAACAAGTTGGCAGCTGTCAACTGCTCCGACTACGAATCGCTTCATCAATAATGACACTGGTTATTAGGCAATGATTGCAGTAAATCATGTATTCTTGATGAAGTGCCATCTTTCACAGGGAATCGTCTAGCTGGTAACACAGTCGGATAGCTGCTCTTCCATCATTCTGCCCGCTAAATGAACATGCTCAAGTTCCAAGCCACCCATAAAATTGTTCTTGCAACAACACACGTAAGTTTACAAACATGAACGTGGCCCCAGACTTCTCCTGCAGTCTATCGTCAGTAACAGTCGCATGTAAAAGTTAAGCCGCAGTTGATGGAACGCACATACTTACAGACACTGATATTAATATTTCCCTTATTTCGTTGGCAAAGACGTACGACACCAGTAGGTGACGTGTACCGGATGGTGCCAACAATAATAGGGGTATATGTAGGAGCTCTCGGCCCACACACAAAACAACACACCACGGTTCAAGCAGACGTAATATCAGGCATATGCTGGGCGCGCACTCCTAAGATTGATCTCTCCTCCGGGGTATGGCAGATCACCGGGATTTGGATACCCTGCACGTCTACGTCGGGCGTTGACACAGAAGTGTATGACATCGACCTGCATTGCGCGCCACATATTGCACCTCTTTAAGCCGTAAGAGACGCACTTTTTTGGCGCATAAGCGAGGTATAATTAACTGCATTCCTGTCTTCGCGTCTTTGGCAGGTCTCCAGGCGTCGCTGGAGCGGCTACAGCTGAGCTACGTAGACATAATGCTAATCAACAAGGCCGACTCAATGTGTCCCATGGAAGGCAAGTTCACGTCACTCCAGAATGATGCGTAGTTATATTTATTTATTGTAAGCAATAGAAGGTAAGGTTCTGACGGTCAGTGTACAGTTTTTGTGTCGCAAAAATAAATAAATCTTGGTACCTTAGAGAAGATTCGGATATGGTAGATTCGAGAAAAAGAGCTTTACGCATAAGTATGACTTTTCAACGCACCTAAATCTGAGGGGCACTAAAGACCAACGTTAGAATAGTTTAGAATCATTTCATTATTTCTGCGAACGTACAAACCGTTATCGTGTAACTTCTGGAATTATCCCGGTCAGCTTCACGTAGATTGTATACTTATTCCAGAAGCCACAAAAGTACGAAATCGAGATAGCGGAACTTTCGCAACTTCCATTTGCTGCGATGCCAAGTTTACAGCATTTCACCGTCTTTCTTCCTTCTCGTTAACTTCGCAGAGATAGTGCGGGCGTGCACGTACTGCATTGACCAGGGCATGGCCATGTACTGGGGAACGTCACGATGGAGCGCCGTGGAAATAATGGTAAGCAGCACGCGTTACAAACTTTCCCGACTGCAGTTTGGTTATATTCCAGAGGATGGCTTTACCTAGTCATGCTCCAAATTAGATTCATGAGCGTAAAACAAAACTGTATGATAAATATAGGTCGCTAACATTTGCTTAAACATATTGATTTAGTCGTTATACCATCTGCATTTTTTTCTTTAATATTAATAGTGCCTTTTCATAACAGCATGTGGATTCTGTATGAAGTTGTCCTTGCTAACTGCGATGTTTTACGCTTATATTCTTGGTAATCTATCCTTGGAATTTTATTTTTCTAGCGCAGAATTCACGAAGCATTACTATATATAGATTACCACCCATTTTCACTGATCGCTGCTACACCATCACAGCAACCGCATGTAATGCGGGATTAGCGTTAGCAATACTCTGCAGTGTTATTTTCAATATGTCTGCCGTCTTGGTTATAGCCAGTGAAATTCCCACACGCCACTATGTCGATGATTGATATGTGGGGTTTAACGTCCCTAAACCACCACATGATTATGAGAGACACCGCAGTGAAAGACTCCGGAAATTTCGACCAACTGGGGTTATTTAACGTGCACCCATATCTGAGCGCACACGGGCTTACAGCATTTTCGCCTCTATCGATAAATGCAGCCACTGCCGCCGGGATTCGATTCCGCGACCTGCGGGTCAGCAGCCGAGTACCTTAGCCACTAGACCACCGTGCACGCCACTATGTAAAACCAACTACTTTGCTAATGCTAAACTATACAAATACGAATCTATGGGGAAACTCTGCTAAACGAAAGTGCATACAGAACTGCTCTTGCAGGTTCTTTGAGATTAGACACTTGCAGCGCAAGTGCACTTTATACTGCACGCTGGCACCAGAAGGCTAATGGTGTCATCCACTGGCAGATTCGGAGCACTTTCGGTAATACCTTCTGCTGCTCCATGTGGAGCAAGTCTCTTCCATCGGCAGATTGAGAGTGCTCCCTGTATGTTCTATTGGCAGATCTGGAGCATCTCCGTCGCGATATCCACTCCACGGAGCAACTGTTTCTACACCGAAAAAATCGGCGGATTCGACCGGAAGTCGCGGGTGCCCCGGGCCTTGAAACTTCTTGAAATTGTGCCAAATTTGGGCATGACAACGTACGCCGTTCGTGTCACTTGCGTCTCGCGTCAGAGCTCGCGTTTTGCTAGCGTAGCGTCGCTGTGCCCAGTGTACCCACCCAAGCTAGTACCATTTCTCTATGCTAGTACACTGTACCCAAGCAAGAAGTGAGACGCGCGCATTGCGTTCCATTCTGACCCTGCCATTTGCTCCAGAGGAAGCACATGTGTTACATTGGTACATTTCCTTTTGTTGCCCTCCGCCAGAGCGGAGTGCTCTGGCGCAGAGTTCGTGGGTCACTCCGAATCTGCCAATGGATCACGCCATAAGAATAAAGAGCGCAAAAATGTGGAAGCCAGAAGACAGAACTTGCAGCACACGCCTTTCTGGTTCTCTCTGAAATAGAATATGTATCACTCATTCGGAACCCGCATCAAATGTAATTATAACTTCAAGTATATCGAGAATAAAGTTGCCCGATTTATGACAAGAAACTACTTACGCTGTTCGAGCATAGTAAAACCTTGAGAGAAAAGAAGATATCTGGCACCGTTATCTCACTTTCGCAAGCTTCATCATAATCATTCTTTTCTACGCCTTACAGTCAGCCTGCACATCACATTTTTCTGCGCATAGTTCACGTCTTCAAGCTAGTCTTAGTATACGCGCGTCCTAACCTCGATATAAGTCTCCACTGTTTTTTGGCACTGTTTATTGGAATAATCTACCACATGCGTTGTTGTGTGTACAGTAGGCCATGACACGTTTGTACGAATTTTAAATGGTTCGCCTAATATAGGTTACCTATTGTGCTTTGAACAACGTGTCTGCAACTTTGCAAAATCTTTTTCTGTTTTATACCTGAGTGTTAATTTATAGTTCGTTTCGTTGATGTTTCTGTAAGCGGCTGTACAACTTTTTTACTGTAACCACAGCCAATGTTCACGGTAAACACCCAACTTGACCCTTATATATAATGCCTTTCAAAGGCCGTATGAGTTATGCAACAAGAAAAAGTACGACTTTTTAAATTATAGTATAGGTGACGGGTAAAGGTGTAAGAGTAAAATAGAACGGAGCATAGGCGGGCACACAGGGGAGTTGGGGGGAGGGGACGCAAATGTTAGCCCTGTACATTGACATAACAAGGAGGTGGGCACTGTGACAAACCTTCGCCCCCCCTCCCCCTGAAGGGGAACCCTGCGACCGACCATGAAAGGGAGAGAGGGACAAACTGGAAAGTAGGGGCTCGAGGTTTAATTTTTTCTCCTCCTCCCAAAGAATGCCTGCTTCGAAGGGACAACATAATCGTAAACGTGATGTGTCAAAAGAAGCTTGCCACGTGGTATAAGGCTGTCTTAATTCTTTTGTTATGTTCTCAACAGGAAGCGTACACAGTGGCGAGGCAGTGTCACCTGGTGCCCCCCGTCGCGGAACAGACCGAGTACCACATGTTCCACAGGGACAAGGTGGAACTGCAGCTACCAGAGCTGTGCCAAAAGATCGGTCAGCACACACGTTTATTACGACTATAATCGTGTCTTGATTGTTTACCTCAATAGCCTGGCTCGCCAGGGTAGTAGTTGGTCTTTCAGCTACCATGCGGAAGTTGGTTACCTTGAAGTAGATAATGAAAACGCTGCCTGTGAATATCGTACAAGAAATATTCTGGAATATATGTTTAAAACTGCTTACATTCAAGTAATTCTTCACGGATAAACATGACGCCGGGTGTTCTCACTCGGGCAACGCTTTCGTCGTGCAGGGATAGGCACAATGTCATGGTCGCCGCAGGCCTTCGGTGTTCTGACGGGAAAATTTGACGAAGGCGTCAACCTACTCTCAAGGGGCTCGTTCAGAGTGAGTGCTGTGCTTTTCAGCTTCTTCACGTAGACTACTGCGATCCCTGTGGTTCTGCGCATGGCTCGTCAGATTGATTCATGCTTATACACAAGCCCGTCTATCGCGTTTATGACTACAGTGATCGGGTGACTGTGCCGCCACACTGATAGCGTCAGTGTGCCGTTCGTTCACATGCGAGCCAAATATACTTTGCATAAGCGTACAAAGGTTTCCTATACGGCCTAAGCTGAACTGGACCTCCTTTAAGCGATATAAGTCACGTAAACGCTCTTCAACTAGTAATACAGGAATACAAACTTAAAGGGGCCCTGCAACACGTTTATCCTTAACTCTTCCCCAGACTGGAAGAGTTAGGGATATTATCGTTGAAATCAAGAAGAAAAAAATGGACATGGTCCAGGCACGTAGCACGTAGGCAGGATAATCGCTGGTCATTAAGGGTAACTGACCGGGTTCCTAGAGAAGGAAAACGCACGAAGTGGAGACAGAAAAGTTAGGCGGCCCGATGAGATTAAAAAGTTCGCAGGTATAACGTGGCAACGGAAAGCGCAGGACCAGGTTGATTGGCGGATCATGGGAGAGGCATTTTCCCTGCAATGGGCGTAGTCAGGCAGATTATGATGATGAATCAACACTTTTTGAGCATGGTCAGGAAACGCTGCCGATCGGTAGTCGATGCTCCCGAGAACACGAGAGCCAAGTATTGTAGCACAGCACGCGGCCTGGAATTCACAATAAATTCTCAAAGTCAGCTAAAAATCGCTTTTCTTTCCTCGACAAATGATGCTACATACTCAAATATCACTCGTCGCCGCTGTTGTATGAACCACTGGTATACTTAAACAGTGCATGCAAGGTCATTTACTGGGGCCACCGCGGGAGGCTGCGACTTGTCCACGCGTGCGCGCGTGATCGCACCGAAAAGCCACTTATTTGAAAAAAAAAAAGAAAGAGCAAAAGTGCTCAGCGTCACAAGTGCGCGTGAGGTGTTTTCTTTCCTTTTGACATATCCCCCCTTGCTTACTTTCCAGCGCTTTCGTCGGGACGAGAATAGAGAAGATGCTATTGCAGCGTGCGACTAATTTTTAACTCTGCTCGTACTGAACGGATTCTGAACATTTTTTTCAGTGGTGAATTTACGAGGCAATAAGCTCATTTAGCGAATTCATTCCATAGCTACTTGAAAAGATGTTGCAGAGCCGCTTCACAAAAGTAAAAAAAAATAACCACAAAGATAAACAGTAAAGTTGTAGCATGTATTTATATAATTAAAAAGCAGCGTGCGGCTTCCTTAAACTAACCTACAATGAGTTCACGAAAGATAACGAAAGAAAAAAAAAGGAAAGCTTTTGATACTCTGCTGTTTGGTGGATGTGACAAGAAATCGCTCCACCACGCGGATCAATAAAAAAAAAGAATTGCACGAGTCAAACAGGAAACTCACCGAGAACAAGTTTTTGCACCAGTATACTTCGTTTTAGCCAAAGACAAGGAAGCCTCCGTGACGCACCGAAATTGTGTACCTCACAATATTGATACTATACGACACGCGAGTGTTCTTAATATGTATATGCGGGTGATTCCTGTTTGTGTGTGTTGTAGAGTGTGTCACTCTACGACACATCGAAGAGTGTCCTCGCATTTTCCCGCCCCGACGCGCAGCAATACGTTTCGGCCGTGACGGACAAGGTGGACCGTCCGGAGAAGGCCATCTGCGAGGAGTCCGGTGGCCGCTTCACGCGGCAACACTCCAAGCTGCAGGAGCTCTCGTACATCGCTGACAGGCTCGGCTGCAGCTGCAATCAGCTCACTATCGGTACGCATATATTTACTTTGAAGTGGGACATTAAGTGTGTGTGCTCTCCCCCCTCTCTCTCCATTATTCAAACTCTCTCAACCCTGTCCCCAGTGTGGGTTACACCGTACTGGTGGTTATAGACAAGTCAACACCCCTGTTCCCTCCTGTACCTTCCTTCCTTTTACTACTATACCCATCTACACAGCACACTATCGAAACACTTGACCACGTTCCTTTGCTTCACAGATTAATTCATGTTGTGATGACGACGATGATATATGACGACTCACGTATACTGGGCCACATCGCGCAATCTTCCGTCATTTCGTGATTTCGTCATCGTTTGATTACGTCGCACTATATCCAAAGTGGCTCGCTTTTAAACTAACAACGGTATTGTGTCCCTCTTGTTGTCTTTTTCTTGGTGGATGCGCCCATGCCCGCAAACACAGCGTGGTGCTTAAAGAGCGAACACGTGCACACCGTTCTCGTGGGCGCCTCCTCGGTGGACCAGTTGTACGACCACCTGGGCGCATTGCAGGTGAGTAAGCACACTTTCTGCTAATTTGGAAGAACTTGTTGGGCGAGTTGGCGTATGTCTTACTTTTAGGACATGTGCGAAATTGCGCTCTTTATGTCTACATTGTTGTTTTTTTTCTGTGTTCGCCCATCTTTGCGCAGATATCCTACAGTGATACCTTATGCTGCAGCGATTTTAGTCTACTAATCATTTGCGTAGCAATAGTGTGTGCTCAGACAGAGGTTCTAGCGCTAGAAATAATCAAGGTGCAACAAACAGGTAGTTGTTTATGCATGTGCGAAAACATATTGAATCTGGTATACATTTTGACTCCGAATCATGAGACATATTTAGCGCTAGAAATAATCAAGGTGCAACAAACAGGTAGTCGTTTATGCATGCGCGAAAGCATATTGAATATGGTATACATTTTGACTCCGAAGCATGAGACAAATTTGATAGATTGCAATGATGCAGTCTTTCTCTAGGACTTAGAGTCCGCAGCTCAAAGGCACGTACAGTTCTTCTTGTAAGGAACATTTCCGACGTCATGCTATTCAAATTGCAGCAGTTAATTCTTGTATATAGCCTTAACCACTATTACGACCGCAATAAACAACACTCGACACGGGACGGGGATATAATGACTGACATGGCGTTAGGGCGTTTTATACCAGTGTTCCTTCGCAAAGGCTCGAGACAGCGTCCACTGTTACACCCAATATGGCAGTGGCGTGATCAGTGGGTGTCACTACCCTGTGCGAACGCTAGCATCGAAGCACCTTAGTGCCTTAGCGCTACTCGCCTGTCTGCCGTTATCTCACCGTCCCGCACCTAGAGAAGCTTGTTCCCGTCTTAATCATGTACTAACCAGCGTGGTTACCGGGTGCGACTTAGGAACCACATTTGAAAAATAATCGCTACTTGAATAACTTAGTCCTTCCTTATCACTGCACTAATTCGCTTTCACGTTCACGCGAAATGTGTATATCATGCAATTAACTAAATAATATCGCATTCGTTCTGTTAAGGTGGTTCCCAAGCTGACGTCGACCGTGATGGGCGAGATCGAGAAGGTCCTGGACAACCGGCCGCGGCCGGTGCCGCCGCCCAGGTGACAATTGCAGGAGCCCTGGCTGGGCCCCCGAGCAGCACCGATACCCGACAGCCCCGGATCCCAGAGGCTACAGCCGCAGCAGCACATCGCGCTCGAACTGGACGACCCGGGCATGGTCGAAGAAGGAGGCCGTGTGCAGCGCTTCTTCGCCAGCGTCGCGCACGCCTGTGTCATTCAGTAGCCTGTTGTACTACACTGTGTGTGTACATACGGGAACCGCATCGCTAGACTACCGCGGGCGTTTCTCTTGTTGCTTCCGTGTGCTGTCGGGTGACTACACATGTCTCTCGATGCGAAATACCAACGCGGACTGAACCTGAAGAACTGCCGCGTGTAAGTCTGAGCTCATGGTGCAGCTGCCCGACCGCTATCGTGTTCGCCGACAACTTACGACTGGCAGGAATATAAAAATAACTCGGGAAGGTGGATCGTATACCTGTTATTTTATACGTTCACCGCGTCGCAGCAATCGGTTCGACAATGTTTCTGAGAGCGGACTTAGTGTTATCAACAGCGTACGCAATATACCTTTCTCCTAAAGCTAGCTAAGTTAGTGAAACATAAAGAAAAATATGCTCAGGTCAGTTATAGTGCACGGAAGAGCCTAAACAGTATAGGGCAACACTGAACAAGCCTTACATTGGCATCCAAGAGCGTGAAGTAAGCAGAATTAAAACAGCAAAAAAGAAATTAAAAAAAGAAGAAAAGGCAAAGCGGTACGTTTGCGGTTAGACAGGTCTTAACGCTGCTAGTTAGTCCACATATTATCTCGGTTCACGTTTGTGAAACTGTCTCGCGGTGAATATTTTTCAAAAAGGGAAGAGATGTTTCTGAAAACAGCTGTCGAAAATAAGACTCAATTGGACAGCCAACCTATATGGTTCAACACAACACGTTGGCAGGCTGATCGGTGTGAGTCCGCAGTGTGGTAGCGCAAAAAAGGCACCACGATGCCGAAGACTGGACTTGTGCTGTTGTTCTTGCGTAAAAAAAAAGCTTTTTGAGGCTACCTATCCTTCTCGATCCAAATAGTCTTTTTCCGTGATCATCTGTGCAGATAGATGCCGCAGAAGTCAACTAACAGAGAACGCCTGCACAGCTGAGCTCTTATTTCTCTTTTCTCCCACATCACTGACCTTCATTTTTTATAAGTATCCCTTTTCCCGACTCTAAATCACCTATATACAATGCTTAAAACACACCGCTTCTATTACGTATACCTGTTACTTTGTTTCCGACATTTCAATCAACCAGCTTTCTGTTCGCATTCAACCCCCCTAGTCTAAATTTTCTCTATCCTACTTTTAGCTCCCCCTCCCGACCACTCCAAAAAAAGGAAAGAAAAAGAAAAGGGCACCTATCAATCATTTTTTTAGGTTAAAATATTCAGATTTTGACGCGCTGTAAACTTTGTAGATCAACAAAAAGCCGTCAAGTAAGCGCCACGCAAGACGCGTGGCAGCTGTGGCGGTCATTTGCAAACCTTCCGACGCTGGAACCCGGTCCACGTGATCGGGAGATCGAAACGACCGTTAGATGCAAACAACAATGAACAGGACACAATAGGGTGGAATCAGGTCAAGACTCTGTGCCTATACGTGCTCATTACGCGTCGCGCTGAGATGCAAAAGCCTTTTGCTTTTTCGTAGTCGCTGCCGAATGTCGCCACGTCGTCGTCGGGCTGATGACGGAGTGCGCTTTGTGTCGAGAGGCACAAATCGTTACCGGCGCCGTGGCGAGGCATCACCCGGCAAGTAGACGGTAAACAAACACAAATTACCGGCGAAGCAGCTCAGTTTGAATGTTCGCAACGTCACGCAAAAGGAAACAATGAAGAAGGTAAAGGAAGGGACGGCAGGAAGGTCAACCAGGTGAGCGTCCGGTTTGCTATTCTGCATCGGGAGAAGGTTATTTAGGGATTAAAAAAGAGAGATAGAAAGAAGAAAACAATAAAAAAGCATGTGAGCTTAAACGTGACGGCCGCTTTCGACAGTAGCGGACGCAGGACTTCAGGCGCATCACGTTCCTCAGTAGATCGTCGGTTCCTGGTGCTTACTGAAGGCACTGGACGCAGAACATCCAGTACCTGTTGTACGGCCTCAGTGTGTGGTGATTTCAGCCTGCCGACGAACATTAGAAGTGGGTCGAGCAGTGATTGAAGATCTATTAGGATAGGTGCGTTTAACAAACGCGTAAGACCATTTATACGCTTCTTGTTATTCGACGGAAGCAGGTTGTACTACCTCTGCAGACAGCGAAGATGCTAGACGTACACTGTGGGAGAAAAAATGAAAAAAAAATAATGGGTGATCTTAGTCCGTAACTTAGGTATCAGGTAGTGGCATTCACACGTCATCGTGTCCTTGTAGATTACTTAGTTTGCTGCCGAAGCCGATCCCAGAGTCCACGCAAAAAAGAAGAGCGTGGTTCAGATCTGCTCCGCCAGGTGCCGCAACTATCCCAACTGTTGACAGTTTTTCAGTTAACTAAGTTAACTTTCATAAGTCATCGTAAGTACCTAGTGTAACTCTTCATCGCCATCATTGGCCAGCCTGTTTTAGCCCGCGCCGCATGACTAGCGCCTCTCCCGATGACCTTCAGCTTACTCTAGCCCATGCGAGCCGATTCCATTTTATCCCTGCAAGTGTACTAATTTCTACACTCCCTCAAACTCGCTGCCTACCTTGTCCGTCGCGTTGGAGCAGTGGCCAAGGTGTTCGGCTGCTGACTGGGAACGTCGCGTGTTCAATCCCAGCCCTGGCGGTCACTTTTCGGTGGAAGCGAAGTGTTAAAGGCCCATGTAGTGTGTGATGTAAGTGCACGTTCAAGAACACCAGATGGTCGGAATTTACGCAGCCCTTTACGATGGCGTCTCAGTCATGTCTTGGCTCTGTGACGTCAAACCCCGGATAGTATTATTATCCCTGTTTACATCTCGACAGCGCTTTACATTCCTCGGCAACCATTGTGATGCTGTTACGTAGCACCAATTGTCTGTCCTACGCATTACGTGGCCAGCTTGAACCAAAACTATCGATTTAACTTTCTTTTTTTTTCTTCGGAAGACTTTATTCTGAGTATTCGCAAAACCGAAAGTAAGTGCTGGATCGAAAGTGCTCCGAAGAGAAACAAGATCGAGTGTTGCCCTGTGCTCGTCCCGCTGAAAATGGTCGCGAGTACACAATTACAGGCAATTGCTATCGTCAGTGTTATTTATGGCGAGCGTGACACGAGCCACGACAGGGTATTCAGCTGCCTTGAATCATTGCTCCACGTTTCACAACGCGATAGCTGTGATCTATAGGCTCAGGCGAAAGACAACCGTGAGATCAGATTGAGTGCGTCCATCAAAATGGGTGCACGTTCACGCGCGTCTGCACAGAGTGTCCACAAACAGCGGTATGGTGCATGCTTACCTGACAGAAGTGAGCCATAGGACCAATTTTTCTGCAACATACGTGGCTTCGCTTCGCATTGAAGAACAAGAGAAACGCTCGCACGGTTCAAGCGATGGCGTATCTTTCAAATGATGCTGCATTTTTTTTTCAACGCCGGGGTACAGCTGGACACAGCCAGGGCTCGAGAACATGTTTCGTGTTGTTTGACAGTTTTAGTTTTTATTTGTTATTTCCCTGTGCCATCTTTTTATATGTGTGCATTTGGTTTAGTTTCCACCGAAAATGATTCCCTCTTTTCATTTGTCGAAGTTAAATGCTTGTGTAATATCCGGTTTTGGTATACGTGTAGTCTTGTGACCTGTACATAGTCACGTCTGCTCTGTCTCTTTATTATGCGTTCAGTTAGCATGCTTTGGTGTATATCATCATATATTATGTGATTCTGCGTTTTAAACCTTTCGGGGGCGCAGTCGTTGAATGTTTTCGTGAAACTCGGCCTTAATTGACGTGACCTGGTTTGTGGCACAGGTGCATGTCACTAATGTCGCTATCATCTGGGCGGTGGTCGCGACACCTGCCGTAACTGAATGAAGAATGGGCGAGCGAAAAATCATGTCTGGTGAACAAAACTAGTCATTAAAACATTAAGACTGACTTATTCTGGCAAATTCAAGAATCGTGCCCCAAAGCGCGTTGGTTCCCGGAATAATTGAGCATTTCGCGATGCTGCTCAAGAGATTTTCATGGCTGGCACTGCGAAATATTCAAATGTCCTCAGAACGTGCGTGCTTTTAGCACGCAACTCAAGTTTTGCCGGCATGCCCACAGTGTGTCTCTATAGTAATTAAATGCGACCTCAGTCAATGTCGATAAAATTTCTGTCTAATCTTTTCTTACCATATATTCGCTTCGTTTCACGCATGAGCCCGATTCTATTACGCTTCGCTAGCATCAATATCTTAGGAGTGCTTCGATGTAAAGTTCACTAAAGTCGCATTCCTGAAACATCGGCGTGGCTTGCCTTTTCACGAACTTAGGATGTAAATATTGTCCATAAATTAACTTATTCTTTTTACCAAACCGGGAAATAAACGCTGCTATCTCGTTTTTCGAAAGTAAGGCGGAAAAAATTATGTCATTATTATTCGCAAACCCTTGATTTATGCAAACCATTATCCTACGTCATGGCAGTGAACTTTATTTATCTGCTTACTTAGTTATTCGTTAAATGAGAGCTTATCAATGAACACACCATGTTTTCATTTCAAAGAAATAGGGACAAGTGAAAACTTGGATAGCAAAAAGAACACAGTGGTGCTTCTTGCGAGCACAATTTTCCTACTACACCGCAGAGCGAAATAAACAAAAAATACGAACAGATATGAACGCAATCGAGCCATTTCACGTGAACCATATTTTGGATTAAAACTAAACTGGAAAGTGATATCGCACGTTGCATGTCCCTAAAACGGTTCCTTGCATGAAAAAGAGATTTAAATTGGGCATATATCGCACAGAAAAACATTATTGACAGGGCAAAGAATAGAAGTGCTAGTGTTACGATCGATCAAGCATTAGATTGAGCAGTACCGCATGAGAGACGCATAAGTGACAGAAAGAAAGGAACCAAATACCGATTGATTGATTGATTCCTGTACTTCAAAACGACACTGTGCATCATGAGGATAGTGGATGGCTCAAATACTTTAGAAAAATTGTGGTTCCCTGGTTTACGAGCGTTCTTGCTAGTTAAAACGAGGCCCCCAGGGCTTGAATACGAACCAGCAACCTTGTGTTTTGGAGCAGTATGACCGCTTGACAGCCGCCGCGAAGCTGAGTGAAGCTGGCTAGATCTATGGTGTTAAAGGGAACAAGACTCGCTTGTTGGTGACATGAAATCGTCAATATTCTCAGCTTCCCGTTTGCAAATAAGTATGACCTCGCTGATAATGCTCTTTTGTGCATAATTTAGCTGTGGCGCATGACTGTTCCAAAATGCGGGTTCGGTTATAGGTTAGCTGTGTAAAGCGCTTGGCACACACTTGTAGACATATGCCCCGGAATAGCCTAGCCGGGTATGTTCAAAGACATTGAGCGGGCCTCCACGTGGTCGTTTGCGAGTATACGGCTATTAAAAAAAAACTACTGAAAACGATTACTGATGCAGTGGTTCAAAAACTAATTGCTTTACGTAAATGCGTGAAACTGTAGATAAATCGCACAATATCCGGCACACATTCCCCAGTACTTAATGCTCATAATTACTATGCATCTGCTAGATTAGACAGAAACGTGTAATTAACATTGTAATATCGCGAATGAAAGTTCATTAACCGTGTACGATAGACGAAAAAGAAATGAACGAAGACTGGAGAGAAGATAGATGAAGGCAATCCAGGGGTCAAATACAGGTCATGTACAGTTTTCCACCTTGTATACGTGTAAACAGGGTAACGTGTGAGTGCATAGCAAGCATGTATACACGCGGGCGCCAAGAAAATAAGTTCCAGCTTTGAAGAAGACAAAGAAGATGGATTCTGCTTTTCATCGCAAGAATCCATCTTCCCCTTTCTGCGGTTTTGTGTTAGTAAAGACGAACGCAGTGAAAACGAAAGAGTTTATATAGATGCATGGTTCACAACACGGCGCAGATCGCCTACAGTCGGTCACTTGAAAGGGCCAATAAACCACCCATTAACTGTGGTGGCGCAGTTGTAGTGTCGCAGTTAAACTGTGGTGTCGCAGTTGTGAACGAATCTTGAATAAATGCATAGCCGCGAGAATTTTCTTAAATAGTGCTGTAATAGCTGAGTTACACGCATTTCATGCCCCAAAAGGGGGCTTCGCTTTTTCCTTCGCCATGCTCCGTTCATCGGCTCCTCTCTCAACTCGGCTCAGTGCACACCTCACACACACA
This sequence comes from Rhipicephalus annulatus, assembly GCA_013436015.1. NCBI lineage: Eukaryota > Metazoa > Arthropoda > Arachnida > Ixodida > Ixodidae > Rhipicephalus > Rhipicephalus annulatus. The sequence continues at coordinate 25,851 of WOVY01016147.1, forward strand.
CACACATTACACACCTCACACACACACACACACACACACATTACACACCTCACACACACACACACACACACACACACACATTACACACCTCACACACACACACACACACACACACACACACACATTACACACCTCTCACACACACACACACACACACACACACACACACACACACACACACACACACACACACACACACACACACACACATTACACACCTCACACACACACACACACACACATTACACACCTCACACACACACACACACGCACACACACACACACACACACACACACACAAGTGGAAGTTGACACGTTACCATTATCGAAATCAGTTGCACAATCACGCCTGCCCTCAGTGGTACTTTATAATACACAGATGACAGTGAGGTATAATGACATACGAGTGCTTTGGGCGAGGTATATTATATCGAGAGCATTATATGAGTGGAAATGAACGCTACTCAGGCTAGGCCTTGCGTATACGTGCCTGCCCGTCGCCACAAATCAATCGCTGCTTTTACAGCCGGGCCTAGTATAAATATAACGCACGTCGAAGCCTGCGTGTACACACAGCGCCTCAGCCGCGCGTTCATATGAGGGTCCAATTCATTTTGCGCGTGTGTGGTTATGCGACTGTGTGCGCTACGCGATCAAATCGCCCCGTTTTCCCGTACTCGACAGTGCAGTCGTATCCTTGTGTACGCTTGATGGATCGACTTGGGTGTTAATATACGCTGTTTGTGTGTATATACTGTGCGTAGTAAATGTAAATGCGGCGATTTGTGCATCTGCAAGTTTTGCTGCTGATTCTATTGAGAGTATCAGTAACCATTGTTTGTTCTTCTCAGCTGTGGTGCTCAGCGACCTCATGCTATTGTTATACGTTGCAGTGAATACGCGAGCCTGTTGTTTATGTTTGTTTGTTGTGCTGTGCTCTGGGTGCTATATAATTTTGTGTGTGAAAACAGGTTGGTCCGAAATTACTCTTTGCATGCAAAGGATGTATTGTACAGATGTGTGGTCCGAATTTCGATAAACAAACAATGAGAAGTAACGACTATACGTTCAAGAGCGTCCCCTCATAGATAAAAAAAAAAGCTGGATAAATGGTTGTACAAGGGCTTGTGCTTTCTGTTTACCATTTCATTCGTGCAATGCGCGCGCATTATGGAGAAGCGAATCGATGTAGATGCAAGCATAGCAAAGATTTCAAGGTGCTAAGTCCCACTTGGCTATAGACGAAACTTTTTGCCATGTGTTCTCTCTAAATGTCTTGCAACGGCCTGGGAAAGTTTCGTTACGGATCCTTTTGAGCCGAATGACTTAAAGAACTGCAGCACAATAGCTGTAAATACCATTTTAATGCATGCATATATATCTATGTAAGCGCGGTTGGCAGCGCTTTCCTTCGCAGGTTGTTTCGCTAAAGAATGAAATGCATATAGCAGCTATAGTCGTTTTCGGCGTTGATATATGTAACCAGTGGCTATTTTCTTCATTGCTGCTGTACTCTAAATAGGACAAATACGAAGACGCTATACTGCTGCTGACGTGCTTATCACACTCTGACCACAAACGCTAGAGAGAACATGAAGTGAGCACTTGTTGCTGATTTATTTTTATTTTCCCAAGTGCCTTGTAAATAAATGTGCAGCTGTCATAGCTTGCAGCTTGCCGCGTACGCGCTGCTTATTTTTTCCGTTTACGTTCCTGAGCCTGAATAATCTATTCGGTTCTTATACAGTCAGCGACAAGCTATAAGAACGCAGCGTTCAATGTACACGAATCGCCGTCCAGCCCAATTTCGATATCATAGTTGCGCCATTCAAGCAGGTTCCCTCATTTCGATGACGCCATGGCGAACTGTTTTAGTTCAGCACCTTGCTTTCCAGAGCTGAAGTGTACGTATATGATAAACGTACTTGAGTACTGTGTGCAAATCCTGCTGCTTTGTAAACTTGTGAACGGGGTCAGGACCTTGTCAAGCTCTTGAGCTTTTAGTCCTGTACTCCACCTAGTCAAAAGGAAATAAAATATTTGATTGATTGATTGATTGATTGATTGATTGAAAGCTTGTGCTATGTTCCCAGGTTGTCAGTGATTACGCATTGCGCAGGAAATCTATCAACGCTTCCCGTTGGTTCAGCCACATAAAACGTCATGTCAGACGTTATGAGGAAATTATTTTTTGTCATCGCATACTCACACGCAACAACTTGCATTCTGAGTTACTTCACCCTTTCATGCTGAAGGACTGTAGCAAGAAACAAAAATAGATCAGTAGTATCGCGTGCATAGTGTAGGGAGGAGAGTTTTTTACGCTAATAAGGTCTATCAGCGAGTATGCATATTGTTCCCATAGATAGGTATTGTATAGCAATAGAGAGGCTATGTGCGCACGGCGCTTGTAATCAATGCATCAAAACAACGCGATATTCATACATAAAAACACTGATATGCGTAGGAACGTAGAAAGCTATAGCAACTCCTGTACAATGACGCTTCAAGCTGTGTGAGCTTTTAGTGCGTTTGGCTTGTTCTAGCCTTTCTTTATATGTTATTTTCAGGTCAGAGAGCGCTTCCCGGTTCTATCACTGACCAAAGATTTCCCGTATGGACCGATGTCGGCGTCACACATAACACAACGCCGGCGGTATTGCTGGCATTTTCGAGTGCGGTTGTTCTGCGCAGGCTTTGTAGGCAGATTTAGGGGCGGGAACTTTTCGAAAGCGTGGTGCACAAATGCAGCTTTATCTACGATACTGACCTTCGGCTGTCGTTTTTTTTTTCTTCGAAGAAGCACTGTGCGACAGGGTGTAGTGGTGAGTGAATTGTCGATGGGTGTAGACGTACTACGGAACGTCCAAGATGCCCTTATACGCAGCGGTCATTCATTTGCACAAGTGTTATTGGATAACTAATTACAGTCAGTGAGAAATACGCTATATCAAGAGGCCGAGGACGTTCAATGATGTGGTGTTTGCGCGCAGCCTGCAGTGTTTGTACATAACTGCACGTAATCATTTGATGTTAACTCGTGAGACGAACATCGTTAATGTAACGAAGTGTAGAAAACTTATAGACGCACTGAATGTGCATACATTATCTATAGGTTTGAATACTCTCCTTGTTGTTCAGGCTGTCGATGTAACTTCGGGCCCCGTTTATTTTAGAACGGCGGGGACTATAAATGAAATATTGGAGGTCATTTGATCGATGTCCTAATGAATGCCGGTCTCTTCTGCGTTAAGCTATATACGTATCCCGACTTGTTTGCATTGCCCTTGCATGATGTAGTCATGTCTAGTGGGTCTTTCTGTAAGTCAAGTTGTTTATAGAGACCACTCATACAGACGTTATAGACCACGAAAAAAAAACGTAATTAGAGAAAAAAAATCATATTTTCATTTCGTGTGAGTATGGCGCTCATGTCACCGTAACTACGCCGCTTTTTTTTTTAATCATGTCAAAATGTAAGGCGGATATAGTTAGGTCAAATGATGCATACACTCCGGGAAGTTTGTCTAGGCCTAGACTGTACAATTTGGCTTTGGGGACCTTGTATGCACACCTCGACCCTCCCCACAGATTGCGTGCATTGAAATGCGGTGAGTGTCTTTCCTTATTGACTGCATTCGCATTTGTATGGCGTCGGTTATGTCTGCTTCCTTGACGCCATTCAAGGCCATGGCGTGAGACATGTATGCCAGGATTTGTTCAGTGCATCCTTGTATCACATCCGAGTAGATCGGGAACGTTGAGTTTGATGCTTTTTTTTAGAACTAAAAAAAAAACCTGCAGTAAAAATGACCCAACTTGTGCACGATTTCTGCTACGCGCTACAGAGCGTACTGAGAAATTGGCGCAGGATGACTTCACACCATGTTTATCTAGAGTGGCGTTAATTAAATAGCACTGTTCTTGTTTATTTCATTATTGTTGTCATCATGTTTAACAGGGAAGACTTGCCTTTGCCACTGCTAAATGCTTACTTTCTTTACGCATTCATTTAACAACAAAAGAATGACACGGGTGATATGAAAGTCTCATGTTAGCTGTACTTTATGCTGCTTTCCTTCAGTAGCGGTTGCATTATGCTTATGCAAGCAGCTGTTCTAGCAATTCATTTTCTCACGTCGTACGTGCACCAGCAGAACTACATGCGTAGCGTCGCTCTTTTATAATCGCGATGCTTCGACGATCATCGAACAATTGCAGAGCTGTCAAGATCCCATTCCAGCATGACCCATGTAACTTTCAATACTCTCGATATCTTTTTAATAGCGCTTAATCTCCCCCTTACCACCCTTTGTCGCCCATACCTTTATTCTGACGATGTAAATATTGGGATATGCAGGTTTACTCTTGTCCACGATAAATTTAAAAGAAAAGATGTTGATGCACAGAAACATTATTACCGTTAAAGGCATCCGACGCGCATGGATGACAACGTCAGTAATTACGCAAATGGCCTACAATCACCATGGAACAGCTGAGCAAAACTTCAATATAAGGCTTGAAGTGACGTCGTCAAAGCCGCAAAGTCGCTGTACCCATGTGATGGGAACGGGGCGCGTCTATTTAACGCATCAAAAGCTCGAAATCACGTGACATGACGAGATACCTCACGCGTAGGCGTGCCGCAGGGTTCCTCTTCAAGGGTAGACGCCCCAAACCTCCTCTCAGACGACTGGGAACGCGACCGCCCCTTGCCCCCCCCCCCCCCCCCCAATGACACGTACGAGCTAACCCAGTCAAACTAACAAAGTACCGATACTCATGCAACACCAGACACAACCTTGCAACAGTTTCAATGAAATTGTACGAGGCTTCATACAGGCCTTTGTATAAGGCCACAAGCAACGCTTCAGTCCAGGTCAAGGGACACCGAGCTGTTGAGGTGCAAATAGACAATACCGTGGAAAGCTCTAGGCAGGTGCCGTCACGTGAACATAGTTAGTACGTCGCACGCAGGTTCTTTCGTTACTAGGGCACACCACCAGCAACTTCCAGGTCAACCGCGGCATTAAGTACGCAGCGTTTACGTCATCATGTAGAAGTACCAGTACGTCCATATGCCATGTCCGTGACATCACGTGGAAGCTACCGATAGTTCTGCTTTGAAATACTTTGAAACACAGTAGCCTCGCAATGTTGCATTGTATATAGAGCTGAGTAGAAGAACGCAAACGAATACAAAAGCTGCATCTGGCTGTATACCTTGTTCACTACGACGGTGTGACGAAACGTTTAATAAAGTTTTGACATATCATGTTGCCCGTTGTGTCCGTGTTTTCTGCCTACGAGAAACAAAGTAAGGAAGAACCTCGTCGTATCCTCTGTATGCATGGTATACTTCGTTTTTTTTTTTTTGCAGTGGTGGTCCAAGTAATGCACCTGTACTTTGTGGCGTCCGTCCGTGTATAAAAAAAAAACACCTATCACCCCCTGCCCCTTAGGCATGTATGCCCAGATTTAGGTGCACTTTGAAGAAACCCAGGTGGTCGAAATTTCCGGAGCCTCCACTACAGTGCCTCTTATAAACATATCATAAACCCCACAAATCAATCGGGGTCCCCACGCAGCGTGTTGGGAGTATCCAGGCAGAGTAAGCTTCACCACTGGGGCGACGCGTCACAGCTCCTCGAAGCCCGCCTGTACCCTGTTTAGCTACCGGTGGGTGGCCGGCCAGCACTGGGGATCGAGCCCCGCACCTCCCGTAGCTGAAGCGGACGCGTACGTGCAATGCCACAGCTACGGTCTTCTCCTTTAATCCCTCACCCCTTCCCCCAGTGCAGGGTAGCAAACCGGACGTGCGTCTGGTTGACCTTCCTGCCTTTCATTTCTCCTCCTCCTCTCCTCCTCCACCAATCAATCAACCCTCTCCCCCTTCCCAATCGGACGCGTTATTTGAAGGGCGCAGGGTCGGTCCCGGTCCCTGCCGGTGACGAGTTATCATTTCATCCACCTTTATTTCTTCACATTTACATTACCATTACTTCTAATAACATTCCGCATGCTTTCCTTGGCATCGTTGTTTGTTAGTTGTCATTGCGTATAACAAAAGAAACCGAGCTTTTACATTTACACTTTTTTCAATCACCCCCAGAGAGTAATATACAGTATATTTAAGCGTCTTGTAGTATTAAAGTTGAACACCCGGCGCCCTTCATGTAATCACGGAAGAAACTGACTCATTGTGGCGAAAATAAGAAAACCTATATATCGGTACAGGTTTTTAATGTGTATGTGTTGTGCTGACAATAAGTGTTTTTTTACAACTCTACTGCTCACCGATCTTCATTGCGTGTAATAGATGATTACGTCTTTCTTTCTAGCTTATTAGTGTCCTTGTGTTTTAGTGGGCTAATCACCACCGTGGAGACCCTGTCTCCCCCCTACACATGCATCGTGTGTATTCCGGGTCACGAAGGTCTCGAGGGAAATGAAGCGGCACACACCGCAGCCCGCGAATGCGTCAACCGGGCATTCCCACACGAGATCCGAGGCACCTCCCACTCAACAACAGAATCAGAGACAAGAGAAGTCATACCACTAACGTACCATGCATTACTGCAACATTATCGGCTCGAACGCAGGTTATACCCTCCGCCACATCCAAAACTTACAAGAGGCGTAGACACTGACTACAGGCGCCTTCAAAGCAACACGTTCACCCACGGCGTACTACTGCACCACATGAGGCCAATGTTGCACAGCTACATCTTTCTTCACTGCAATGTGACAGACACTCTGGCGCACCTCCTACTGCAGTGCAAAATAAGCGTCCCAAGGCTACAAGCAGCAGCACCAGATGCGAACCAAGACCTCCTCAGTGAAGCGTGGGAGGCTGCGATCTCCCAGGCGGACCTGGTCGAACAGCGTCGCTCGAGCCCGGCGGGCTGTCCGGGCCAGAGGGCTCCTAAAATAAGGGACCCTCCCACGGTCTCATTTTCACTCACAAGCTTAACTCAATAAATTTTTTCTCTTTCTCTAGCTTATTTAGCAGGTTTTCCATTTTTTCACAACTCGATACAAACTATTTTAATTGAAGCCAACCATGCTGACTTCATCCATGTGAACATGTGTTCTGTAGCTTACGTTAGTGGCTAAGGTACTCGGCTGCTGACCCGCAGGTCACGGGTTCGAATCCCGGCTGCGGCGGCTGCATTTTCGATGGAGGCGGCAATGTTGTAGGCCCGTGTGCTCTGATTTCGGTGCACGTTAAAGAACCCCAGGTGGTCGAAATTTCCGGAGCCCTCCACTACGGCGTCTCTCATAATCATATGGTGGTTTTGGGCAAGCTATGTTTTGATGACACTGCAAGGTTAAACAGCCTAACGCGATAAAGGCCACGCAAAGCCTGCCGCTAACATTTCATTAATTGGGAAGGGGGCATTGCGATAAACCTTGCCCCCATCTCCCCTGATGGAAATCCTGCGCACGCCTATATGCAGTTATGGGCTTCATTTTGACGGTAGTCCCACATTCTACGTGCATGTGTGTGTTTGCATAGGCGCGTATGAGCAAATATGTGTAATAAAGAAATATCGCAGGATTGGCAGGCTGATTGGGTCTGATGTGTACTAAAATATTGCAGGATTGTCAAGCTAATTGCGCTCTGAGACGCAGCTCCCGGTGACACTCTGCGTATACAACCTACCACCCGAAATGCCAAACAATTTAGTACTGAGCGCAAAAAGAACATGAATGCATTCCGCTCTTGTAGAATGTTTTAAAGCTCATTTCAATAAAGTGGCTCTAACCAGCAGTAAAAGAACTGAACTTAGAGTTAAGGGTGATGAGCTTTATGGATGGGGCCCCCAAGTCCAGAGTTCCACTGGCTGATGCCACCTGCCTGACGTGACAGGGGATTTCTTCTAAGCGGATACATCGTCAGCTTTGCAGTTTGCCCGACATCAGTGCAATGATGTTATTCAGAAGTTTAACTTAGCAAGATCACACCATGTCATCACAAGAGCCCTGGCGTGCCATTTGTCCCCTTTGATTCATTTGCCCTAGAGGTGTAAAAAATACCACTCACCAAAGTGTATGTGTATTTTTAAAGAGAGTTTTACTATATGGCACGTCAGGACTCACCAAGAGGAGTACCAGTCACTTTTTCATTATTTTTTTTCCAGTGCGTAGGCTGGCAAAATAGGCGGAATAAGAGCTCACTAGCACTCGGATACGCGAAAATTCTACTCAGCGTGGCCACCCAGACTACAGCTCGCCAAAGTTTAACTCAGCGGCATTACTCAGACTCAACGAATTTCTACCTAGCCATGTCCACTCAGGCTCTAATTGACGAAAAGCCTTCTCAACCGGGCTCCCTCCAAATAGCACTGAAAACTTGGAGGACGCTTAAGGTTCACCTCGAGCAGTAGAAAGCGATAGCGTTATCAGGCCCCGTGAACGTCGTCTTCTCAACTACTAGCCTATAGCTTCGGTTCTCGGTGCGTGTGTCAACCGTGCCGCAAGGAAACGGAAGTTTGGGCGCGCAACATTGGCCGTTTCGAAGTATCATTGAGCGCCTGTTATAAGCACAGTTAAGTGCCCGCTGCGCCATAATCAAGTCTCTTGTGAATCAGCGAAGGGCCCACTGGCACGCAGGTTCATCGATGACATGCAGGTCCATTTGTTCTACAAGCCCCAACTTGCTATGACATTTTTCTCGACATGGATGAAGCCGGACCACAGATTGTTGATTTCTATTTGTAAAATTGAATGCTATTGCAATGTTTGTTCCTGTAGTACATACACCTACAGTACATTTCAACTGCGCTGCAAACAAGGACAACAAAAGACAACGCGTGCACAGTCTTTCCCGTCTTCCGTTGACCTCGTTTATAATGCGCAGTTAAAGCCATTTCCAAGTGAACGTGCATCAACTAGCTAAGCTTGATTTGATTGATATGTGGTGTTTAACGTCCCAAAACCACCATATGATTATGAGAGACGCCGTATAGTGGAGGGCTCCGGAAATTTCGACCACCTGGGGTTCTTTAACGTGCACCCAAAGCTGAGTACACGGGCCTACAACATTTCCGCCTCAATCGGAAATGCAGCCGCCACAGCCGGGATTTGATCCCGCGACCTACGGGTCAGCAGCCGAGTACCTTAGCCACTAGACCACCGTGGCGGGGCCGCTAAGCTTGATTTAGATATGAAACTTCATTTAGGTATGAAAGGTGAGCAACTGCAGTACATATAAACATGTCTAGAAGCAAGGGAGTAGATAAGGGGTGACACTCCGGTCCCGTGTCCCTCCCCCCCGCCCAATTTTTTTTCTTCACGCATACATAGCACAAAATTACAATTTGCCTGCCTGGTCCCCACAATGAATCAAACAGGCGCCCTCTCCCCTCCCTGAAAAATTAAAACTTCTGCATATAACTCTGTCTAGAACAGTGCGAACCCCAATTAGCGATGCTTGTAAATGGGGCTTGGAACGATAACGAGGCTAAGCGAGCATACGATGCTTCTGGGAAATACGTCCTCATGACAACGAAGTTTCCTAATATATTGAAGAAACTCCGTGCCCACGAAGTTAGGAGCAAGATGCAATTTCCAAACATCGAGTTCGCGCAATGTGAGTGGCAAAACAAACCAGAGAACGCGTGGCGGGGATGATTGTGACCACAATTGAAGCGACAACTGCTGGTCTACCGAAGCTGTATCTCGAAAAGGTGCGACAACTGAGAACGGCATTATCTTTAGGAAGGTTCGATTTCGATGCAATTAGGCGAATATCACCGGTTGACCTCGAAGCTAGGAGGCTGGCTGGCCGAAGCTGCAAACATGCTACAGCCGCCTTGAATCTTGCTCCCCCAATTCGTTTTTGTTCTGGTCCTCCTCGACACATGTCCACCCGAAAGCTGTTAATAGAACTACCCCCGTATTCACAAACACTCCTCGACTCGACTTTCACCCTTCACTTGACAGAGTTGAGCACTGCGCTGCTGCTCATTGGAAAGTGATGCTGCGCTACACAAGAATCAAAGCAGATTATCGCTGATATGCAGTGACTTTGCCTGCCTAGAGACGGAGCACCCATCGGCCTTCTCGAGTGAAGGTGAAGCGTTGAGTGGAGGGACGTTCTAGAATACGCGGGTACGTCTCACAAGAGAACTGTAGAAGCTTCGACTCACGCTTACCTAGGCGTTGTCAAATCCGCTCGCCCTGCAAGAGTGCACGTCAGTACCGTTCACCAAAGTGGCACAAAGGATAGCACACCACGATGTAGTAAGTCGCGAGGACGGTGGTCGCGAAGAATACGAGCTTTCGCAAGGCCCGCCAAAAGATAAAGAGCACCGGCGCGGAACACCGGTAGGGTAGAGCGTGCACCGAGCAGCAACGCAAACCGAGCCAAGTCCAGAAGCTTCGACGGCGTTATCACCGGCGTCCATCACGATCGCTTCTTGCTAAGTCATGGCCCTGGTGCCATGCCGTGACCGCATAGATGACACGGAAAGCTTGCACCGCATTGGCTGCCTGCATGCGCCCGTATGTCTCACGCTGCTCCGAAAGCTTATCCGCTTCCCTTCGAAAAATGCCTCTGGGGTGCTGACACGGCAAAAGAAAGCGAGCTCGATGTCTGGTGGCAGAGGCGTCGCGCTTTTTTTTTTCGTTGTCGTTGCTGGCTTAATAGCAGTTTTACTTCATGGCGTTAAATTAGTCGTAACACACTCCGAATGAATCGACTCATGAGTGAGTTTGTCAGTTAGTGATGGTCCGGCTGCGCTATTAGTATAAATTTTGGAAAACAATATTAACACAGTAGCGTTAGAGAGCTCGTGTCGCAGAAATTCCGTCGTCGGCACCATTGGTTGTGTGCGAAAAATCGTCCGTGAGCGAGAAATCTAGAAAGAAGCAAATAACATAAAGAATAACTATTTCAGTCTTATTGAGGAATGAACACGGGCTGTTCGCGTGGCAGGCAGGTGGCCTATACCACAGAGCCACGTTGTGTCTTCCAGGTGCCTTGCGAAAAAACACTACATAAACGCCATATAGCCGAAGGAGTCTTCTCAACACATTTTGTTCGACAGGTGTCACGACGAAAACGAGCCCATTCGACGATTTGTACGCGCATTTGGGAGGCCATCAAACTACGTCGAAAAAGGCCGGGATAGTGCAGCCGTAGCCGCTAAAAGCACGCAAGAACTTTCAAACAGCTCTAAAAATGGACAACTATGTCCATTTTTGTCCAGCTCCAAAAATGGACAACTGGCGGAAAACATATCCCGCTTTTCCAGAGGCGTTGATCAAGCAAACAGCGAACGCTAGACAATGGAGTGGCATCTGTGAGGCATTGTGAGACTCTTTATGGCTTTCTATAGATGACAAACGCGCGGCGTTTACCTTGGAGGCCATGCGACTCTTGCTTTAGATGAAAAACCTGTATGTACCATTCGCGCGCGCGCGTGTGTCTGTGTGCCATCTGTGAGACATTGTGAAAAACATGTCTCGACCACAGCAGAGCGCCGTCCTAGCAGAGGGAAGTGGCCACAGTGCACAGTCACTGCATTACTATAGATATCAGGCACTGCGCCGTGCTCCAGACCGGGTTGCAGAAATTAGGTGCCTTTTCTCATCTTCTAACCACTACCACCATTACTATAGATACGTCACGCTTGCGCGCGTTTGTGTGTGTGTTTATCAAAACATATTAATAAGAATGCACTTAGCGGTTGAAGGGCGCACTAGGGGCCGGATTTCACTATTTTTACACATGCGTTTATGACTAGACGACACATAATGTCAATGCATAGCACTTTGATTGATTTGTGGGGTTTAACGTCCCAAAACCACCATATGATTATGAGAGACGCCGTAGTGGAGGGCTCCGGAAATTTTGACCACCTGGGGTTCTTTAACGTGCACCCAAATCTGAGTACACGGGCCTACAACATTTCCGCCTCCACCGAAAATGCAGCCGCCGCAGCCGGGAATCGAACCCGCGACCTGCGGGTCAGCAGCCGAGTACCTTAGCCACTAGACCACCGCGGCGGGGCAATGCATAGCACTTTCTTAATTTTGATTCTGCGAGCGGACACCCTCAATATCGTCTCTCGCAACAGTCTACTACAGTGCCTCATAGGTCATTTCGGCACTGCGCCGTGCTCCCGACCGGTTGCAGAAATTAGGTGCCTTTTCTCATCCTCTAGCCATTACCATAGGTCATTTAAAGGATGAAGCCTATGGCACACACGCATACTGCAGCATACTATGCTTCCCCCTCTCCCCTCTTTCCCCCCCCTTGCTTCTGCGAATGTTCTGGGGCTGACAGCGGACCACTTAAATTGACATTGGGTGATTGGGGCTGCAACATTGTTTGACGCGTCTGAAAAGTAAAAAAAACATTTTTTGCGCACGCCAACGTGCGTATACGCGGGCATAAGCGAAGGTCCGTCGTAGTGCCACGCCTCCCAATTATGCTAATGTATGGCGTTGACTTTGCGCCCTCCCAGTCCCTGTTATTTCATTGTGTGGGGCTGACTTCGCTTACCCCCCCCCCCCACTACTAGGTGTCTAGGGGGGGAGGAAGCTGCTCCCTCCCCTCGCGCGCACGTCAATGCCTACGTGACAAGTAACAGATTATTTTAAAACATTACTCTCAGTGCGGAACAAGTGTTACTACTTCTAAGCCCACAACATCAAACATAACTGCTGCTCAGAACTTAGGAGCATAGTCACCATGTGTATTTAGTTTCTGCCCGTCCCTTTAATATTGCCACATGGTTTGCTAGGGTGAGATCGAAGAGAGAAAGAGGACAAAGACGATCTCTCTGAGCCGCTGCTTGGCTAGTCGACTAAATGAGCCCATTGTATCAAATTTGTCGTGAGTAACGTGACAAGACTGGTGGAGTTGCTGGGTACCACGTCTCACGATCCACCCGATGCCCAAGACCCCGTCCAGCAGCCGGAACACAAGCCCTGCACCCGTGGACACTCCTGTTATAGAGTAAGCCGCCGAAAACGAGGCCTACCGCCTGAGACACCAACCACTGACGCAGCGACTATGACTTCGACACAAGAACCCGTGCAAGCCCCGACACCTTCCACGCCGATCTACTGCACCGTCCAGAACCCGCTCATGCCTAGCCCCTTTCACGGAGAGCAGCATGAAGATGTTGACGACTGGCTGAGTGAGTTCGAACGTGTCGCAGTGATCAACTACTGGGATGATGCCGCGTAGCTCCGGAACGTGTACACTTGCCTAAAAGACGGTGCCAAGACGTGGTTTTTGAACAGGGATGATGTTCTGACATCTTGGCGTGAGTTCCAGCGTCGCCTCCTGGAGACCTACAGGAGTCCCGACCGCCGCGAACGGGCGGAGCGTGCACTACAATCACGCATCCAGATGCCCAACGAGACCGTCTCGATGTACGTCGAGGACATGACACGGCTTTTCAAGCGAGCGGATCCTGCTATGGCAGAAGAAAAAAAGTTGCGCCACCTCATGCGTGTTGTGAAGGAACAACTTTTTGCTGGTTTGGTGCGCAGTCCCCCCAAAAGTGTTGCTGAGTTCCTTACTGAAGCGGCAACAATGGAGCGAGTACTGCACCAACGATCTGCTCTGTTTGACCGTCAAGTGAATGCTGCCTCAACTCCCGAAATTTTCGCCACCCCTGGGAGCAAAAGCCCCGAATGGATTCGCGAGATCATCCGATCTGTCATCCGGGAAGAAATGGAAAAGATGTACGGGACAAGGCAAATCGATGCTGGTTCTATCATCAGTGTCATCCGTGACGAGGTCCAGCAGGTGCTGCACGCCCATCGTTTTCCGCTCACGTCGGTTGATCCGGAAACGGCTCCTGTGTCTACTGACAGTCGCCGTCGTACGTACGCGGAAGCCTTGCGATCTGCCACTCCTCTTTCTGGTGAAGGAGTCCCGACCCAGCCAGTGCCGCACGTCCCGATCCAGACAGTGCCACACGTCCCGATTCAGACAATGCCATACGTCCCGATCCAGACAATGATGCCGTCAGTCGCGATTCAGTCAGCGCACGCTGATTTGGACATCGATAGTCGCCGTGCACCGACGCGCAAGTCTGATCTCTGGCGTACGCCAGACAGACGATTCCTCTGCTATCATTGCGGTGAGGCTGGTCACATTTACCGCGAATGCCCATACCGGCAACTTGGACTGCGCGGATTTTACGTCAATTCCCCTCGTCCACGAATTGGTCAAAGGCCAAGGGATATCGAAGAGTATATTGCGCAACAGCGTGCACCCTTTACACGACGGCAATCGCGGTCACCATCTCCGAGGAGACCCGCAGCCGCTGGGCCACGTTTCAAGGTGACGGCATGGGAACGCTCCCCTAGCCCTCGTCGGGAAAACTGAAGGCAGCGGCCTTCGGGGGCAAGGTCGCTGGGACTCAAAGTGCGGAAGACCTCCCATCGACGCTTGCACGCAACGCTGAAGGCATTTCGTCAGAGAATAATCGCAGCACCGAAGAAAAGCCGACATTTACATCTGAACCTAGTGACCGCGTGTCACTCGACATACCTGTGCTGGTTGACGGTATTCAGGTCAGTGCATTGGTAGACACTGGTGCAGACTATTCGATCATCAGCGGGAGGCTAGCGAAAGATCTCAGGAAAGTGATCACGCCGTGGAATGGAACGCGAATTCGAACAGCTGGAGGACACGTTGTAACACCGCTGGGTCGCTGTACCGCAAGAGTGAAAATTCGTGCGTCAACGTTTGTGCTCAGCTGCCTCGTTCTTCGCGACTGTTCGCGTCAGCTGATTATCGGCATGGACTTCCTTTGGGAATACGGTGCCATCATAAATCTCCGTGAGCGCATCGTGACCTTCTCGACTCAAGGCGCAACAGATCGAGACGCTGATAACTGCCGTAGACCTGCGCTGCGTGTTGCTGACGACAATGTGACGCTGCCACCTCGAACAACTGTTCCCATCGAAGTCACTTGTGAAGACTTCCAAGACGGCGACGTGGTGGCTGAAAGCAACCCATCACTTCTGCTGCTCCAAGGTGTATGCGCCGCCCGAAGTGTTGTGCGCGTCCGTGACGGACAGTCAACGATACTAGTTACGAACTTCAATTACGAGCACCGGCATCTTTTCCGCGGAACCACCCTAGCTTATGGAGACCCTGTTGCCGATGTCACGGAGTGCTTCGCGTCAGAGGAAACGCCGCATGAGGATGAGGAATTTCTAGACCGCATCGACAATAATTCGACACTGTCAGACGAGAGAAAGGCTGCACTTCATGACCTTTTAAGGGAGTTTCGATCTTGCTTCGCCTCTTCTTTCAAAGTCCGTCAAACACACCTCATGAAGCATCGAATTATTACCGACGATGACATCCGCCCCATCCGGCAGCAGCCTTATCGCGTTTCTGCCAAAGAACTCGAGGCTATTCAGACACAAGTAAAAGAGATGCTCGATGACGGGATTATTCAACCATCCAGCAGGACTTGGTCCTCGCCAGTCGTTCTAGTAAAGAAAAAAAAACGGAACGCTGCGATTCTGTATTGACTACAGGAAGCTAATAGCGTCACAAAAAAAGACGTCTACCCGCTTCCACGGGTCGACGACTCCCTCGACAGGTTACGACGCGCGAAGTATTTTTCGTCCATCGATCTAAAGAGTGGCTATTGGCAAATTGAAGTGGATGAACGAGACCGAGAAAAAACCGCGTTTGTGACTCCAGACGGACTTTACGAATTCCTAGTTCTTCCCTTCGGCCTCTGTTCTGCACCAACCACTTTTCAGAGGATGATGGACACAGTTCTCGCTGGCTTGAAGTGGCAAAGCTGCCTTGTCTACCTCGATGATGTGGTCATCTTTTCCGAGAGCTTCGAAGAACATCTGAAGCGTCTGAGAAAGGTTCTGGAAGCCATTCTCACAGCTGAACTCACGCTGAAAGCCCAAAAATGCCATTTCGGCTATGAAGAGCTGAAATTTCTGGGACATGTCATTAGTGCGGATGGAGTGCGACCTGATCCAGACAAAACTGCTGCTGTCACCGCTTCCCTGTTCCATCAGATAAAAGAGCAGTACGCCGTTTCCTCGGCTTGTGCGCGTACTATCGCCGATTTATCGCCAACTTCTTGAAGATAGCTGAACCTCTTACGCGACTCACCCGAGATGACGTGCCCTTTACTTGGGGCGCAGAACAAGATACAGCGTTCACAGAGTTACGGCAGAGAAAGCAAACAGCCCCTGTTCTTGCCCATTTTGATGAGGACGCTGCTACAGAAATTCATACAGATGCCAGCAACGTCGGGCTTGGAGCTGTCCTTGTACAACGACACGGCGGCGTTGAGCATGTGATAGCTTACGCCAGTCGCACTCTTTCTCAAGCCGAGACCAACTATTCTACGTAAGAAAAAGAATGCCTCGCAGTCGTGTGGGCGACGACCAAATTTCGGCCTTACCTCTACGGTCGTCCCTTCAAAGTGGTGACTGACCACCACTCGCTCTGCTGGCTGGCAAATCTCAGAGATCCATCCGGCCGTCTCGCTCGGTGGAGTTTGCGTTTGCAGGAGTTCGATATTACGATTGTGTACAGGTCAGGGCACAAACACGAAGACACCGACGCGCTTTCTCGAGCACCTGTGGGGAACGCTGTCAGCGGCTCCGAAGATGAAGATGCCTTTCTCGGAGCAGTTAGCGACTCCGAATTTATGTCAAAGCAGCGGGCAGACGACGAATTACGCCCAGTCATTGATTCCCTGGAAGGCCGCAACTCTCAGGTCCCTCAACACATTGCTCGCAAACTGTCCTCTTTTTGTCTAAGAAGAGGCATTCTTTACAAGAAAAACGCCCGTGGTAGCGACAAAGCCTTCCTACTCGTTGTTCCTTCCGACATGCGTGATGAGATCCTCCTTGCGTGCCACGACGAGCCCACGTCAGGACATTTGGGCTATTCGCGAACTCTCGCCAGAGTACGCCAACAGTATTACTGGCCGCGACTATCAACTAGTGTACATCGATATGTGAAAGGCTGCCGTGAGTGCCAGCGCCGCAAGACTCCGCCTGTGAGACCCGCGGGTCTGCTCCAGCCGATCGCACCACCACGGACACCGTTTGACCTCGTGGAAATGGACCTTCTCGGGCCCTTCCCTTTGTCGTCCTCTGGGAACAAATGGATTATAGTTGCGACAGATTATCTTACGCGTTATGCTGAAACAAAAGCGTTACCCCGTGGCACGGCCTGTGAAGTCGCGCAGTTCTTCGTGCACCAAATCGTCCTACGGCATGGTGCCCCGTCATGCGTGATTACGGACAGAGGGACGTCGTTTACAGCACGAATAATGGAGGACATTTTTAACCTGAGCTGCACAAGTCATCGAAAAACAACGGCTTATCACCCGCAATCCAATGGACTGACAGAGAGGCTTAACAAGACCATAGCGGACATGCTGTCAATGTACGTGGACGTACAACACAAAACCTGGGACGAGATTCTTCCATACATCACGTTTGCTTACAATACGGCAACGCAAGAAACAACGCGATTTCCGCCTTTCCGACTTGTTTACGGACGCAACGTGCGAACCATGCTCGACGCTATGCTTCCGTGCGACCAAAGCAATGAACTTGCTCAAGATGCTGAGCAATACACTCAATACGCCGAAGAAGCTCGTCAGCTAGCTCGCATAAACACCAGTCACAGACAAGATGCAGACGCACGACGTTACAACCTCCGCCATAGAAATGTCACCTACCACCCTGGGGACCGAGTGTGGGTGTGGATCCCTGTCCGGCGACCAGGCTTATCCGAAAAACTCCTAAGCCGTTATTTTGGACCGTACAAGGTTCTTAGACGAGTCACAGATGTTACCTACGAGGTTTTTCCGGACGGCGCAGCATCTTCTCGTCGACAGCTTCGGCCCGAAACCGTGCACGTCGTTCGGCTGAAGCTCTACTTCACACAGTAGCCCTTGTGGTTTCACGTGCTACGACATGCCGTGACCTTGCGTTGCTGCGGCTGTTTGCGTTGTCCTGTGTTTTTATGCCGTTTCTTTTTGCGCTTGGCGCAAGCGTTGACGAAACTTCCTCATTTGCGCTGCGAGTACTGGCACTCTCCCTCTTTTGGTTCTCTATATCTGCGTGTGTATACCTTCATTTTTTTTATTTACGAGCATCGAGTCGATGCTTTCAAAAGGGGGGGGGGGGGGACTATTGCCACATGGTTTGCTTGGGTGAGATCGAAGAGAGAAAGAGGACAAAGACGATCTCTCTGAGCCGCTATTTGGCTAGTCGACTAAACGAGCCCATTGTATCAAGTTTGTCGTGAGTAACGTGACAATATTGTTCATCATTACAGACACTTCAGCCCATCGCCACGCTTGCAATAGGAATTTCCACGTTTTCAGAGAAACGCCTTTAGCGCTATAGAATGTTGCAGTTAAAGGGACACTAGGGTCAAATGACAATTAACGTCAGGGTGAAAGTTAAATGTATGACACCTAAAACAAACATGTTATCAGCAACAGTGCCCTACTTACCGAGAAATTAAGGTAAATGCACAAGAACACAAGCGCCACAGTAGGACACTCTAAAAATGATACCGATGACATCAGACAGACCACCTACAAATAATCACTAGTAATCGATCTAGCTGCACTAAAAAAAGAACCTTCCGTGCATCAAGAGATGCAATAAAATGGTGCTTGTTAGTTTCTGTTTGATTAATGAAAAAAAAATAACCGCCGGACGTTACTATGGGGAGTGGTACGAGTGGTTCAAATATTCAATTTTCGCGTAGTTACACTCATTACTTTAATTTTCTTGGTTACAATGGACGTGTAGTGCCACGTAGCTGGGCGCAGTTAAACCAAAAAAAAAAAAAAACGTCTGCCATGGCCTCCGAGGGCGGGCGCATACGCCCGCCATTTCGGAAGTTATTGTTGTTGCAGCTATGGCTCCTGCTGCTTTCGGTCTGCTGCTACTAGCGCAGTGAAACCGGGCAACATTGTGCACGGCAACGTGAGCCAGTCCGGTCGGTCCGCTTCTTGAGGCGGGTAATTAGAAGTGCGTTAACCCGATGCGAACCACTAAAACGTGATTTTATTTCAAAATATGCCCTTCCCTGCCGCAAAAGTAACATTACGAGGTTTCTGAAACGCTATTTCAACAATCAACGCCAACTTAATAGTTGCCTTTAGTGTCTCTTTATTTCTACAATGCCACTTTTACAATATCAGATAAACTACCTATCAAGAACACAGTCTCCCACTTCTATAGCCACAGCTCTCCTAGACGTCCGGTTGTTTTCATGGCTGGTGCCACATTCCAAATTCCCTGCCTGCAGTAGCAACAGCCCAGGTCTGCTTCGTACGTGCAGGGTTTAAAAATCTAGTGCTCTTGAGCAATAAAAAAAAAAAAGCAAGCGGGTGTTCACTGCTGAAACTAGATATTCGCGAAAAAACAAGCTGCTTAAGTGGATGCTTGGGCATGTTGGTACATCTCTGAAAACAAAATAGTGCGAAAGATCGAGCACTAGAATGAGGGGAAGACACACACAACAACAGTGATGTTGTTGTTGTTGTTCTCCTATTGTTAGTGGCGCATACCCACTGTGGGGGATCGGCCAAGAATCGAGTGGCCTTAAAATTTACTGTTCAGATTTAGAATGATGGAGGTATAACAGAAAGATTACCGATAGCCTATAGGCAAGTGTGGTGCTTAATGTAATGCATACAAATATTTACATAAACAAATTTATTCTTAGAATAGACCAATAATCTGATTTTATACGTATATATTTATGTGGACATGTTAAGATAATGAAACTGGTTAATTAGTCAACCTATTAGTTTCATCAATATAGTCCCGGACGGCCGCGCATACTGTGCCATTAGAGAAACCAGAAATGGAAGCTCCAAAAGACAAAATGACAGGCAGAGATAAGTCCATACCAATGCCACGCAAAGGTATTTCTAATAGGGTTTTTCGTAATGTGTTAAACCGCCTGCAGGTCAAAAAGAAATGTTCTATTGTTTCCAGTTCATCACAGAATGCGCACAGTGGCGAAGGTGCCTGAGCAGACCTGTGTTTATATAAATTTAGATTTGGTACCCGGCAACGCAGCCTTGTGATAGCTACTTCTTGTTTTCGAGTGCGGCAAAACTCTCTTCGCCAGGGATATAATAAATGGCGATATTCTGTAGAGTTTGTTAGTGCTGAACCTTTGAAGACTTGCATAAGCGTACGTCTGTGGAATCGAGCAGCGGTCACATAAGCGGATGATGGACAGAGCGGTAGAATTGGTTCGCTGATTGACGACTTAGCTAAAAAATCGGCTATTTCATTCAGAAACAAACCTTTATGTCCAGGCACCCAAACTAATCGCACTTTCTCAAATGCACAGGTACTAGTACACGGAACGCCCTTGTTACGTGATTATCAGCACCAACAGAAATTGCTGCACAGAGAGATAGGGAATCTGTTATTATGACAGCTGATGTAATAGCTGTATCTAGCTTGCGTAAGGCGAGCACTACTGCCAGAAACTCAGCCACAAAAACGGGTATGAAATCGGGTAGTCGAAGGGAATAAATCCAATTTAAAATCGGGCTGAAAATACCAACCCCTGACTTTTCGTCGTATTGCGATGCGTCTGTAGCAATAATAACGTTCGTTGTAATACGGCACAGGTGATCTTGTAGTAAACCATCCAAAATATTATGGGGAAGTAATTTGGCATTATTAGGAAAAATGTCATCGAATTGAATTTCCACCGGGGCTGAATTATAACGACTCGGCATGATGTTGCATATACGCAAGTTTAGAGGCTCCAGTAAATTTTGCACAAATATAATTTGTGGCGTGTGAAATCGCGGCCATCTAGCAGCAAAAAATGATTCCGGGGTGGAAATAAAGGCTGTTTCTGAATGTCGTAATGGTGATTCATAAATTCTTAAGAATGTCTGAACAGTCAGAAGGCGAATTCTACAAGAAAGCGGAGGGACCCTCGATTCGAGATACAACACATACAACGGATACAACAGTGCTGTTGCTTGTGTGCCACTTTTCTTCTAGTGCTCAGTTTTTCGTGCAGTTTTATTTTATGAAGACATGCTGTACACAGCTTTACCAAAATAATAATAAATAAAAGCAAATAAATAGAAACGAGCATAATTTTTTTTTCATGGAAAAATAAAACATCTCCAAGGCTAAAAATAGATTAAAAAAGCAAATCAATTTTGCAAAAAAAATAATCTGCTACGCTGTTTTGGTAGGCTCTAGTCAATTGTGTTTTGAAAAATTTTTTTCATGAAAAGAATACAGCATTTTTACTTTGATCGTCGTTGTGTTTTTTTCGCCCATGATAATCTGTATTTTGCACACAGTGCACCGTTCACAGAGGCAGACACTTAAAGGTGTCACATAGTGCAACAGAGGCAGACACTTAAAAGTGTCACATAGTGCCAACAAGGGACTCAGCAGAAAAGGTGCTAGCTGAACGGAGCGATTCAGCAATGGAGCCTGTTTGATCGACAACATTTAATCAGACATTGGGGACACACAACAGTCACCATAATATATCATGGAATAGTTGGGTGAGAACACTTGCCCGTCAGCATACACTTGCAATAAGAATCATAGCGACAACTACACCAGCTTCATAACAAATTCAGACAAACTTGTAAGGTGTTACTCGAATTGTGCACATGTACAGTCAGTGATACATGGGTCTTTGTTTCCTGGTATTTACATAGGGTGTATGCTACAGTGGAATCCAAATGAAAAGATTTTGGTTTGGCCATAAATTCATTGTCTAAAATTCAGCATTTAGAACAGGACAACAAGCACACACTACACCGGCCCAATGAACCGGTTATAGCTCATCAGCAATGGCCAAGGAAATAAAGGCCAGAGAACAAGCATAAGTTGCATGTGACATGCCAATAGTATACCTGTGCAATGCCACGAGCTGTGTGTTGACATGCTTGTAAACAACGTACAATAGACATATACACTGTCATATGCAAGCAGAACGGTGAACTGGCAACAGCAACAATAAAAAGCCTTGCTGAACACTCCTCCATTGTACACTTGTAAGTTATTCTCATTTTAAAAACATTCCTTCACTTACAAGATTAACGAGAATGGCTTTTGTATAACACTTAACACCATGCATATAAGTTACTCTTCTCTTAGGTGCTTTTGTAAGTCCCGCAGTCTTTCAATAAACACAAGGAACAATGAATGACAAGTACCAAGGGTGACTTAACACGGTAAGAAGTAGTGTGTAGGCAGGGTGAGAGAATGGGTGCACAGCGAGGAGTCTTGCGAGAATTTGTGCGTCGGAACTGTGCACTCTTCAACAAAGTCTACATTAATGACGTCAGTGTCTTAATTGAAGGCTTGTGCGATTGACATAAATAAATGATCGTCGAGGTAATGCAAAGGCACCAACATGGAGGAATTAGACGAACAGCTCTACAAATTGGCCTTGCATAGACAATAAACGTCGGAAGTCTTAAGTTACGTCGGAAAGTGAGCAAAAATGCGAGACATTGATGCACAAAAAAAAGAAGACAGGTCATTTAGGGACATGGCACTTTGAGTGCATTTGCTTTGTGAAACCAATATAAGGACTCAAGTGTGAAAAAAAAAGGGCAACACAGTAATCTCTCAAAAGACATCCCTGATACTTATGTCATGGCAAAATATATCTCTGCCACATTTGCAGCATTACAAGCTTAAGGCATCATGGCACGACCTCAACAAGTGCGAAATGTGGCAAGAGCTGACGCAACTACATCTCGTCATCTCCAAGTTGAACCTTTCATAAGTTCTTTTTCATGTGCAGGCTCTATACATGTCACCTTTAATGATCTCTTTGAAAGGGCAGAGCACCCAGTTGTTCCAAGAAATACACAGTTCCTCATAAGGACACACAGGAAATTTAAAGACTGCAGGTCCGCAGTTGACGTGGAAGC
This sequence comes from Rhipicephalus annulatus, assembly GCA_013436015.1. NCBI lineage: Eukaryota > Metazoa > Arthropoda > Arachnida > Ixodida > Ixodidae > Rhipicephalus > Rhipicephalus annulatus. The sequence goes on from WOVY01016147.1 coordinate 48,788, forward strand.
AGTTGCTGACATGGCCATGTACAACTTACAAAAGCAGAACTTCCGCAATGAACTGTGTGTTCAGTTGATTCATGCACTGTTCGGTAGCATAGTTGGTTACATAGCAAAGCTGTTCCGATGCATGCACAAACTCGTTGTATGCTATATAACAGGACATGGGATTTGGCATAAGACAGGACTCGTGACAAGGATGGTCGTGAGTACTTGGGAAGTTGTGTTCGTCCTTTTGCAGAACATCGTATGTGCGACAAAAGTAGCAGCGACGCTTATCTTACTTTTCCTTTCTTTTTCTTTGGGGCGCAAACTGTTCTTGATAAGCAACTCCGATGAGCAGCACATTGGCCTGGGAAGCTTCACGACACGTCTTTCGTGGTATCGCCTGACGACAAGAGTGATCAGCGCTTTGTAGCTTATAGGACTGAACACTTGAGAGACTCAACACTTTTTGCAACCGGAACCAATTTGTAATATTGGCAATATGGCTTATTAACCGACAGAGAGCACTTACCATAAAAATGCACACTGAAAGCCTCGCTTACAAACAGCATGCTTTTCTAGGACCACTTCACGGTTTAAGCCATACAAGCCTAGAGAAAAAGTAACAACCACAGGCCAAACATGATAAAAAAGAAAGCACATGGACAGATAAAGTATATTGCCTTTTGTACCATACACCAGGATTGAGCACAGCACATTTTTTTTTTGCACTCTATTTGTGCAATTCAACAAAGCTACTAGAGAAATAACAACCCCAAATGTCGAAGAGAAAAACAACTTTGCCCGTAATCATCAGGGGAATCAAACATACACCTCCACTCAAACAACAGCAATTGACAAAGACAGTCAAACGTGAGGTAAACAGTAATGAGAGGACAAGTGATCCCAGAATGGCTTTCCAGGCGCGCACACACACACAATACGTCGAAAACAACAGCACTCTTTAAAATAGATGTCCCAGTGGAGATCATGCCACAAACCGAATGTCACAAGAAAGAAAAAAAAGTAGCCTAAAATAATTTGTAAGAGCACTACGCGACGTGTTACTGCCCTGCCCGAGAGAGAAAAAAAAAAAACACCGTAAAGTACAAACACTAGGGCTGCCTTGTCCTGGACAGTCTGACTAGGCCGGTTTTAGATTTCTTTTGCCGCACAGACACACATCTCAGTAAGCCGACAGTCGCCATTCAAAGACGTCGGCACGGGGCAAGTGGCATTGGCGGCGAACAGCAGAGCTCGGACTAACTTCATCCTATTCCACGTGGTCATGGCTTCTTTTCTTTTGTATCCTGCGAATGATTGTGCGACCGCTGATCTTGTGAAAGATGACAAGCGACGTGGTTGCAATGTTGCCCAAGAAGAGGATGAAGAAGATTACTGCTGACACGAAAACCTGTGGTGGACGTGTTGTAAAAGAAGGTAAAAAGCAGCAAACATTAGTCAAAATGGCGGTAAGTCAAATATTCCACCCTTTGCTTAAATCTACTAAGCATCATTATGGAGAAAATGTTCGGACAGTTACAAGTAAATGGGTCACAAAAATATCATGTTAGCGCACTACTACAAGGAAAATGTTGGCGACTTTAATTACGTATAATGTTTGCTCACCTGCCATTCTGTGCACTCTGAAAGGAGACTGAGATGATACAACGTATATGCATTGTACAGCTGGAACATCTGTGAACACACAGAACACACAAAGTTAACGACTAAACAATGACAATCACTGTTCCAAAGCAACATGGATGCTGCGAGTTATGTGTAACGAGGAATTAGGGATTCTGCTTTCTGAAGCTCTTAAATGTACACTGTACTTCCAGTAAATATTTAAGTGTGTCTGCCCACCCAACTTCAAAAAAATCAAACCTTTGACAAACGTATTTACACAGTGATACCATAAGTACTCGTCTGTACACCCCTAAAGACATTTAACGTTTCCGAAATGATTTGGAAGGGTTCATGCCATTACCCTTTCTATCTAACACTACCAAAAAATTCTGAGCAAGCCCCCCCCCCCCCCCAACACACAAAGAAAGCAAAATTGCCGGCAAAGTGGGGGGTGGTGCAGTATCTAGGAACTGCATCAAAATTCAAGATGGGGGCAAAACTTTCACAGGCACTTGCTGCCTCCGAACGTTCCTCGGTTGTCTTCTGGCTCTCGTTCGTAGCGCGGCACATTGCAACACCGAAGCGCTGTTTCCAGCGATTTTTGTATTAGCTGGAGGCTACGAAGTTTCCCAACTGCATGCTGTTGACAATTTCAACGGCTTTTTGGAAAGAACCCAGTTGCTAACGGAATGTGCTGCACTTCTTTCGCGCTCAAGGTAGCTGAACAGCGCACTGGTGTGCTGTTACTGAGCTTCTATCGAGGTTTTGCCTTCCCGTAAATTAGCTGCAGCGAATTATCGAAATTCTTCTGTTATTCCTGTATTCGCTCCCGGTCGAGCTTGAAATGTCGAGATGTCCGGTGCATGTCTTTTCCGTTTTCTCAATGTCAGCGAATAACATTGATTTTCTTCACCACTGTGTAGGACTGCATGGGCATAGGCTGACCATTCAATGCAAACATAAAGCAACCAATGGCACAGAGCAATCTGGTTGAAGTGCAAAGCAGCATTAGATTGCATTATATTCATGGCAGCCAGCAAGACCATAAAAAAAAATTGCAATATCTGTAGAAAAGTCTACGGAAATTTTTGTCAACTGGATGTGGCAGGCCTGGGCATGTTGTGGCAAAGCCGTGGAAGGGGGGCACTTTCCCGGCACGGCACTGACATTTGAAATAAATTGCCAGTGAAGTTAGAGGTGGGGGGGGGGGGGGGGGCTTATATGGGTGGGGGTGCTTGCTTGGAATTTCAATTCGACAGTAGTTCAATGGGCAGTACTATTGTCACAATGAGCTAGGTTGGTGCCACTACACGAGCCCCTTATAAGCTGCAGCCCATGCTTTTCCACGATAATACAGTAATCCTTGAATCACTTTACTTGAAATATCATTTTAATAAATATTTCTCCTGATCTCCACTCAAATGCATGATTATTAAGCCTCAATGCTCAAGGCGCACAAAGAGCTTCACTTGCTTGAAACGAAGTGGCAAGCAGAGACGTCGCCGAGTGGTGGCAAGACTTTTGTGCACGCAGTGTCAAATTAAAGCCATCAATGAACAGGCCATGACAGTAAGTAAAATCTCGTTAATTGGACCCCCGTTCATTTAGAATTTCGGTTATTTCGGCCATGGCGTCTGATGCCGTTCAAAATGTACATTGTTCTATGACTGAGAACTCTCATTATTTCGGACAAATTTGGCCGCACTTCGGTTAATTCGAACTCCCGACCGCGGTCGAGTCACGGCGGGGAAGCAGCAGCGGATTCTGCCGGCCAAATTGACGTCGTACCTAAACAACTTTGGGATCGAATTGCGGCCTCTGAGATTCAAAACTTCGTCCACGAGTTGTAAATCTCGAAGGCACAAAAAAAAAACACACATGGTGGTTTAAACGACCAAAATGAAAGGCAGTGCATTGCTACTGTCATCAGCAACAGGCAACTTACGGATTTGCCTTTCCTTTTTCTTGCGCGTCGAGCAGGTTTGTGTGGATTGCTCACCTCTCGTTTAAATTATATTGATCTGTACATGATCAGTGCCGCCTGCAGTCTTACTGTTTGCTATTTTTTGAAAAGTTCAACTATCTTTATTTCGTTTTTATCACCGTGCATTTTTTTTGTGTGTGTTTGTGTTGTCTACATCGTGCGTGCGCGCGCGACCACCACGCGAGCAACGCCGAGATGGCTTCCCCTTCATCTCCTGCGGCCCCAACTCCTGCAGCGAAGAGGGCGAAGTACAAAGCAAAGGATTTGGCTGCGAAGGTGAAAATATTGAAGGCGTTGCAAGCGGGAGCATCTCAAAAAGAAGTGATGAAAAAATTCAATGTAAAGAAAAGCACGCTGAGCACTTACATGAAGAACGAAAAGCAGATTATGAAAGCGCATGACGGAGACATGTTTGGCAAACAAAGGAAGAGGCTTCAAACGGCAGCAAATCCCAAGCTAAAAGAAGCGCTGTTGCACTGGATTGCCGTTTCACGCGATGCACGTTTGCCCTTGAGCGGCCCCCTTATCTGCGCACAACCAGAGAAGTTCGCGGTGACCATGACCATTGACTCCTTCAATGCATCAGAAGGCTGGTTCGACCGCTTCAAGGAGCAACACGGGCTGGTGTTCCTCAACGTGTGTGGTGAAAGTGGTGCGGCTGACAAAAGTGTTGTGCAGGACTGGCAGTCTGGACTATCTGCGCGCCTTTCTACGTACGAGCCGTGCAACATTTTCAACGCTGATGAGACAGCACTGTTCTATAAGGCTCTGCGTGACAAGGCAATCGCGTTTAAGGGGGATCCGTGTGTCGGTGGAAAACGAAGTAAAGAGCGTGTGACAGTTCTTTTGGCCGCTAACATGACTAGCACAGAGCGGCTGCCTCTGCTAGCGATCGGGAAGGCTGCGAAGCCAAGCTCTTTTAAGAATAGTGAGCAGGTGCCTGTCGACTACCGGTTCAACAGAAAGGCTTGGATGACTGCCGAACTCTTTCAAGCCTGGCTGCGTCAGCTCGACCGGCGGGCGCATTGCGGCCAAGGCTCGGAAGGTGTTGTTCGTGCTAGACAACTGCAGTGCGCACACGAAGGTGTCCGGGCTCGAGAACATTGAACTGCTATTCCTGCCTCTGAACACAACGGCTTCCCTGCAGCCGATGAACAGTTCGTGAAAAGCCGCTATCGACGGCAGGTACTCGAGCGAATGTTGCTCTGCATGTAGTGAGGCAAGCTGTATGAAGTAAGCCTGCTAAGTGCAATGCACATGCTGACATACGTGTGGAACATCACACCGCCTGAAGTAGTCGCAAACTGCTTTAGGCATAGCGGCTTCGTGCACGACGCTGCTGACCCGGGGGTGGTGGCCGATGAGGAAACCGGCGAAGAGCAAGACGGCCGCTATGTGAGCATCATGCCATCTGATGTGCCCCTAGGCGATTACTTCGCAATTGACAGCGATGTTGCCGTGGCCGGCACAGTGACCGACAGCGATATCTTCGCCGAAGTCTTGAACGGCAAAGGGGAATCGGCTGACGAGGATGGATGCTGTTGAGCATCCACGCCACACTATGATGGAGGCTGCGCATGCGTAAGCCGTTTTGGAGGACATATGCATGCTTTCCTCGGACTGTGTGCGCGGACTAAGCCACCTGAAAGAACTTCGGAAAATTGTGACTTCATAGCACATTGCGTCTGTGAAGCAAACCGTGATCACAGACTTTTTTAAGAAATAAAGGTCTGATGGTGTAGGAGACATTTTTTAAGTGTTTTGTTCATACTCATGATAATTCGCACCCTCGGTTAGTTTGGCCATTCTCTCTAGTCCTATGAAGTCCGAATTAACAGGGTTTTACTGTATCAAAGACTGCTGACTGCCTAGAAATGAGTACTAAGCGAGTGCCGAGGTTCTCAGCTGTCTGTTTACAGTCACCGACAAATTTTTCAGACTTGAAGAATTCAGACGATGGAAATTTCAGACTTCATAAATGTATCACTAATGTTTACGTAGCATTAATATACATTCTCGCAATTATCTTTTGGACTTTATGCCCTAAAGTGACATTTTTCAGACTAAAGCTCGTTTCAAGCCACAGCTCTCAATATTGAAAGCCACCATGTTGAATTTCCCACTGGCTTGGTCAAGCTTGGGCTCCAGCGGCTAGTTGCCTCAGAGATTGAAAGTGTGCACAATTTTCCAGTTTCGGAGGCAATTCACACTCTTCCTTGGCTGTTGAAACCATGAAGTTACAACTGACCCTAGAAGTAAACCTTTTTAAAGGCCCTTATATTAGAATCTCCGACACCAAGGGCAATGCCACTGCTGTCATTACCCTACTGTGCAAGCATCAAGAGTCCCTCATATGAATGATAGACTTGACAGTAGTATTCAGTCTTTCTCCTAATTAATGAAAATGACTCATATAAAGTTGTCATAAATATGTGTCAACAAAAAGCCCAGACGACTACACACTGCAACTCGCAATTAAGTCAAAGGATGCACAATAGGCCCCGATCTCAAAATCAAATGTTGCTTTAGAGCCTACACTGGTAACGTTGAATAGCGATAATTTTAGTCAATCTGTAAATACCGTAAAAACCGAAACAGAGTTCGGCCCAATGTGTTTCGACTCGCAGTTGTGTTCCGACTTGCGTTGTGTTCCGACTTGCGTTGTGTTCCGACTTGCGTTGTGTTCCGACTTGCGTTGTGTTCCGACTTGCGTTGTGTTCCGACTTGCGTTGTTTTCCGACTTACAGTTGTAGTACAATTGAAGCTCCCCTGCGTTTGCTTGTCTCAAGTGGTCGCTTATATCCAAATACCCCTTACTGAGAACTTCTTCGTCATGCCACACACTTCGTTATTATGAGGGATCACTATCTCTGCAGTGCAACTGAAGAGCACACAAACTGTGCCAAAGGGCCAATAAACATTGCATGTAACAATAATAACTGTGGAGTTCAACAGTTTTACTCACGTATGCAAAATAGAGGAATGGAAGCAGAAAGGAAAGGCCACGCCACATCCAAGACCGAAATCCATCTGTAATAAAAGCAGAGAAAATACATAGAAACTAAAGGAGAATACCGAAGAGAAGCAACACGCGTCTTTCTCTGCCGATTCTGACTGTGCGTATTCCATAACCTGAAACAGTTTGATTGATATGTGGGGATTAATATCCCAAAATCACCTTATAACGATTATGAGAGACGCCGTAGTGGAGGGCCCCGGAAATTTCGACCACCTGGGGTTTTTTAATGTGCACCCAAATCTGAGCACATGGGCCTACAGCATTTTTACCTCCATCGAAAATGCAGCCGCCAGTGCTGGGATATAACTTCAAACAGTGACTGCTTGCAAGAGTAAAATTTTATATCTCACTAAACTTCGCACAACTTCGCACATCATCTTCTTTTTTTGCCCTTGCAGTCTAAAGAGATTCGACATGCTATCCAAAACCTGCCAATACTATTTGCATTCTGCCGGCGCCAGCTTCAAACTCAAGCCCATTTACCAAATTCAAGATATGAAACCTTCAACCATCTTTACCCTATTCCCCTACATCTGCTAATTCTACATAATGTCGTCATTCTGAATGTCAATATTTGCCAGTAGTGCTAATGAAGAACTGCATAATAAAATGAACAAGAACTCAGCTTATAGCGCCATGTCAAGTGCTGTCTTTGCTTTTACTAAATTTCGTTCAAAGCCCCTTTTATTGCTCCCACACTAAACTTGGCGCAGCAAGACTCGAGAGCAGTGAAACCATTTAAAGCAGTTTCTCACAGATTGACAAACATGTACGACTCGAACCAAAGTTGCTAAACTACATGACAGCTCGCTGAATGCTGCCATAAAAAATCTTTAGGGCGTATGCACTGAGCCTTGATTCGCAAAGTGGCAATACCATCGCTGCACCATTTTGAAGATCTGTTCATATGTGCCATCTATGCTAACCGTGCGCCGGCGTGCAGGACGTGTTGCAGAGGCCCCTAGTGATCCAGGTCGTTATACGAATCTTGAAGACGGCGCACGTGGTGTGTTTTTTGAGCATGCGGCGACAGTGCAGACTATCAAAATGGCGACGCCGACGCTAGTACTCCTTACTCATGAATGACATCAAGTGCATACCAAAATAACCTCAGCATATATTCAAACCTCTCAGTTCAGAGAGCTGGACCGCACGAGAGTGCTACTGTGTTGAGCCACATACTTGATTTATCATCAACCTTAGTAAACATGAGTAGTGGAATAGCATGAGCACTCTGTCAGCTAGGGGCCTAATTAGCTATCAACAGGGGGGTGGACGGTGCAAAACCACTACTGATGGCTACTTGGACAAATGCAGCGGCTGCCCAACCCTAGAGTCATATAATTGGTACTTAGAACCATGATGACCGTACTGCAAAGGTCACAGCAACTACTGCCGCGACTTCAAAACTGCAGTCTGCAAGCAGTGCATACAGACAACGGAGGATCAATTTTGGCTAGTCAATAAGTTTTGGTTGCTTCCAGCTGTTTAGATCAACAAACGTCTTTGGTTTAACACGCATGGTTTTGTTATAGAGCCTAATAGTTACCTAGAGTGAAAACTGCCGCTGCAACACCGTTGTATGCACCGAAACGCTAGGATACATCTAATTCTGATTAGCATTATTTATGAAGAGCCCTAACACGCCAGACACATGCATGGCTTTAATACGGTCCTTGCGTCAAAATGGGTGATTTCTTACTGATGCAGCGTGCAGTCAGCTAGTTCTTTTTTTTTTTTGCTTTAGAGAGAAACAAACATTACTGTATATTACTGAGAGCTCCTGCTTTCGTACACACATTTTCACTCATTTTAACAATTGAAAAGTGAGAACTTCAAACAACAAACTTCTGTTCACTGGACAACTGCTTTGTCACAGAGCAGTCATGCGGTCTGATAGAATCAAGCACTCACTAATTGTGATGTCCATGTTGTGGCTTTCACCCAGAGCTCTAAGTCTGTACAAGCATCCTTGTTGGTAGTAAAACTGCCAGAACTGGATTATACCTGCCCCACAAAGAAGGCACGATTGATAAGTTATGACAAAAGAGAAAACGTGTCAACTTAATAGAGATGCCAGAGTATGAGTGATCTATATTTTTGGGTATCAAGGTACCTAAAAGTGGTGCAATGCACACAAGAGAGTAAATTATTAACTATCGAAACCCAACAACTGCGATTCACAATTGCACATTACTATAAGAGCTCCCCCCCCCCACTGTCAACAAAAAGCATTCATCAAATATTCCGGAGAGGTAAAGAATAAACGTGTTCCAAGTTTTTATTTTTTGCTTTATCAGCAACACTACCATTCCTAGTCCTACTGCTACATAATAATAATAAATTGTTACTGTCCCTGTGGCACTGATTCAAGGTTCAGCTTTCTGGATTAGCTTTTGTAGTTTACCAATATGTCCGTTTGGCAGTACAGTTACAAATTCAAAAATAAATGCCAGTGTTTCCGAAGAAATAGCTACGGCAGTTTTGCAGATAGCAATCTCTAAATGTTTAGAGGTCTTGCACACGAAAGCTACAATACCATGATGAGGAACACAATAGAAGGGGACCCCCAGATTAAATTTGCTGCTCGGGGTTCTTTATTGTGCGCCCTATAGCTTTTTTAAACCTGAAAACATGGGTGTTCTTGCATTTCACAAATCACATCATTTCAACAGAAGGATACGATTCTTGTAATTCACATATAGGAAAGCAAGCACAGTGAAACATTCACAGTGAACCCAGTTTTTAAGCTTTCAGTAACCGCTCGATGCAGTTGCCAAAGATGGTGGGGAAACCAGAAAGGTATGGCAAAAGCAGCATGTGATTTCGAATAACTATTCTAGTGCGAGATGCACTAAAAGAACATTCACGAGGCCGTAACTCACTGCGAAAAACTGTAATTTCCTCGAATATAGCAAGCCACTATAAGGGCAGCCTGAGCCAACTGTGCTGGAATATTTCTACACATAGATACACAGCACGTCTCAACAACGCTCCAACAATGAATGTTGCCAGAGCCAATGCTTCAGTCGGAAAATAGGACTCGTCAAAATGCTGGATCCACCATCATTCCTTGCTCGAATACTGTACAAACTCAAGTACATGTATTCCTCTTTTTGCGAGCTCTAGTCTAGTTACATAAATTAGAGAAATGACATTACATTAATAAACCTTCAATAGTGGATACAGGACTCTTTCAACATCACTTTTGACCTACTCGGTCCCCAGGAAAGCAAAAATCTCAACAATGCGGGATAGAACAGAGAAATTGAGCGGACTACTTACTTATGAAACAGACGTACCATGTGAACTGTCTTCGGAACATTCCATATATAACACCGTCAGGCCTGGAAATGAATGCAAGCTTAAGTGCTGGTACAGGGAATGATTTGCAGTAGCTGACCTCAAATCAACTTTCACTACATTTCGTGTAAGGTATACCAAACACTTATTTTAACCAGGCTGCCAGACTACGTTAAATAAAAAAAAGTTGCGGGCTACGTGACAGCCAGTGTTTAAAAAGGACATCAAGCAGTAAATGCAGTCACTCTGATAAAAATCTCTACATGCATCTTGTAATAACAGAACTAACAAATAAATTTTAGAGTAGTATTTCTGAAGCAATAAGAAGCTTTCCAGTTGGACTACTTAGTTTAATTAATTGATTTATTTCTAGTGCAACAATACAAGATTGTCAAGGTGCTTGTGGCAAAAGGTGACTATACAAGAAGCATCACCTGACTAGGCCTTTGGCACCAAACAAGCATTCACTGCACAACACAATGACATGCATGTGGTACATAATACACACAATACTATGAGTACTATTATCCCACCGAGTTAAACTTCAAAACGTTATGAACATTTATTTATTTGGGTTTTTATACCTGTGTGGGGATAGGCTAGAAACAGCTATAGGCTAGAAGCTATAGGCTAGAAACATGTTAGTAACAGTGACAAGTGAATGTAGGGGTTATTATATGCTAGCATTGGCGAGAAGCAGGGTTGGGTAGAGATACCCGGAAAAGTATTCGAAATAAATATGTCGAAATACATGATTGATTTCTGGGGTTTAACGTCCCAAAACCACCATATGATTATGAGAGACGCCGTAGTGGAGGGCTCTGGAAATTTCGACCACCTGGGGTTCTTTAACGTGCACACAAATCTGAGCACACGGGCCTACAACATTTCCGCCTCCATCGGAAATGCAGCCGCCGCAGCCGGGAATCGAACCCACGACCTGCGGGTCAGCAGCCGAGTACCTTAGCCACTAGACCACCGCGGCGGGGCTATGTCGAAATACACAAGCTGGAAACCTGAAATACAGATACTGAGATACTTAACAAGATATTCTGGAGATACTTTTGCAAACATAGTGAAGTTTCCCTAAATACAGTAACTGCAATACTTTTTAATTTGGGGATGCTCGTGCTCTTGCCTGACACGTACTACTGATAAACATGTTATCTCATTTCCGACAAAAAAAAAAAAAGTAACGAGATACCCTCTTCCTGCCTAAAAACACGAAACAATTGATACATTGTGAGAGTATTTCACTGCTGGAATACAGATACACGAAAGTATCTCTAACATACTATCGCAATACTCTTGTATCGTGATACTGCCAAGCCCTGGCAAGGCGCTTAGGATATCCCAGTAGTAGTGCAGTTTGTAGAGTTTTGGCACCAAAATTTAGTTTTTGATTTATTTACCAATACCTAACAGGCCTCGTAGAGGTATTGTGTAAACGGGGTCGATACAAAGTAAGAACAAATAGGATTAACATTAAAAACAACAGCAAGTACAGCAAAACATGTATAAGTACAAAAGCAGTCATATGTACCTTTACATTATAAAAGATGATGAACAAGCATGCTTGCAACACAAAAAAGAAATGCAACAGTATGTTAGACATATCGAATGCAAGCACAGGGAACAAATTGTGCAATTTACAGTTACTATCGAGTTGGCATAACAATGACATAATGAACAAAACTTAAAACAACAGCATCACTTAGCTGATAAAATAGAAGAAAGAAAAAGAAAAAGAGAATGCATGAATCATGGGACCAAATAGACCAGATGAGCATCATCAGCTAAGGTGCTTGCCAAATTTACCATGACAGCACAACAGGGCGAAGCTGCTCGCAAGAAATCTGCCTGGCCTGCGCGGAACGTGCAGCACAGTTACAGCGAAAGCTGGAAAGTGGCCTTTCAGGGCCTTTTCTAAACACTCTTTGGGTAACTGCTACAAGCACACTTGCTGGGTACCCAGCACGGCATATATAATCATAATTTATCTGTAGTAGGCCGGCATTCACTATGATATCCTTCGTCATTCTTCAGAGAAGCATGGTATCTGCTAAACACTTGCAAGAAATTTTGTGCAAATTTTTTATGCAGTGGCCGACGATGAAGAACTAGATCTGAAATGGGTATGCGCCACATAGGTGATCAAGAAAAAGCTTTTGTAATGGCTTGGAACATTGGACGACCTAATCATTATGCAATTCGCATTATTCGACGCCTAGTTCTTCCTTCGCTCTTTTAAAACACTTTATTACTCCTATTAACGTGATTCTTTTCCAGACATCAAGCCTGCTCAAGGCGAATTCGCAAACGAGTTCCAAGCAGTGGCGTGGCTTAGTAGGTAGAATACTGGGCTGGCACGTAGGGGACCCAGGTTCGAATCCCACTGTGTCCTTGGCGTTTTTATTTATTGAGTTTTTATTTTTCTTATTCTGTGCGAAAGTGGTTATGAACACTGGCGGCGGCTGACAACTACGGTGCCACACCTGACCCGTGTTGTCATCTCATAACAGCTTTTGCTGTAATATCATTCAACAGGGGTATGGCACACGTAAGTGACGAGTAGTTAAAAGCATTAGTGGTAACATAGGTGCCGTTGCAGCTTATTTTTTAGCTGGGTCCAACTTCGATCGGGCCAGGAATGTTGAACATTCACAGCCTGGTTGCAGTTTGACCCAGCCTTGCATCGCTCACTTTTTTAAATGCACAGTGCCCCATTACCTTACTTTTGATGAATTTGTAGCATTCATTCTTGTTTTAATACATGCAGTGCTCATTCCAAGTTATTGTAATACGATAATTTGCTTTCTCACGCTCAGTTTAGAACTACTTATTGTATACGAACAATAATTGCATGCTTGAAAGTGGCACATAAAAATACATAACCTATGAAAGTTTCCCGACAATGTACTCAAAAGCAAGCAACATGTGCCTAAAGCACGGTCTTCCTATAATGTTTTTTTCAATTATCTCTATTTTAAAGTATTTTTTTTCTGAAAGCTGCACCAACACATTTCTTTGCATTCATTTATGTTCACTCATGTGTTTTATTCCCATAGTTCTTTTTATGTGCATTAACCTGTTTATGCATCGCGCTTTTGATTTTCTCCATCAGCTGTTTGTTGTCCCCCCCGAAAAAAAGGACACAGACTTCATTAAGGCGTTATGTGGCGTTTTGTCTGCATTTCGTTATATGTACATTCTATAGATGCGAAATGAAGTTCAAGTAAAAGCTCATGTTCCTCCAGCTTATGGGTTCTTGCCACAGAACTGCTTTGCCAAAAGCCTGTGGTGTTGGAATGTCTGAACAAGAACTTATGAATCGTACCAGACAATAATGATCCCAGCTTGTGCGGTTGTTATGAAGTGGTGTAGCCTCCACCATCCTTTTATTCTGCAATCAGAGTACAAGAAAACAAGTCAGACAAAGGAAGAAAGGACAATTGTTAAAAAGTTGAACTCTCATTCTTTATTAAAGAACCTTCCGATCAAGCTAAGTACATTTCGAGTAGTGCTGTTTCCAAGCAAGCGCACATGGACACTTACAAATCTATTCAACTTACTTTGAACCGTTGACTGCCAGAATGCTTTCTCGTATTGTGAGTGTGCAGTAGTACCAAACGAGAAGAAAGTGCAGGATGGCATCACACGCCCTGAAAGCATCGAGAAACGTCGGGTCATCTCTAATTATTGCGATAACTCATCAGCCCATCATAAAATTAAACACAACTAAATTTAATGCAGCACCTACAATAGTAATCTGCAGAAAGCAAAAATCTCACACACTATGTAACAAAAAGAAAATTGCCCCACACTAAAATTAAAAAAAGAAGTTTTCGTTTGAAATACAGCTTTTGTAACAAACTTTATATAAAGGCCAGAGACTTTCAAAACAAGGGCTGGGTGTGGTTATGTCGGACAGTGGTACGACTATGGTGCCATAATAATAAAAAGTAATATCAATAATAGTAATAACTGTTGGAGGCTTGCATCTCAAAATCATTATAAGATTATCGGAGATGCTGGAGGGTTCCAGAAATTTCAGCCACCTAGAGTTCTTTAACGAGAACCTGGATGTTAGCACATAAGCCTATATTACAATGGTTCTTAGATGGCGTTTAGCGAAGAGATTCCACAGCATCCACAAAACACAAAACCCATCCTTAAAAATAAAAAGAAAAATCCATTTTCTGGAGGCACACTGTTTTACAAAAACAACCCTTTCCGGTTTTTTCATGCTTCACCGCATAACGCCTTTGCATTGCGGTGGAGCTGACTTATGCTTCCACTTCCATTTAGGTTCATCTAATTGTCTGTACTTTTAACCCCCACAAGAATGCGGACACTGGTGCCAGAAATGTAAACGGTGTCTTCGAGCACTGTACAATGGCAGCACTGCTCATTTTAGGTTACAATGGCAGATAGAATACTATTAAGTAAAGATAAGAAGACTTGCTAAACTTTGAGCGACACAACCCTCGTAGAACATCGTGGCTTAAGTTTTTCTATCACGGCCTGTACTTGTTCAAGCAATCGAGAAGTAAACAATAAAAAAAAAGATAGAATTACCAACCTGTAGTTCATTAATATGCACAAGATAGACACGACCAGAATTAACATGGTGACTTTCAGCTTGAACCTCTCGTATTCGTCCTTGTACCGATACCTAAAGCAAAACAAACAGAAAAGGTCACATGTAAGAAGCGCTTGTGAATGAGCACAGCCCAAGATGGCATTCACTGTATGCACCAACTTACTTTTCTGCATCCCTGAGGAAAAGGTTGATGCTTCCAAGCACAATCTGCAAGTAAATACTGCAAAAAGAGGAAAAGACAGGTGAGAGTCATCATAGAAAGGACTCAAAGAATATAAATGTAAACTTTTTAGTCTATTTTTTAATTTTCACCAACTGTCCAATAAGGCTTCGTTTAGAGCAGCTCAACTTCAGCTGGCAGTAGAAAACATGCCTTGTTCACCGCGACCATTTCTTGTTTCAATTTGATAAGTGCACAAAGCCTGTTGCGATGTCACTAGAACGCCTAGAAAATGTAGCAGAACAGCCATAAGGTGGGCTTTCTGATGCTATTACGTCATTGTTGTGAAGCTTTTTGAATCAAAAGGTTCAATTGCTGTCAACTTTGCAATGCCAACTTAAAAAATGACAGTGAAAAACCTGTGAACCAATTCATCAAGATACCTTACGATGATAGTGCTATGAGCTCGTATTAGCTAAGTGTTCATGTTAGAACTGGAGCCAGACTGTGGAAGAAACTTGAGTATGTAAAAATCATATACTAGCCTGCAATAAAAGAGAACGTCAGGTCCAGGCCATCAAAAGCACATCGTGAACATACCCGGGGTTCAAAGTTAGTTACGTTTGCTGCAGCAGTTCTGCATGATGTAATCATAAAGTTTACAAATAGAAGCAGTAGTGATGTGTCAGTACTAGTGATGCTATTACTACAAGAAGTTTCAGATGACATTAGGGTTTATGTATGAAAATGCCAGGATGACATGGATGTATGAAGAAAGCATTGGCCCTGCTTGCTTCATGTATGCAACAACAAATGCGGTAAATTTAATCAGCACCATAGTTCCCCAAACAAAGCATAGTTAGACTTAGCTTCAGTTCAAACTTCTCCAAAGGTGTTGTAATGTGAGGGATAATGACCTAATGCTCTTATACCACCTGGATACTACCTCAGAAAATGTTTTTCTTAAAGAAAACCAACCGAAAGGTAAGAAATCTGAAGAGCACATATAACATCGCTCAGTCTTTTTTCCAAACATTTCTGACGTTGCAGTAACTTTGCACTCGCAGCAGGACGCAACCAGTTGTGATCGCAACAAAACTATTTACTAAAGCAGTGGACAGCAGAAATATTTCATATGTCCGCTTACCACATAAGCAGATGCTGGCTAAGTAACCATCTTTAGAAATAGAATCACGATAGCAACATAAAATGCAATGTTTATGCAAAATTCATGAATCCCACATTGATAAGACCATGAAAAAGGAAGGCACAGTGTTGTGTTGCTCCATTAACCTCCGAGACTTTCTTGCACCGTATTCTACAGTATGTCTTCACATTAAGGAGCCCCTTATAAAATGATGCGTACAGTCAACCCACTTTTAACAACTTTGAAGTGCCACAAAAACTTTGTAGTTATCACCGACAATTGCTATAAACAAACTGCACAAGAAGGGGGGGGGGGACCCCTGTTACAAGAAAACTATATCGAATGGGATGTCCCAATAGACATCAATGATAAGGATGACAAAGCTGTTCATATTTTGGTCATTCTTGAAAATTCGGACGCTTTCACGGGATTGCCAGAAGCTCTATAGAGCCAATGTACGATGCCTGATTTAATGAAAAATCTGAAATTCTTACTAAAGCCACCTTATCGAAAGTGCATTAACAGTAGCCAAAGCTGCTACCACGCTAGAACAGATTTTAAAAATCAGCTTTGCTGTAGTGGCACATCACTATGCAGTGAAGTGTACCGCAAATAAGAAGGGGACCTGGGAGATGCTGGGTTTGTGAACGGAGGTTCTGCAACTTAAATTTCTCATTCTTTTCTTTCTTCTGCAGAATTTCGCATTTCATTACCTTTTGGAACAGACCCCAATGGCCACAATCATTGTTATAACCAATAATGCGGCATGCGGGCATTGCTGTAAGAGGGTGATTTACATACAAAAGTTGACAGTGCAGCAGCCTCTCATTGTTCTAACTAATATATAGCCGAGCCCCTTTATAAGAGGCACTGATATAGGAGACAAATGGGTATAAATTAAGAGACACCAACGTGCCTATGGTAAAATATAAGTTGATAAGAAAATGCTCATGAGGTACCCTGCTTAAAAAAGACGTCATATAAAAAAACTAGAATTCCTGCTCAGAGCACGCCTTTTATAAAGGGGTTTAGCTGTATTGTCAAAACCGGTACCACTATAAGTGGGCTTGACTAATATTCGAAGAAGGTAGGACTTCGTATTTCTAATACTTAGGTTACTGACAAACCTATGAACATAAGCACTGTTGAGAGGACTCTGAATTAGCTATAACAGAAGAATTGTTTCTGTATAAGGCATCTTGCTTTTCCCGTTTAGAAAAAGACACGCATGACACAGGCAAAATAGGCAAGGTTAAAGCAAGTCAAATCACTACCTACCTCTCGTAGTCATTTTGACTGAAATATACGAGAAGACAACATGCAACATTTACACGAGATCTCTTTGGGATTATAGCGCAAAGCAAGATTACCCATTAGAACGTGGCAAGTCCTGCGCCATGTCGTCCAGGTGATTCCGCTTGGCATCTAGCTTTTGCAGCAACTGTGCTTTCTGCGCCTTGTCATCATCGCTGGCTGGCTGGATCTTGCTCAGTGACTCGAGGATCTGCGCAGACCGGTACCGGTGGTGCCGAAGGCCTTTGAGGCACTCGTCCTGGGACCGCTGCACCTCTCCGGTCAGCACCATGTACTGACGGTACGACTTCTGCAAAGGTTGCAAAATGCGCGAATGAGATGAATAGGTAACGATGATAAAACGAGGTGAAAGCTTAAGAATCAGCTTCTACCATTACCGCAAGTTCACTGCACTACAGAATCAAGTCCAAAACAAAAGTGGCATCCCTGGGATTGCTAGCCTGTTGCTAAGAGACATTTAGTTCTTCACCTTACAGCACCCTTTTGTCAATAGCGGCACAATTTTCCTCATGACATTCTAACGTTTATAAAAACACCCAAGAGACAAGTACATACAGGCTAATGAAGCATTATCACAGTGAAAGTTTCATTTCTAAACATTTTGCTTTAAGTATCCCAACAGCAAATGCAAGTGTAATGTCAAAGGTTATATAACATTTTTTGTCCTTAAGGGTTGTTTCATATAGGGCTTCCTGTCCTAGCTTAGTAAAAATTACTGAAACTTGCTGAATTCTTCCTCTGATTGTTTTAGAAAACTCAACAGATCCCATCTTCACAGGTGAAAGCAGTCTATGCTGGTTTTTGGTGCACACTGTTGTAGTAGCAAACTGGTATAGAAACAAAGTACAAACCAACTCTCTATTTCTGAGCCTGTTGTAATTCACAGGGTCCTTAAAACAACACGGGTCATTCATCAGGTTTAGCATCCCAAAGCGAATTAAGCAATCATAATATCAAGAGTGGCTTTTCTTTTTGGTACTGAAAGCGGGAAACCTAGTAAGAAGGCTAAGATGATTTCTTTCCTTGGGTGTCCATTCAACACACCTTATACCCCTTTAAGAAAAAGTTCTGTAGTTACTAGGCCCCATGCAGACTAATGGAATCAACACGCATTCTAAAACTATACAAAAAGCTCTTCAAAGCACCTGTCGCTTTCTTTTGCACAGGGTCTGGGGGCCCATGATCATTTATACTTTCTGCTGGAGAGCAAGCGGGGCAAGGAATAAAACGAAGTAAAAGCTGCCTGATCTGAGAGCAGTGTTAAAGTAGGGTTACAGAAGCTATAGAATACGGGACGGGTTGGCACATCAATACACTTTACTTTTCGTTTGCCAAATGTACTGCGTTAAGAAACCCTACGAAGTAGCTGAGCTGCTTCAGGTGCATAAAATTTTACTTTGAAATAAAATGACACATTCTGTTACTTCTGATTTAATGATGAGACATTGTGTATACAGGCTTTGAAATTGAAAGGCTTTGAAATCGCACAATTGCTTTATAAATCTTTCTTTTTTTTTCTTGTGCTACGGACATGTCAAGTAGTCTCGAGCATAATTACAATGCTACATAGTGGACCTGAATGTTGGCATTTACCTGGCTATCAATTAAGAGAAGACTCAAGTCAAAAAATGCTTTTTTTTTCAAAAACTACATATGTTTTGTTACTATTATTTGATGTCTCTACTCTCACAACAACAACAACAAAAAAGATTATTGTAACTCAAGTCAAAGTAGGTTAAAATTGCTTTTGCAGAGTGCAAGGTGGCTACTAAACACTAAAAAGGGTTCACTGTCTCGAGTGCACTTGATATTGTCACCTGGCTGCTTGCCATTGCGTTTCACATAAGGAGTTTACTAAAGCCAGATGCTCAAAATAACAATGATTGTCAAGCGCTAATGATGGAAGAAATAGTTTTAAAAACATATCTTTGCCAAATAAATGAGATTTGACTTATACTTTCAAAATGAATCTTTTTTTTTTAAATTCATTTTTGGACAACTTCCAGAGTTTAGACATCACGTTATTGGTAATTCTGTTACCCATATCAGGATGAAATTAGGCCCAACATATGCCTTAACATGTGGAGGATGCCAGTATCTTATTTACAACTTGATATTGTCTGTAGAATCATCATGAATCTTGAGAAAGCAATTAGTATGGGCTGAGGAAAATAACAATTCTTATACCACAATTTCCGTTGACCGTTAAAATGTCTTATATTCACTTTTTGATGGTTATTTGCATTCTACAGTTCAAGTGGAGTAATATTCATTCATGGCTCAGAACTATAAATGTTTAGTAGCACAAGAAGTTGGCCAAAAACGAACTATACACATTGTCATGGCACAAAATGAAAACTGTGCAACTCACTAATAGAACTAATTACATACTTAAAATCAGCATGGAAGTATATATATATATATATATATATATATATATATATATATATATATATATATATATATATATATATATATATATATATATATATACAGCAAAAATAATTTCATTCTTCCAGGCGAAGAATTAACAACACTCTTTTTTTAGAATCACATGTTCCCTTAAGCAACATATAATCAACACTAAAAAAATGGCATGCAAGATTCTCCTAGACAGGTAGGCTTACAATGTACATAGTGAAAGTTATCACAACAAATTGCTCTCAGATTAATTCTGAATTGATTGATTGATTTGTGGGGTTTAACATCCCAAAACCACCATATGATTATGAGAGACACCATAGTGGAGGGCTCCGGAAATTTTGACCACCTGGGGTTCTTTAACGTGCACCCAAATCTGAGCACACGGGCCTACGACATTTCCGCCTCCATCGGAAATGCAGCCGAAGATAAATTCTGGAGGTGCATAAACATAGAAACAAAGGTGAAGTCATGATGACAAGAATAAAACTGCAAAGGTATTGAACACCTGGTGACACTAATCACAAGGGCATTTAGGAAAGATAAGGTGAGATGGAAGATACGACAGCTCAGCTTTTTTTGCCCTCTTTCTCTCTCTATCGCAGCCTCTCGGTGCTCATCTCGGCTTTCCCAAAAATCACTAATACCTCAGACTCCATCAAGCAGTCCAGTTCAACTGCTCCAATCCAATAATAGCAGCGGCTCGTGTAATTAAATTCAGTGAAATACAACAGGGTAGTTAAACGTCAAGGTCAGCTGCCGACGAATGAAGGCTACATCAACATCATGACAGAACTTTGAGAGAGAAATAGTTTGTGTACAAATTAGTGAAGTTTAATCATTTCATGTGCATATACCACATTTATTTAATAATTATTATTGGTGTAAAACGACCCAAAACCACCACATGATTATGAGAGACGCCGTAGTGGAGGGGTCTAGAAATTTCGACCACCTGTGGTTCTTTAACATGCACTTAAATCTAAGCACACAGGTCTCAAGCATTTTGGCCTTCATTGAAAACACGGCCGCTGCTGATGAGCTTCGATCCCGCGACCTGCGGGTCAGTAGCCAAGTGCCTTAGCCACTAGACCACTGTGGCGGGTGAGACTACATTCAATTACGAAGCAGAGGAATAAATTATAAGTCAACAATCCTGCATTGTGCTCAGAATCAGAAGTATTCCCTAATAATCACACATGCCTCATGTGTCAAATTTCCAAGTATTTTTTTTTTGGCTGTAGTTCTCAGATGGTTCATGCTAAGTTGTATTAACGGATTCAAAAACAGGTGGTTTTTCTACTTGGGGAGATGCTTTCGGCATTTAGTAATGCTATTCTGCTAAAGTATTCATAACCGGGAGAAACAAGAAGGGCAGCAATCTGGCATAGCAGAGGCTCAAAAGCTTAGAGCCTACCCATAGCATAACCACATGGCACAAACAATGACACTGAACAAAGGAATGATTACATGAAAAGCAAATCACTTTACACAAGAACAAATTAAGCATCAAAATGTGCTGAAAACCAGTAAACAAGCATTCTGATATACTTTGTACTTCGATTTCATGTATGTCAACTGTAAAAATAACATGACCATTAACTAGCTTTTCGAGCAATGTGTGATGAAGTCCCGCGACACTACAAATAAAAAAAATTATTTTAATTGCTACTGCTGCGACGCTTTTCATTACTAGGAAGAAATTCCACAGTACAAAACATTTTCTTATTTTTATTAGGCTAGATTTGATGATGTTACAGTAGAAGTAGTCGTTTGTGTATCACCTATAGACTGAATAGTAAGAGATTGGTTCGAAATTGTGTTCACCATCAAAATGCAGATGCTATGGCCAAGATGACCCCCACAATCTTGAACTCCGCTACATAGCCCCATAACACACTGGGCTGCTGTCCTGGGTTGAGAAAGTTCAGAATGCACTGTAGCTTATGCAATGCTGGATTGCCGCATGTCACTACGTAAATGTTTGGCATGCTCTTGTCAAAGGTCTCCAAGGACGAAAGGATATTTACCCGCTTTAAACAAGAAACTAAACATTGAAAAATTCAATTGGCTATATGAATATACAAGAGTGAAGTTTCAACTGGAGGAGACAACCAGTAGTCTACAAAGAGCATGTTTCAATGACTGACACTACCAAAAAACTGGGAAGCTTGGTGTGTTATAGACCAAGAGGAAACACGTGTATAAGAATACCAACTTCTAGTACTATTAAATTCAAGCAGCCCTAAGTTGCTGAAGCACTCTACTGTGGCTTAAGTCAGTGAAAGAGTGTGGGTATATTAAGTCATGAAATCATGACTCCAGCAGACAATCCCTGATAGCAGCACAATGTTCTATTGCATAGTGACAACAGACAGTAAGTTAAACACAACTGCTACTTGTACACTGGGGCTATTAATAACGGCAGCAAGTTAACAAGCACTAGGAGCGATACTGAGCTGCTCTTTATTTCACTCGTCTGGCATCGAGGGCTGTTGAAGGTTAGATAAACGCATGCAAACCAGAGCAATGATGTATTCAATGTCACCCCGACAATGCAACGAAATCTAGAAAGCTCTTATCTGCACACAACAGATGCGCTGCATCTGTCACTTGTCTGAAGAGGCCTACTTATCTGCAGACAGGCGTGGAGGTGAGATAACAAACAAGCAGAGAATATTTTTTCAGTCCCTTGACACGAAAACATCCCCCAGGTGTTTTCACAGGGACAAACCGTAAGAGCCGCATGTTTCAGTTTTTTTGTGTCTACTTTGTTCTGGTTCTTCCTAGGTGCTATTTTATATGAAAGAACAGACCGAACAGCAGGACTGCTGCCGGTGCATCCATATGGTCTTGTGAAAACTAGCTTTGCCTGGCCCACTAGCTGCACAGTGCACGCACTACAGACGCAAGCTCCCATTTCACAAAACATTCACAGGCCAGCAACCTATGTACGAGAACTATTGTACAACGTTTAAAGATTACTATTAGAACCAGAAATTGTCTGTCATAGTTACATTATTTGTACGCCAGCTTCCTCGGGAGGCAAAGAAAACTTTTTCTTGTCAAGATGGGAGCCTGGGTCAGATAAGCTAGCTAGGCGAGTTTTGTGAGCTCTTATTTCTTGTCGGACAATGATTTACATTTCAAAATTACGTGTAATGAAAACCGTCCACTAACTGGCTCACATACCTCTGAGTTCTCCTGCAGCAGTGCACATGAGAGTTTATTATGATTTGTTCCTTTATCCCATTTACCCAGCCACACACAAAATTCAGTCATCAGGAGCGGCAATCCAAGGTGTGGGGCAAGTTCTAAACAGCACTCCCTTGCTGTACGCCCATGCATCGCTGAATCGCGCTTGAGCAGTCAACCGCACCTCTAGAGGAAATCTGCAGTCTTTACATTCGAACGGGGTCTATTAAAAAAAAAAAAGCGGAGAAGCCCTTTTCTTTCCATGGCGTAGGCCCGAACTTTCTGGTTCCCCTTCGGGGAATAGGCGCCGGAAACTTGGCCGGAATACACGACACTAATGACACTGCTTTTTCTTCGTAGTTTTTTCATTTTGTTACCGACGGCGGATTCTCTCTATCGAACGTTCCCGCCAGTTTTTTCCTGTTCGAAAAACGTACACGTTGAACCACGATGGCCACGCTGGAAGCACTGAATCAGCACCTTACTAAGCGAACCTACGGGGAAAGGGGGATGGGGAGCACGTGGGAAAGAAACGTGCACGCGCGGGTAAGTGTAGACGGCGACTGCGTGCTTTTATTAGGCTTTTTTTATATATAATGCCAGTTGATCGCCAAGGGGGCCAGGAAAACACGCACAGAATTGGCTGACGCGGCGATCGACCTTGGGGGTGAATCGACGGCGCATCGGCCGAGACAGCCAACTCGCCGGAACCACTAATAACGGTGTGCTTTGCTTCACACGCAGGGATTAAAAGGACGTGAAAGAAACAAACACGGCGAGGCTGAGGAAAGAGGGAGCAGGCAAGGTTTGTAGCCAACGTTCGCAATTGGTGTTACGGTCAAGCATGCAAGCGGGCGACGCTTTATGATCTTTTTTTTCAAACGTATATTCACGATCAAGACTGCGTTCTCAAAATTTCGCACGTGATTTTTTTTTTTACAAGGACACGAAGATACAACGCAAAAATGCGGCCTTACGCTACACTTACGCCCTGAAACAACGAACTTAGCGGCGACCAACGAGTCAAAGCCTAGGGGCGTAGGATTAACGACCAACGACAAAGTTTGATCTCGTCGACCACGATGGAATGACACACATCGAAACGCTAGCATAACCAGCGCATGGTGGCCCAGCATGACATTTTGACAAAGGACACGCTTGTCAAAAACAAAGTCAATGCCTAGGAGGTCGTGCTTGGGCCGTGCTTGGGCCATAAAAGCGCAGACGGCAACAAGCAGCTCTCACCAAGCGGTCCGCTAGCGCAAACGACGTAACAAGCGACGTAACTAAACGACGCAACAAGCGGAGAACCACGTGCGAAGAACTCACCTCTAAGTCGCAGTATTCCTTCTCGAGCTGATCCCATTCTTCAATGCAGGAGGTCAACGGCAGCGAATCGCTCATCTCAGCGGATGCGTGGAATGAGCGACGAATGCGAGCAGTGTAGCCAGCGCTCGCCGAAGCTCACAACACGTCGGCGAAAGATGAATCGGCACGACCAAGACGCCGCAGAAAGGCCGCACGGAGGACAACGTCACGACAACCACTCCAACCGACGATACTTCGGTCGCTTCGGCTTTTCTTTTCGATCACACCCTCTCACAACACAGACTGCGTTCGCTTCCACTCGCCTCGTCGCTGGCCTTGCGTCGCCTGTAGAAGCGGGTAGCAGGCTTGCGATTTCGTTGCTCTCTCAAGTTGGCTCTTGATACTTGGATTGGATTGCGTACGTTCTCCGACTGTAACGTCATTCGTGACGTTATGTAGAGCGGGAATTTCAAGGCGGCTGCTTCGCGCGTTGCTTAGGTTTTCCCGTGACGCACTGCGTCGTGTTTAATTGTCTGTCTCTGGAAAACGAAATATATGTGGGGCTCAATTTTTTTTTCGCGTACCCTTTCACTTGCACAGAACGTTAGTTTGGTGAGAAAAATAACTATGCAAGAGCAACGAGGATCGTTTGAACTTCATTCGTTCGATAATGCGCGTATTTCTTCTTTTTTTCTGTCGCAGAACGGCTTTGTGTAACACATGAGCACATTTAGTTTTTCACATGACGTAATGAAGGCAGCTTCTAACGGTTCAAGTGACAAAATGTGGGGACCTAAATGACGTCAATACATAGGTTTTCATTATATTTAATTGTGGCCGTACCGTAGTTTTCACCCACCTACCATTATTACCGATTTTCCGCTTGGCTTCACTAGTGAAGACGAAGAAGTGTGTTTTCAATAGGAGCTATTTCTGCTAATGAGGACATGTGAGTTGCAACTTCTAGAGATCATCGAACAACAACGATGCTCCCGGCGTGAGGCCCGATCTATTGTTTCTGAGCGCTCACGTGGCTATGCCTCCGTTGCCAACCGGGCAAACCAGATGCTTGACTCATCGTTGCCTGATTTAATAACATCAACGGTGGAAAAGGCCATGACGAAACTTATGGAATCTCTATTCGTGAGCCTAACGGAGACATTGGCACAAATAGTGAGCACTCAGTTGAATCAAATATTGCAGGGAGGTAACCAACTTACCGTGCCCCTGTTCTGGTTCACGCGCTCAGCAAAGACACAACCACACGAGACGCTAGCTAGCAAGGGACTGTTTATTGATGGCTACCGCGCCGCGCGCGCACCCTCTCTCAAGGTGGCCAGGTGAGGTGGGATCATCCCGATTTATTAAGCGGTGGCCCGCCTGGTACATCCTCCTTTTTCTTTAGGTGATGTAGTCGGCAAAGCGCGTCGGTGCTCTACGTGGCCTAGTTGATCTTCTGAGACTCGAGTCGGCTGCTTCTTGTGCCTGGCAAGTGACCTTATGCTGGGACGGGACTTATGCTGGGAAGGCCATCCGGGCCAACTCCTGCTTAAGTGGCGCTCGCAGTGCGTGTGGCACTTTCCTCGGCGGCATGATCGTGGGGCGCGCATCATCCTTCATTGCCAGCGAGTATGGTCTACTGATGCAGCCCAGCCCGTGGAATAAATCCGGGAACTCGGTGACCCAGTCGGTGCTAACGTCACTTCTTGAAGACACATCGTGAACGCGGGAAATCAGCCCGAAGCGCTCTGCTGCATTCAATCCGAGTAGGACTTGCTTGCCTCTCTTGACCACAAAAAAAACTGATATTCTCTTGCTGCTCTCCTAGACGTAGTGGCAGACTGATAACGCCCAAATGATGTATTTTGCTTCCTTCGTAGTTAGTAAGTACTGTGGTCGATGGCCGCACTATGGTCGGCAAACGCATCCTGCGAAAGTACGAGTACGGCAATATGTTCGCTTGCGCTCCTGTATCCACTTTCAGTTCTGTCGGGTGCCCGGCAAGGTCCCCTGCCACCGTCCAATCCTGATTTTTGGACACGTTTCTGATTTGCACCGTGAGAACTTGAATGTCTTCATCGGTAGCGTCCGAGGACTCCTCCAGTGCATCTTCTGTTGCAGCGACGCCTAACTCATGAACGCCGCGTCTACTCCTGCAGCAAGCTGCAAAATGGTTTCTTTTGTTGCACAGCGTGCACGTTTTTCCAAACGCTGGGCAGCGTCTTGGTCCGTGAATCTTGCCACAGTAGCCACAGCGTCGACGTTGTCCGCTCGTTCGAGACTGTCCGGCAGCGTTTGCAATTTTTTCGACTCTCTGCACCTTTGCTTCGCTTTCAAGAGCACGGTTCTGCGTTGCTGCCAGTTCCGCGGCTTTGCAGATTTCTACAGCTGATTCTAGGGTTAAGTCCTTCTCCTGAAGCAGGCGTGCACGTAGCTTCTTGTCGACGATACCGCACACTATCTGGTCCCTCACCATCGAGTCCCTAAGTTCGCCAAAATTACAAGTCTGTGCTTTCAACTGAATATCGCGCAAAAACTGTTCGAAAGGTTCACCATCCTGTTGTTGCCGACTGCGCAAAACGTACCTCTCGAATGTCTCGTTGCACCGAGGCGTGCAGTAGTCTTCGAAGGCTTTGACGATCGAGTCATAGTCTTCTCGTTGTTCTGCTGATAGAGGTAGGGTGTAAACACTTCAATTGCCTCTGGGCCCGCGACGTGTAGAAAGATGGCAGCCTTCTGTGCTGGCGTCCGTTTCTTGTTGGTCTCAGTAGCTTTGAAGTAGAGTTCGATTCGTTGGCGGAACTTTTTCCAGTTGTCGGCCGGAGCATTTGTCAGTACAAGTGGCTCGGGTGGTGGTAGGCAGTCCATCTTCAGCGCAGGGTTCGACTGTTACACTTCTGACACCATGTTCTGGTTCACGCGCTCAGCAAAGACACAACCACACGAGACGCTAGCTAGCAAGGGACTGTTTATTGATGGCTACCGCGCCGCGCGCGCACCCTCTCTCAAGGTGGCCAGGTGAGGTGGGATCATCCCGATTTATTAAGCGGTGGCCCGCCTGGTACAGCCCCCTTCACCAGTTAAGGTTACTGATATTCCATCGGAACCAGGCCCCTCGAAGTCAAAGCCAGACACGCCGAACACTGGCCGTAGAATAATTAAGCCTCTTGTACAAGACCTAGATTGGAGCTCGGACTCCGATTCTCATGTCTCACAACCAGAACAAATGGACTCCGACTCAAGAAATATGAAACGACGTGCTTCTCCTGAGGCACAACGGTCCTCAATTAGTCCTAAATCAAGAAATAAGAGATATCATAAGGAAAACCCATCAAAAAAAGATTTTTTAAAGGATAGCATCTTAGAGAAAGCAGTGAGTGCTGCTGGTATCTCTTCAAAATAGGGAATTTAAAAGTACTACAGTGGAATTGCCGCTCCATTTTTTCAGCAGCCACAGATTTACTTCAACTTTGCGATAATTACTCCCCTGATATTGTTGCTTTACAAGAAACTTGGCTTGCAGAAAATAAGTATTTTAGGATTAAAAATTACCGCACATTTCGTCTAGACCGCCCAACTCGGGGTGGAGGTTTGGCAATATTTATCTCATCTAAAATCGCCCATAGAGCTAAAATTATTTATCAGTCATTGGCTTCAGAAAGCGAGATTTTAGCAATAAGCATTACTATTCCTGGGTCCCTCCCATTCTCATTTATTAATGCTTATTTTCCTTCGGGTGTTCTAAATTCTTCCGTCCTAGATACTGCAGTTCAATATTGCCAAAAAGATATTGTATTAGTAGGTGACTTCAATTCTCATCATATATCTTGGGGTTTTAAAACTGATCTGAATGGCAAACGTTTATGGGATTGGGTGAACAATAATAACTTTATATGCATAAACACAAAAACTCCTACTTTTATGTGTAATCAGTCCTCCTCGGTACTCGATCTAACTTTTTCTAACGCTAACCTCTCCATCTTATCATGGTCTGCGATTAACTCGGGAACAAGTAGTGACCATATGCCAATACTGTTCGAGGTGGTATGTCCAACAACCTCCAAGAATAGATCTGCTGTAACACATGTAAACTTTAATGCTTTCGAGAAATCCTTACAAGGCGCTTTATCTAATAAAACGAATGATGCAGAACTAGACGCCATCAGAATTAGCGACATTTTAAAAGAGTCGTTAAATAAATCAAAATTCACCATTGAAAGCGCTAAACCGTCTACCAACCCTTGGTGGAATGCGGACTGTTCGCGGGCTTATAGACTAAGAAAGGCTGCATGGAAAAAATTAATCTTCAACCAGTGTCCCAGGAACTGGAGTGATTATAAGTATGCAGCCGCTATTTTTAAGAGAACCATCGCTAATGCGAAGGACAAATTTAACAACGACCGATGTGAGTTCCTGTCAAAGCCGGTCAATAGAAAAGCACTTTTTCGCTTTCTGAGAACTCAGAAAGTTCTTCCGGTACAAAGAAATATAGAATCTGTAGTATCATCACCAGTTGAACTGAAGGCCCTTCTAGAAGATATAGCTCAGGGCCTAGAAAGTCGCTTTACGACACTTCTCTCATACCAAGCCCAGTCCCCCCAAAGGGCTGAGGATTTTGAAGAGGTTACGCCTGCAGAATTAGCAAACGTAGTCAGAACACTACCCCATTCGGCTCCTGGTCCTGACGGCATGACGACATCAGTGATAAAATCTGTGCATAAAATATTCCCACTTGGCCTACTCGAAATTATTAATAACTCACTTAGAAGCTCTTGGATCCCACCTGATTGGAGAATGACGAAAGTGATTCCATTATTAAAAAAGCAAGGCGCTGGGTTTACCTTAGATAATATCAGGCCCATTTCACTTACATCGAACCTAGTAAAACTAGTTGAAAGAATTTTATATAGACGTATAGATCGATGGATGTCAGAAAAACTGACACTGAGCCCATGTCAGATTGGATTCAGGCGAGGTTGCTCCATTTGGTGTGCGCACGTGGATCTCGAAAGCAGAATACAACTTGCTCGCTATCAGAAACAATACTCCGCTTTGGTAACCTTGGATATCACAAAAGCCTATGATAGCGTGGAGCATGTTAAACTGCTAGATTCACTTCAGAATTTAGGACTGCCTCAATACTTTGTGGCCTGGATCCATGCTTTCTTAGGTGATAGAGAATTTTACTGCTCGCAATCTGGTGTCAACTCTTCAGTATACAGGCAAACGAGAGGTATACCGCAAGGGTCAGTACTATCGCCCTTATTATTTAATGCTCTACTATGTTCCATTCCCATACAGCAAGATGTACAGGTCTATGTGTATGCCGATGATATTGCATTTTTTGCTGCGTCGGCGGATATTCACACACTGTACCTGACTCTGCAGACATACATGAATAGTCTGGAAACGTGGCTGGAGGATATCAACCTATGCCTCAATACAAACAAAAGTACAATCATAGTTTTCGCACAAAATGCCCCAGTGCGAATTTCACTAACGTACCGGCAGGACACCATACCTCAGGTCGAGTCAGTTAGGTACTTGGGGGTAACCTACACCGAAACACTAAACTGGAGCCCCCACATAGAAAACATGGCCGCTAAAGGAGCACGTGCCGTAGGGATGCTGCGCAGGCTCAGTAATTATCGTGCCGGTTTGCGTAGAGACGTGCTCATTATGATATATTGCATGTACATTCGACCGATACTAGAATTCGGCTGTGTTTTGTTTTCTGGCGCTCCGGCCTACAGAGTTCGACCACTGATTCTGCTAGAACGCGAATCTTTACGCTTATGCCTAGGGCTACCCAAATATGTTGCCAACAATATCCTATACGAAGAATCCCGCCTGCCTTCTCTTATCAAAAGATTTCATATTCTAACAGTACGTACATTCCTTAAAATATATGCATCACCTCAGCGGAGGGCACAGTATGTGTTCATTAACCAGCATACCTCATTCTTCAACCACCAATGGCCTAAATTAAGGTGTCCTCAAGTAATATTTACTCAGAAACTTTTGGAGCCCTTAAGAGTTAACCTTTGGGAAACACTTGTGCTCAACACTGTAGATGCAATTAGGATAGAATTTGACGATATATATCCCAAGAATGCAAAAACTTTACCATATCAGTATATAAATGGCATTTTGGAAGATCATTTGGCCAATCTAGAAACATCCACTGTGATAGCGACTGACGCTTCGGTTTATGGTGAGAAGGCTGGTGTAGGAATCGTATCATCCTCTCTAGATTGGGCTTTCGCAATTCGATTACCCGACTTTACACCTATTTACCAAGCAGAACTACTGGCAATAGTCCTTGCATTGCGTAAAGTGCCGCAAGATCTATCAGAGGTGATTGTTATAACAGACTGTCTTTCGGTCTGTACTGCCTTAAGCTCACCAACTTTTTCGCGTACCTTAGAAACTTTCTACTCGCTCATTCCTAGACATGTGCGACTCGTCCGACTAGTTTGGGTACCAGGCCATAGAGGTTTAGCTCTAAATGAGCATGCAGATGCACTAGCTGTATCTTCCCTTGATTGTCCTGTTTTACCTATTTTGCCTACTTCTGAATATATAACAGCAGCACGCTTTGAAAAACGCACAACGACCAATAACTTTGAAAAATCCCCTTTGTTTGTATCAGACTTCACACATCTAAAGTTCCCTTGGAAGAACAAGTGGTGTTCATCAAGGAAGGAAGAAATAGTAATTACCAGGCTGCGTTGTCGAGTCCCCTCATTGAACTTTTACCTTCACAGGTCGGGTCTGGCACACTCGCCTTTGTGCCTTTATTGTAACGAGAGGGAATCTTTGGATCACTTCTTTTTGTCATGCCGAAAATTGAAAACTCAAAGGGAAAATCTACTAGAAGAACCCCTACGAAAGTTGGGCTTAAACTTTACACTTCCGGTGATTCTTTCATTTGGCGCAGTCGCATTTGGATTCAGCCACAGGAGCGTTTTTACCGCTGTTACAAATTTCTTACGAGAATCTAAAAGAATGGAATTCTAAAAAAAATGGATAACTTCAGTTGAGTTATCTATTTTTTTTCTCTTTTTTGTATGTTTATATGT
The DNA here is from genome assembly GCA_013436015.1 of Rhipicephalus annulatus. Taxonomy (NCBI): domain Eukaryota; kingdom Metazoa; phylum Arthropoda; class Arachnida; order Ixodida; family Ixodidae; genus Rhipicephalus; species Rhipicephalus annulatus. The sequence goes on from WOVY01016147.1 coordinate 79,929, forward strand.
TTTCTTTTCAAGGTTCTTTTTTTAATGTAACACCTTTTTATTATTACCTATATTACCTAATTAATCCAACCCTCTCTTTCAAGAAGTGAATTAATTTAAAAAGCAAGGCACCGTCCAATCATGGCCTATCCCCCTAGGTGGGTTGTGCCAAGGTGTTGAGGAACCAACCAACCAACCAAGTTCGGGCATAATTCTGCCTTGAACGTTGCTGGCCCTTTTTCGAGTTCCTGTTCAGCTGTCTTCGGCGTCTGGGTGCACCCTTCCGGGGTGTGTGGTCATTGCGGGCGGTGCTGACTTGAGCTCAGCTGACTGATGTCTGTCGCGTCTCCCGGCCAGGCAAACTCTGCCTGGTCGGCATCCCTCACTAATGATAATTTACCCATTGATCTTTTCTTGCGCAGCGGTCTCAGCAGCATTCCGGTGGCTCTGGTCCCAACAAATGGGGCTTCAATTCACATGAAAAACCCCAAAACATCCAGGAAGAGCTACGGAAGGTGACCGAACACTTCCAACTCATCACCGAAGTGCGACAGTTTGGTCGTGGAGGCATTCTGTGCTGTTCCCCGTATCAGGCCTGCGTATCAGATCTGCTAAAAGGCACATCGTTTGCCTCTCTCCCGGTGAGCCCTTTTGTTCCTCCTCACTTGGCCTGTGTGAAAGGTTTGGTTCGTGGGGTAGACTTGAGCCTGTCTCTGTCCGAAATTCTAGAGATGTTTTCTGCTGCAGGCGTGGTGGCAGTTTTTCGTTGTTCACGTAGCGCTGACAAAAATAAGATCCTGACAGAGTCGGTGATAGTTACCTTTGCTGGAACTACTAGACCAACAGAGATCAAAGCGTGGCCACTGATATATCGGGTCGAAATGCTAACTCCGCGTCCACTGCAGTGCCATAGATGCTGGCGTTTTGGGCATAGCATAAAGGGTTGCCGATCAGTAGAGCGGTGTCAAATGTGTGCAGGACAACACAACTCTGAAGAATGCACAACTCAGGAAAGGTGTTGTTGTCTCTGCGGTGGCCCTCACCGATCTGATGATGGCACATGCCCTGCGAGAGCTCAGGAGGTTGAAATTATGGAAATAATTGAGCAAAAACGTTGTTCAAGACGCGAAGCTCGAATCGCCATCGCAGAGTGCTCTCGTGGGTACGCAGTAGCTGCGATCCGTAATAACTATGTCATGGACTCGTCACTCTCAGACGTGATAGCTTAGACCGTTGAGAAAACAATGACGAAGCTATTGGAGAACCTTTTTGTGACGCTGACGGAGTCATTTGCTCAAATAGTAAATGCACAAATCGCTCAAGTCCTCTTGAATGTTAATCATCCACATGCAGCCTCTACGCTTTCTTCAGCTAAAGAGGTGAATGCAGGATCTGTAGAAACAGGGCCTTCTAAACCCAGCCAACCGATAACAACACCTGTTGAAGAGTTATATTCATCAAGAGCTGGTCCATCGAACTGCGGCCGTAAAACAATTCCCATTGAACATCTGGTTTGGAGCTCTGATTCAGGTTCGCAGGACTCACAAATGGAATTCGACACAAAGAAAATGAAACAGAGGGCGTTGCCACGAAAAAATGGATCTCCAGTGAGTCCTAAAGGGAAAAGTAAAAAAAAAAATATCAGAAAGAAATAGCATCAAAACAGGATTTTTTGAAAGATAACTTATTGCAGAAGGCAGTGAATGCTGCCGGCATATCATCAAAATAGGTGGATTAAGAATCTTGCAGTGGAATTGCCGGTCAATTTTTTCCGAAACTACAGATTTATTTTGCCTTTGTAATCAGCATTCCCCAGATGTTATAGTGTTGCAAGAAACTTGGCTTTCTAAAGAAAAAAAACCTTTCATCTTAAAAACTGCCGAACATTTCGCTTAGACCGCCCCTCTCGAGGAGGTGGTTTAGCAGTGTTTATCTCTTCAAAAATTGCACATCGGGCAAAAGTTACAGGTCAAGTAATGAATTTAGAAAGTGAAATTTTACCATTAGATATCGCTCTTCCAGGACACATTCCCTTTTCGTTAGTAAATGCTTCTTTTCCGTCAGGTGTTCAAAATTCTAGTGTTTTAGATACCGTAATCTCATCTTGCAGAAAAGACATATTAATGGTAGGAGACTTCAATTCTCATCACACTTCGTGAGAATTCAGAACAGATGTAAGTGGAAAGCACTTGTGGGATATTGTTGCTAAATATAATTTAACATGAATTAACCAGCGAACCCCCACGTTTGTATGCAATCAGTCTCATTCTGCGATTGATCTGACTTTCTGTAGTTCTAGCCTCTGTATTTCTACTTGGTCTACTTTAAACTCGGGTACAAATAGCGATCACTTTCCTATGTTGTTTGAACTTGTATGCCCCGTGACTTCAATCATCAGGCAGCCCACTTCTCACATCAATTTTAAAACATTTGAACAGACACTACGTGTGGCTTTGTCAAAACGAACCGAGGTAAATAAAGAGCGAAATGTTATCAACTTTAAAGATGTTATAAAACAATCTTTCAATAAAGCTAAATTCACAGTACAGGTCTTCAAAAAACGTCCTTGAATCATTGATGGAACTCTGATTGTTCACGTCATTACAGGCTAAGAAAAGCAGCGTGGCGAATACGGCTCTATAATCAGTGCCCTAGAAACTGGAGCGATTACAAATACGCGGCTGCAATTTTTAAGAGAACAGTTGCCGCTGCGAAGGATAACTATGATAGCCAACGTTCTGAGTTCCTTTCAAAGCCTGGCCACAGGAAATCACTTTTCAGCTTCCTTAAAGCTAAAAAGTAATCCCACCATCAACAAACCTCGAATCGATAGTTTCAACGCCACGTCAGTTGCCTACTTTTCTGGAAAATATTGCTCAAGGGCTGGAAAGCCGCTTCACGGCTGCTAACTTTTACCATTCGCCGTGCCCTGTTAACAGCGATGACTTTGAAGAGGTTACAGCATCGGAAATAGCACAAGTAGTGAAAATATTACCCAATTCTGCTCCAGGCCCCGATGGAATAACTGCATCGGTAATAAAAATAATCCATAAAGTGCCACCTCAAGATTTACTTGCAATAGTTAACCACTCCATTAGACATTCGTGGATTCCGTCTGAGTGGAGAATTGCGAAAATAATTCCTTTATTAAAGAAACATGGAGCTGGGTTTACTTTGGATAACATTAGGCCTATTTCACTCAGATATAATCTGGTAAAACTAATTGAAAGACTTCTACACAATAAAATAGGCAACTGGTTGGACGAAAATGCAATTTCAAGCACATGCCAAATTGGATTCAGGCATGGCTGCTCCATTTAGTGTGCCCATGTTGATCTGGAAAGCAGGATACAACTAGCTGGTTCTAAGAAACAGGTTTCCGCCTTAGTAACTTTAGATATTGCAAAGGCTTATGACAGTGTGGAACACATTAAACTAATAGATTCGCTAACGCACATCGGGTTACCAAATTACTTCGTGGCATGGGTTTACTCCTTTCCAAAAGATAGAGAATTCTATTGCTCTCAATCTGGCATGTCGTCTTCAAATTATAAACAAACTAGAGGTCTCCCCCAAGGATCGGTTCTTTCACCATTATTATTTAATATGTTATTGCGCACAATTCCAGTACAACAGGATATACAGGTGTATGTATACGCTGAAGACATAGCATTTTTTGCCTCAACTACAGATATACATACATTATATCAGATGCTACAGTTTTATATGAACGCTCTGGACACATGGTCAGACGACATTAATCTATCATTAAACATCAGGAAAAGTGAAGTCGTAGTTTTTCCTATAAGAGTTCCAGTGCAGATTTCCGTACTTTACAGACAGGACTTTATCTCGCAGGTGACATCGATTAAATACTTAGGAGTGACTTATACTGAAAACCTAAGTTGGAGTCCACACATATAAAATATGGCAGCTAAAGGAGCACAGGCGCTTGGAATGCTTCGTAGACTCCACAATGAACGTTGTGGTTTACGTCGTGACGTGCTATTGTAATGATATATTGTATTTATATTCGCCCAATATCGGAGTTTGGCTGTGTTTTGTTTTCTGGAGCACCCGCCTACAAAATTAGACCACTGGTACTACTAGAACTCGAAGCGCTACGGCTATGTCCTGGGCTCCCAAAATTTGTCGAAATTAATATTTTATATAAAGAACCGCGACTGCCTTCTCTTCGTGCTAGGTTCCAAATACTAGCAGTCCGTACCTTCCTAAAAATATACGCATCCCCACATAGGAGGTCACAATATGTTTTCATTAATGAGCCGACGTCCTTTTTTAACCATCAGTGGTCTAGATTAAAATGTCCACAAGTCATCGTCGTACAGAAGCTCTTGGAAACATTACAAGTTAACCTTCGTGAGGTACGGGTACTAAAAACACCTATTCAAACAATGAAAATAGAATTTCACAATATTTTTCCTAATAACTACAAATGAAAATAGAATTTCACAATATTTTTCATAATAACTACAAAACTCTTCCCAGTAGATATCTAGATGCCATTTTGAAAGACCACCTGGCAAGATTAGACATAAAGATTGTAATAGCAACTGATGCTTCAGTTCGCGAAGAGAAGGCAGGAGTCGGAATTGCATCTTCAGTGTTGTACTGGTCTTTTTCGATTTTTTTACCCGATTTTACACCTATTTATCAAGCGGAAATACTGGCAATTCTCTTAGCGTTACGAAAATTACCTCAAGCAATAACAGATGCTATTATTCTTTCAGACTGCTTGTCTGTGTGTAGTTGATTAGCTGCACCTAATATGTCTGATGCTTTAAAATTATTTTACGACCTTGCCCCAAGACATTTACGACTCATTCGCTTAGTGTGCATACTAGGTCATAAAGGTTTAACCCTCAATGAATATGCAGATGCACTCACAGTGGCCTCGCATAATTATCCCATAATTTCTGTATTACCGACGCTAGCATTTATCGCCATGGAACGCTTTGAAAAATTTGTCATGTCAGATCACTTTGAAAATTCTCGATTGGCAACATCGAATTTTTCCCATCTTATGTACCTTTGGAAAAATCGATGGTGCTCCTCTAGAACGGCGCAGATATCAATTACGAGACTAAGATGCCGATTCCCCCCCCCCCCCCTGAACTTTTATCTACACAGGTCTGGTCTGGCACAGTCTCCCCTATGCCTCCACTACAACGAGAGTGAATTCCTTCACCATTTCCTCTTAACATGCAGGTTATACACAAACCAACGGAGGAGACTATTAGAAGAACCTCTCCGTAGGTTGGCTCTAAATTTATCCCTTCCGGTGGTCCTCTTCTTTGAAGCAACTGAAAAGGGAGTTAGCCACAGGAATGTTTGCGAGGCCGTATGCGACTTTCTAAAGGCAACAAAACGATTATAATGTTAAGCTGAGGCATAAATTCACTTTATTTCAAATTATACTAGCCTGTTCGTTCTTTTTACTACCTCTATTTTATTTCTAATCGATCGTTTTCCAATTGGTTCTTTGTTTAAACATCGTTATCTAAATAATCAGGGTGGTAAAACAACTCCACCTCACAAATGAGGCACCGTCCGTTTCATGGCTGTTGCGAAGCGCGCCTCCGACGACGTTACGAAGGGCGCCATGAATCTCACCGCCACTCTCCACTGTTTCGAAAGATGGCGACGCCAACACGGTCCCGAAGGTGCCACTGCTTCGAATTCCGCCGAGAAGGTCACCAGCCATTTGGTAGCGTAGGTTTCTCAGCTCGCGACTGCTTCTGCGCAGAGATGATAGACGAGCGGACGAGGCGACGGTGAGTTAAACAAGGTTTATGTACAGCATATATACAGAGGCATTACAAATTCGGCACTGGGGCCGACAGCTTAGAGACCCGAAGAGCCGAGCTCTCCCCTCTAACACATAGGTCTGCTGCTAACACAAAGCTCAACTCTCAAATAGGTCTGCTCTGACACGCATGTCTGCTGCTAACACATAGCTCAACTCTGACACACAGCTCAACTGCGACACACATGTCTGCTCCTAACACATAGCTCAACACTCAAATAGGTATGCTCTGACACACATGTCTGCTGCTAACACATAGCTCAACTCTGACACACAGCTCAACTGCGACACACATGGCTGCTGCTCGCGATGCACCGGGTGCACCGGGTGGATTCTTTGAATAAACGAATGTCCAACCAGAAGCGCCACTGGTCGTGAGGTCAGACTCCTCCAATGGGGTCGCCGCTGGGCCGCGTCATTCTTTCTCATCGAATCTGGAGAGGCTGCGCTGCAGGTGACTGCACCCAAGGACGAGTGACGTCGCCAGGCATTGCGTCAGACCCGCCAGACAGGAAGGCGCCGGTTGCTTGCTCGACGGGCTCGCTGGCTGAGGTGACTCACTGTGCGTGCGCGGCAGAGAGGCACCGCCGCGTGTTTGACGCCGTTGAGTTGTTCGCGTCAGGCGGGCTCGCGGGCTGGCCTTGACACAGATTGCCTTTTTCAGAGGCATAGACGTTCGCTGCGGACTCGCAGGCATAACATGGCCGATCCCCCTTGGTGGGTTGCGCCAGGACTCTGAGGAACAACAACAACAACAACTCCGGCGTATTTCAGTGGTAATTTAAGTCTGTTGATCGGTTTTCACTGCTCCCTTGGAGGGGATGGATGTAGACCACCCCGGGCGCCTGCCGGCACCAGCGGCGTCAGCGGCGGCCGCCTCCAGGAAGCGGATGGGAAAAGCGAGTGACAGCGACAGTGAAGATACTCATGCTTACTATCTCACCAGTGAGGACTTTTCAGATGACGGTTTCCAACCTGTGCTGAGCCGCAAAGCGAAGAGGAGGAACATGAGGACATCCTCATCCTCAACTATTCAAACTGTAAGTGAAGCGCCAAAATCGAACACTTATACCATCCTGTTTCTGCCTGCACTTCCTACCGTCAGCATGAAACGCCTTAACAGACAGTCTGTGTCGAGGTCTCTGGAAACGCTCGTGCCAAATGAGATCACGGACATAAGAGTGAACGCCAGAAAGAATATACTGGCTGTTGACGTTTTGCACGCAAGTGCGTTGGGCGTTCTGCGCAGTGTAACTGACTTGGACGGCAACCAGGTGCGCTCTCATGTTCCCTTGGGATGTGATGTAGTAACCGGCGTGATTGTCACAGAACGAGCGCTAAAAATGGGCGCGCCGCCAAATTCTTGCGATAACGGGCGGGAGAAACGCCGCGAGGTCAAAAGAAAAAAAAAAAGAAAGCAAACATCCAAGGCTCCCCGGGCGCGCGCTCTCCCCGTGGAAGCGTGGCTTCGCCGATGAACCTCCTCACCCCACATCGGCGGCCCAGCAAGCCCGCGATTTTTCTAGAAGGAACGGGGCGTGGTCATACCGAGTTGAATCATCCTCCGGGGAGGGCATTCCAACCGTCTCGCTCTCCCCCCAGCCTTCGCTGCGTATCGCGCCGACGAAATGACGAGAACTCTCTGGAAGGTGGCGCGGAAGGTATTTAATCGAGCGGCCGAGACGAGATCAGGAGGAGACGGAAGTGAGCGCCAGAGCGCGTAGAGATTCCGCCGTGTAGTCGGCGAAGGTTTTGGTCCGTAGGGATGAAGCCGGAGATGAAGAGGATTTCCACCTGAGGGGTGAAGGCTCGAGCTACAAGCAAGAGCGGGTGCTTACCGCTATTGAGCGAGGACGCGTGGCAACAGCTGCGTGTGTGAAGCCGACGTGTTTCCGGCGAAGAAGTTTGAAGCTTGGAGAGTGGCCTATTGAAGACGCGAGGTTTCCTGGAAGAGAAACTTCGGGACAGCGGAACGGCAACAACGCTGGACTTTGAGTGAGTGATTCTCGGAAGAGTATCATCCAGACTTTTGTTCCAAGAACTTTGGACTGAATAGGTTTTCTATCTCTTTAGTCTTTAAGTGTCTTGGTTGTTCAATGCATGCGACTGCATTGTAGTGTGTATCGTTGTCTGTGTCCGTTGTTTTGAGTGTGGCTGATTGTACTGTGTAGTACGTTGTTGATTGGTGACGTTTTGTACGTAATTGTGGAGTGTGCATTCTTGTGTATTGTTTTCGATCTGCCATTTTTTTAGAATATAATATTTGTTTTGTTTATCAACTCTCGGCTCTGACTTGTTCTTTGGGCCACAGCCGGCGTCCGCTGGTGCGCCAAAAAGGACCACTCCTAAATTGTCCACGCTTTCGTGGTGCGGTTCGGGGGGCCGATACTTCGGCTCTTGGAATTAGCCCGGCGATCGCCTCCCTAATAACGGGACATGTGTGACAATTAATCTGGCGTCCGCGAAACAGGACCTTTTGGTGCACAGTGTGTCCAAAGTAGTAAGAAAGAGCCTCGAGTTGGTGATACTGCTATCGGAACGATTCTGTGTGTTGTTCAGTGTTCTCGTTAACGAGTGCAGGGGAGTGTTCCGATAGACTGATTTAGGCAGATACTTTTTGCACGCGGTAAGGTTTTATTTGCGAGTTGCGAGACACAATGGATCTCGAAAAGTTAGTTGCGCTTGGTGAGAAGATGGGTCTTTCCGGCGCCGAACTACGGAAATGGGTAAGCCAGAAGGAGAAAGAGGCGGTGGAGAGAGAAAGGTTGGCAGCTGAGAGAGCCAAGGAAGAAAAAACAGCTGAGTTGGAACGAGAGAGGTTGGCGGTCGAAAGAGCCAAAGCGGAAAAAGAAGCTGAGATGGAGAGAGAGAGGTTGGCAGCAGAGAGGGCCAAGGAAGAAAAAGCAGCTGAGTTGGAACGAGAGAGGTTGGCAGCTGAAAGGGTGAAAGAAGAGAGGCAAAGGAGCGACAGCTGAAGGAAGAAAGAGAGCAGCAATTGAAGTTGGAGCTGGAGAGAGAGAAGTTGGCAGCCGAAAGGGCGAGGGAGCGACAGCTGAAGGAAGAAAGAGAGGCAAAGGAGCGACAGCTGAAAGAAGAAAGAGAGGAAAGGGAGCGGCAGCGGCAGCACGAGATGGAACTCGAGCGGCTCCGTTTGCAACAGCGAAGTGAAACTCCCGTCCAAGCTAGAGTTGAAAGCAGCGAACGAGAGGACCACGGCTTCCGCTTGAACCCAAGCAAGCTGCTCGTAGCGTTTGATGAAAGGAAGGACGACCTTGACGCGTACCTTCACCGATTTGAGACGATTGCGAGGAGCCAGAATTTGCCGGAACATCAATGGGCAACTGCTTTGAGTACTTGCTTGAGTGGTGAAGCGCTCAGTGTGTACGGCAGGCTGACGCCGACCGATGCAGCCAACTACGCAAAGGTGAAAGCTACTTTGCTGAAGCAATTTAGATTTACTGTGGAAGGATTCCGGGACAGATTTCGGACAGGAAAGCCAGCTGATGGTGAGACGGCTACGCAGTATGCCGCCCGACTTTGCCATTATTTCGACAGATGGATTGAACTTTCAGGGACAGCGCAGGAGTACGATGAACTTAGAGAGCTCCTAATTAGAGAACAATTTCTTACTAGTTGCCACCCAAGCGTGTCGCTGTACTTGAAAGAGAAGAAGGCCGAGTCACTTGAAGGAATGATTGAATTGGCTGATCAATTCTTGGAAGCGCAAGGTGGAACTAATTTGGCCAAGGTCAAGAAGGATTGTCCCGATGATTCGAAGAAATTGGCTCCCGAAGAAAAGAAGCGTGCACGAGAGAGCATTCCGCGGTGTTTTCTGTGCAACCGAGTGGGTCATCGCGCGAAAAACTGTCGAACGATCTTTACGAGCCCTACGGTAGTAAAATGTTTTAAGTGTGGTCAGACTGGGCACAAAGCAGATGCATGTCGAAACGGAGCGAGTCAAACTCACCAGGTATCATGTGTGCAAGCAGCACCGAAATCCGATAATAATGCCGTCACCGACGGATTCGTAGAATTGAAAAATGGGGAGAAAATTCCTACTGTTGGTGCTGTAATGTCAAAACAGCCAACCGGTGTTACGAAAGGAATGCCAACGCTGCCTGGAAAAGTTGCGGACAAAAAGATTACGGTGTTAAGAGATACCGGTAGCTCCACTGTTATCGTGCGGAGAGATTTGGTACGGGAAAGGGAGTTAACAGGCAAAACGAAACCGGTTGGCTTAATTGACCGTACAGTTCGGATGCTTCCCGAAGCAGAAATTGAGGTTGAAACCCCATACTTCAGCGGGAAGGTTACTGCTCTATGCATGACGACCCCCCTGTACGACCTTGTCATCGGAAACATCGCCGGGGCGCGAGGACCGAATGATCCGGAAGGTTTGGGAGAAGACCCTAAGATAGAGCCCTCGCCAACCCGGCGACCGCGAGATACAAGGAAGGAGCAGCCCGTGACGGATCTCACTAGAGCCCAAGGTGAAGCCGCGGCCCAAGAGACAGCGAATGAGAAGATGATCGTGTTGAATGAGTTCACGGGCCGAGCAACTGGACTTACGTCGGCACGACCTCAACCGACCGACAGTGTAAAGGAGACGGAGTTGGCCAGCCGGGCAGAATGTAGAGGCATGATCAAGCTGGAAAACAAACAGACAGGACCCGTCGAATGTTATGACCCGTTAACGGTGTCGGAAGTGACAACGATGGCTGAGACGATGCCTCAGATACCGTCATTGGAAAAGGCTCGCCGAAAAGGAACGGGGAAAAACAAGAAGAGATCGAGCGAGCACCGCAAGAAAGGGCGCAAGCGCCGCTCGAAATACACAGGATAGGTGCTGAGGTTCTGGAATCGGAATGTGTCTGGCAGTGCTGAGTGCCATATGTTGTGTTAATGTTGTGTTATCCTGTGTCACAAGTGTCGAAGTGTCTGTGCTGTGATGTGATGTATAGTGTTGTATAATTGTTGTAATGAGAGAACTTTGTACGTTTGTATTGTTTGGAATGTGTGATGAAGTGTTGTAGTCATGTACCTGTGGCTATATTTCATGTGTTGTGGAATTGAACTACAATGTACGATTGTATTGAGGATCTATTTCGAATGTGAAGTGTCATGACGACGGTTTGTGTTAAAGTCTTTCAGAGTGTGTGGTGACTGTTCGCGCTCGTTTGTGTGGTTTTGAATATTATGAGATAATATTCTTAAAGTGGGGGGCAGTGTCACAGAACGAGCGCTAAAAATGGGCGCGCCGCCAAATTCTTGCGATAACGGGCGGGAGAAACGCCGCGAGGTCAAAAGAAAAAAAAAGAAAGCAAACATCCAAGGCTCCCCGGGCGCGCGCTCTCCCCGTGGAAGCGTGGCTTCGCCGATGAACCTCCTCACCCCACATCGGCGGCCCAGCAAGCCCGCGATTTTTCTAGAAGGAACGGGGCGTGGTCATACCGAGTTGAATCATCCTCCGGGGAGGGCATTCCAACCGTCTCGCTCTCCCCCCAGCCTTCGCTGCGTATCGCGCCGACGAAATGACGAGAACTCTCTGGAAGGTGGCGCGGAAGGTATTTAATCGAGCGGCCGAGACGAGATCAGGAGGAGACGGAAGTGAGCGCCAGAGCGCGTAGAGATTCCGCCGTGTAGTCGGCGAAGGTTTTGGTCCGTAGGGATGAAGCCGGAGATGAAGAGGATTTCCACCTGAGGGGTGAAGGCTCGAGCTACAAGCAAGAGCGGGTGCTTACCGCTATTGAGCGAGGACGCGTGGCAACAGCTGCGTGTGTGAAGCCGACGTGTTTCCGGCGAAGAAGTTTGAAGCTTGGAGAGTGGCCAATTCAAGACGCGAGGTTTCCTGGAAGAGAAACTTCGGGACAGCGGAACGGCAACAACGCTGGACTTTGAGTGAGTGATTCTCGGAAGAGTATCATCCAGACTTTTGTTCCAAGAACTTTGGACTGAATAGGTTTTCTATCTCTTTAGTCTTTAAGTGTCTTGGTTGTTCAATGCATGCGACTGCATTGTAGTGTGTATCGTTGTCTGTGTCCGTTGTTTTGAGTGTGGCTGATTGTACTGTGTAGTACGTTGTTGATTGGTGACGTATTGTACGTAACTATTGTGGAGTGTGCATTCTTGTGTATTGTTTTCGATCTGCCATTTTTGAGAATATAATTTGTTTGTTTATCAACTCTCGGCTCTGACTTGTTCTTTGGGCCACAGCCGGCGTCCGCTGGTGCGCCAAAAAGAACCACTCCTAAATTGTCCACGCTTTCGTGGTGCGGTTCGGGGGGCCGATACTTCGGCTCTTGGAATTAGCCCGGCGATCGCCTCCCTAATAACGGGACATGTGTGACAGTGATCTACGACATAGATGTGGCTATTTCCAATAACGACTTACAATTTCTTGTCAAGTCAACAACTGATACTCCAGTTGTTGATGTCACCCGGCTAGGCAAGTCTCGCTGTGTGATGATTGCGTTTAAGAGCACATCACTCTCCTCTCATGTGAAGGTGGGGTACATCAGACATGCTGTGCGGCCTTTCATTCCAAAGCCTCTCCAGTGCCGTAAATGCATGAAACTTGGACATGTGAGCAGCGTCTGCGAAAATTCGGTGGTATGCCACCACTGCGCCGAGCCCCATGCAGCGGATAAGTGCGTCGCTACTGTCAAGAAGTGCTTTAATTGCAATGGATCCCATGAAGCCACATCGAAGGACTGCCCGCGGATTTAGAAGGAAATTGCCATCTTGAAGGAGATGGTGCACGATCACTCATCTCATCGAGAAGCCGCAGCTAAAGTCAGAAGGCGTCGTTCACGTCGACGTCGGCCTTCAAGGACGCCCGCTACCTCTTCGACGCGTTTGCCAGATCCCTCATCAGTACCACCTCCTTTACCTCCCAGACCACATGCTGTGGGAAAGGCTGTAAATGACAAAGCCAGTGCGCATACCCTAACTGCGACAGAGTGGCCTGCACTTCAAAGGGAAGCAGCATCAAGCGAACCGAAGGAGTTTCATGACGGCCAGCCTGCAATCCCGGTTCGAGATCTTTCCAACCAAGACAGGCAAGTGACTGCAATCGTGCAATCATTAATTGCCACGATTCGCACGCTACTGAGCAGCATACAATCTCCGTCTGCTAAGAGTGCACTGCAAATACTCGATGCACTGAATCTAGTTCTTGCTAACGTCGTATAAGCACAATGGCTCAACAAAATTTCATCTCCCACACTGAAGTTAAAAGTGCGTCGATTTTTCAGTGGAATGCCAGAGGCATGCAGTCCCGTATCTCGGACATTCGCCAATTTGTTCGGGCCAATCAATTTCCTATACGTGTCATATGTGAACCAAACGTATCAACGCCTTCTAGATTGTCCGGTTATGAAGCTTTTTATTCAGCCGCTTGCGAAGAACGAAGCAAAGTAATTGTTTACATTCGCAAAGACTTGACTTATCTTTCGCACCCAATAAGTTCAAATGACGACAATCAGTACGTGTGTCTTCGTGTAAAGAAGAATGCAGTTTCATTCACGCTTATTGGTGGATATATATCTCCGTAATCGCGATTTGACTGCGACAGATTAAAAGACATCCCAATGAAGACCGATGGGCCTTAGATCATCACCGGTGACTTCAACGCCCATCACATGCTTTGGGGGAGCACTAGGATGAATGCCAGGGGCCGGAACATCGTTACATTCGCTTCCGACTACGACCTTTCCATCATGAACGATGGTACCCCAACATATCTGCGGGGTCTCACGTATGGCAGTTGCCTTGACCTGACATTGGTGTCACGGTGCTTCTCTCACAAAGTTAAATGGTTTTGCGATATTGAGACTTATGGGAGTGATCACATACCCACCTATGTGAAGATCAATGGTATTATAAAAAATTTCTCTTCCGGTGTTGTAATTGGCACTAACTGGTCGATGTTTACATCGCGTGTGGACGACGCTTGCCAAGAAGGCCTTGCCTGCAGCCTGGAAAATACCATAGCGGAAGCTATGCAAGCGTCCAAATGTAAATTACCAATTTCGTCTAAAATAACACAGTTCGACATCGAACTGGAAAGATTACGAGCTATACGAAGGCAGGCTGAACGACGATACAGACGCACAAGATCAATTTACGATCTGAGGGAAGCAAGACGGCTCCAGAAAAAGATTCAACGACGCATTTACAAGCTGGAGAGCGAACGTTAGAAAGCATTCTGCGAATCTCTAGACCCTCATAAACCGCTTTCATATATCTGGAGAACAGTTCGTGGTATTCGCTCCTCTCCGCAACAACGGCACCCTTTTAAAGCTTCGGCACTCCATCATGAAAGAACAGAACTCGTGGTGGCTGAAGAATTTTGCACGAGAGTTGCCGGGAATATTATGAACGAGAGCATCGACGCGGTGATCGTTCCTGAGACGCGATTACTAGAAATGGACATTCCATTCACCATGGAAGAACTGGAAGGTGCGTTAGTCGCTTCTAAGCGCATGTCATCGCCAGGTCCTGATGGTATTACTTATAGTGCGTTGGGACACCTTGGACAAAAAGCCAGAAAAAACTTTTAACATGCTTCAACAACTCCTGGCTCAGCGGCAATGTTCCCCGATCATGAAAAATAAGTTAATACCACTTCTGAAATCGGGAAAATCACCATTGGACTTGACAGCGTATCACCCTATTGCCCTCGCAAGCTGCCTTGGAAAAGTGATCGAAAGAATGGTTCTATTTCGTCTCGAGTGGTGCTTGGAACGATACACCAAATACCCTTCTTGCATGGCAGACTTTCGTCGGGGCCGCTCCTCCATCGACTGTGTCCTTGACTTATCGACATTTGTTCAGGAAGAAAAAAGTCGCAAGCGCATATCAGTGGCACTCTTTCTTGACGTGAAGGGTGCATATGATAATGTAGCTCACGATGCTATCCTCACTTCTCTCGCAGCAATGGGCATTGGTGGACGAATGTTTCAATGGATAAAATATTATATAACTGGCAGGGGTTTCTTTGTGCAAACAGATGAGGGTACAACTGCTGAACATTACACCTACTGTGGAGTACCTCAGGGAGGTGTTTTAAGCCCCACATTGTTCAATGTTGCCCTCATTGGTCTGGTGAAGGTTCTGCCAAAGTCGGCGTGCCTATCCATATATGCCGATGATATTTGCCTCTGGAGTGCTGCAGTTACTCGCCCTCAGGTGCGTGCACTAATACTGCGGGCAGCAACCCTCACATCAGCCTACCTTCAGAAACAAGGCCTAACTATATCAACAGTGAAGTGCGCGTTGATGGCGTTTACACGCAAACCAATGACGCCATACCCTGTTTAAATCAATGGGAAGAGTGTCAAATATGCACGGACGCATCGTTTCCTGGGCATATTAATCGACAGAAGTGTTTCGTGGAGCCCGCATTGTGCGTACTTGAAGAAGAGACTGCTATCTATTGTGCATATAATGAAATTCATGTGCGGGAAAGCATGGGGAACTTCTGTGGCCTCCATGCTACAGCTGTACAGTGCCCTGTTTCTGGGTCTATTGCGCTACAGCTTGCCGGTAGTGACTAACACTTGCAAATCCAATACTCATTCATTGGAGAGTTTGCAGGGACAGGCACTGCGTATCTGCCTAGGACTGCCCCGATGCGCTTCTACTTATGCCACAATCATGCTTGCCAAAGACCATCCGGTCAGGACGTATAGAGTTGTGGATTGCCTCAGAGCGCACACTCGACATGCTAGCCGTGTACCCGACCACCACTTGGCCCTTCTACCCTCCGGAAGACAACGTGCTACGTTTTCCGACGTCATAGCCAAGCACCTAAACAGCATTCCATCAGAATATACGCCAGCTACGAGAAGGGCATGTCCTTTGTGGTGCCTCGACCAGCCGCAAGTACGTCTAGAAATTCCGGGTATCAAAAGAAAAGCAATCACTCCAGAGTAGCATTGAAGCAAGCAACACTGCTATTGTTACATGAGTTGTACTTGGACCGAACGCAGATATACACTGATGGGTCCGTCTCGTCCAGCAGCTCATCAGGTGCCGCTGTGATTCCGGCTGGAGCAATTACATTCAAATTTAAGTGGTCGCATATGACTACATCTACGACATCAGAGCTTGCTGCTATAAGGGCTGCTTTACAATATCTCATTCAAGAACGTCCAGGAAAATGGGTCATATTCTGTGATTCGAAGGCAGCGCTTCAGAGTTTGCAGTCTGTCATGCGTAGGAGGAATCATGAGCAATTGGTACATGAAATAAGACATTGCCATCATGAAGCTCTAGCACGAGGACATGATATTATATATCAATGGCTGCCTGGACATATCGGTATCACTGGAAATCAATTAGCCGATGATGCAGCCCGCTCAGCCCATGAAGGAACCCGTGTAGTCCCTATTCCTCTATCAAGGAATGATGCAGCAAAACAACTTTACCTGCTGGCTCGAGATCCTACACGCACGTTCTGGTCGTCTACCAGCTTCCAAAGGTGTCAATTTTATGAACTGGATCTTTCGCTCAAGATAAAGCTACCATCACAACTTCACCGCTCCGATGCGACACTGTTATGCCGCCTTTGGTCGGGTGTTGCATTCACAAAGGTGTACTCCTTTCGCATTGGTATGGCAGGGACTTCTACATTCGACTACTGCGGAGCTGAAGAGACCATTGAACACGTCCTGTGCAGCTGCGCTTGCTACGACACACAGCGATGCCAGCTCCGGTTGATTTTGAATCAACTTGACTCCGGACCATTCTGTGTGCAGAAGATTCTAGGACCTTGGGCATCTGCCTCAGTTGCGCAGAAAGCGACTAAAGCACTGCTACTTTACTTAAAGTCAAGGAACCCGAGCGACCCCCTGTAGACTGTGTGTGCTCCCCGAGTGTGCTCGTAATTGTGTGTACCTTTTCATCTCTCTGCAACCTCTTTTCTCTCTTCATCCATTCCCCAGTACAGGATAGCAAACCGGATGTGCGTCTGGTTAACCTCCCTGCCTTTCCTTGCATCTTTATCTCTCTCTCTATCAGATATCTTCCGCTCGGCTTAAAAGTGCACGTGAGAAAACTGAATGTGCATGTTGTGTTCACAGGCTGTCTCGTTCATTTACGCAGCTGATAGACGTGCTGAGAACGCCGAAATGGCGACGACACCAGTGACGCCAATATATACGCTATTTGTATAATCTTGCAGAAGAAGGGTGATGCGCTTTTAACAGTGGCCACTGCCTTTTCGCAGTTGCCCTGGGTAAAGGCGACCGAACGTGGACGCTATCGACAGAATCAGCCAGTCGCGAGTTGCTAGTGGCTAATTGGGGCATCGCTTCACCATAGCACCACTAGACGAAATTTCCTGAAATGCTACCTGAGCAAGGCCTGAACTTCTTACGGCAACTCAGATGGATCAAGGGTACACTAGTATTGTACAAATCCACATATGAGTCAACTACGGAGCCTGGTTATGGTGGAGGCTATTTACCCACTATACACACTCATAACACGCACAATCACATCTCTGGGAGCGCCCGGGGCTTTTTAGCGAAGAGCTTGGCTTGGGTGCACGATCATCGATTTAAATTGAATTCTTAGATATCTTATATCTGGCGCCTATTTCATAGGGCCCTGTTCATTCCCACTTTTTTTTTTCTCTTTGAGGCCATTAAATTTTGTGTATTAGACCAGGGAAGCTTTGAAATGGTCCTTCCAATGGATTCATTTGCGCACAATATGTTAGTTAGATGGACATTTGAAGTTCTAGCTTGAGCTATGACTGGCTAAAACGGGTTTTGAATCGCGCGCAGTGACACCGCTTGGCTCTATGACCACAAATAATGCTTCTGAAGATAGAAAGATTCTCCGACAGGATGCGTTACAGGAGGAGGAGGAAGGGAAGAAATGAAAGGCAGGGAGGTCAACCAGACGCATGTCCGGTTTGCTACCCTGCACTGGGGGAAGGGGTTACAGTTTACGTAAAGTGGCTATCGAGCTACCTCACGCAAGCCATAAGAACGATTTTAGAGGACGCGTAAATGAATAAAAATGTACGTTCGTACGTTACCAGCTGCGAAGTGTTTCAAGAACACCAACGACCAGGATGTCAGCATAGATTTCTTACACCCATTACGCACCTCCCGAGATAATTTTACACACGTTGGGCATAGTGATCTGTGGGCCTCTCTTTATGCCGGCCGCTAGTGATCGTTATATTATATATTCGCTGTGGATTACTTGTCAAAGTTTGTAGAAGTCGCGACCGTGCATTCACTCGCAGCTAACTACGCCCTCCGATTCTTGATAGAGCGTTGCGAATGGAGACACGGACTTCGTAACAAGTTGATCTCCGACTGGTCGATCACCTTTCGCAGTCGCGAGCCCCGCACTTACCTTCGGTAAGCTGTATAGCTGGCGGTATACCGTTCGCAGGTGAACGGGCTGGCGGAGAAGTCGAACCAGACTATCTAGACTCGAGCCGTACTGTATTTCAGTGACCACAAGCAAGGGCATGACAGGATTCAACGACCATCTCCCACTTGATTGCTAACCTGGAGGTCGAGGGATCAAATACCGGCTGCGGCGACTGCATTTTCTATGGACGCGAAAATGATCAAGGCCTTTGTGCTTAGATTTGGCTGCGCACGTTAAAGGATCCCAGGTGATCGAAATTTCCGGAGCCCTCCACTACGGCGTCTCATAATTATATCGCTGTCTTGAAAGGTTAAACCCCAGATATCATTACTGAGCCCTCCACTACGGCGTCTCTCATAATCATATGGTGGTTTTGGGACGTTAAACCCCACAACTCAATCAACCAGGTATCATTACTGTTATTATCGTTTTATCAATGGCCATCTTCAAGCGGCTGTACACATTGTGAACGTGGTTGTACCCAGCTACATGAACTTGCCCGTACAAGATCATCCACCGCCAGCCACCGCAACAGAATGCCACATTCGGTTTGGAAACCTTGGACACGCCCCTCAAAGCTGGGCGTCCTGTTACACGCCAGACACTTTGTCGAGATACCCGAATGGAGACGCAGGATGATTGCAAATGCTCAACAGGTGCAAAAACGGCACTGCTAGGCGACGGGATGCAGCTGCAGGGAGGTGCATCATCGTTGTCGAACAAACTGCGCCCTAAGTGCGAAGGCCCTTATACGTTATTGCCGGGCACCTGGGCGAGAACGCTCGTACGGTCCATGCCTTTTGATGCCCACACAGGCAAGAAAAAAAAAATTGCCCGCAGCTTCCCTCGGGGGAACACTGAGGAGGATGCGGAGCATATAATTGGTTAACGGGGTGTTAAAGTGCGACTTACTTGGGTCGATGGCTAAATTGGTTAACGTGGTTGTGAAATGGGGTGTTAAATTGCGACTTACTTGGGTCGATGGCTAAATTGGTTAACGTGGTTGTAGGAGGGGGTGTTAAATGAGTGACCACGTACACACGTATGCGAAAGGGCGGCGCTGGTCGAAGGGACGTCGATCATTGTGTTTGTGGATTCGTTGGAATTCATTTCACCGCGACCTTGGACGTCGACGCGCCGTACAAACCAACCGACGAGCGGCAACTGAGCGAGCGAGCGCCGACCTTGAGTATATATACAGCGCGACGGCGCATGCACTGTCAGCTGTCGAATGTTCGAGAAGGGGGAGAAGCGCAACGGCGCATGCGCGCGCGTCAGCTGCCGATGTTCTCGAAGCGCGACGGCGCATGTGCGCGCGTCAGCTGCCGATGTTCTCGAAGCGTGACGGCGCATGCGCGCTACATTATACAGCTAGCGAATGTTCGTGAAGAGGAGAAGCGCACGCGGTGTGTAGAGGAGGAAGGGTGCACAAATGGTGGAGGAGTGAAGCGCGCGCGGTGTGTAGAGGAGGAAGGGATGCACAGATGGTGGAAGAAGGAGGAGGAAGCTTGCGGACGGCGCCGCACTATAAGCCTCGAGTATTAGATGCTCCGCATCTAAAAAAAGAAATAACGCTGCTCTGCATAGGTGGCAAATTAGAACAGCGTCCATCGCCCAACGCGACGTTGGCTCTTGCAGGAGTGGACTCCTGAGTTGCAACGTGTCCGAGTGTATATTGAAGGAATTTTTTTCGGGGTGATTTGATTTGATGTACGTTCGTAATTGGGCGTGATAATACTATACTACAAGAGAGGACATACATGGAACACGTACTGAACAGTGGCGCATATATATATATATATATATATATATATATATATATATATATATATATATATATATATATATATATATATATATATATATATATTGAACAGAGCCGTTTGAGGTCAGTATAGATTTGGGTGAATGTTAAACAACCCCAGGTGGTCGAAGCTTCTGGATCACCACACTAAGGCGTCCCTTATTGTAACATCATGGTTTTGGGACGTTAAATTCCTAAAATTGTCATTATCATTAATATTAAAACAGTGCCACCACGTTTAATCTGAAGCCGCGATCTACGGCTTCGTCTTTTCCCGTATACCGCGAGCGTATTCGGTCACATTTATCAAGATTACGACGCTAACGATAGGTAATTTAGTGGTAGCAATGGGATTCCTCAATGGGTTCCGCGCTATGGTTATGTCGTTGTGGAATGGCATTGTCGCCATCAAATTCAAATGTGTGTACGACGTTAAAGCTGTCGCCGTGACCTTGCATCGAACAGCTCATCCTGCTTAGATGCCTCGAAATTGCGCAATCTGTTTTATAGAGCAATTAGTAATCTCGACAGACCCTACGGGACGAAGTCGACTAATGGTAGGTTCTACGTCACCCGACACCGTGACCGCAGCGCATTCCTTGCGCAACGTAACTAATGACAGATCGCGAAGAGATCATGAAACATGCAAGGTTATTGTGAGCAGGGAAGGTGATTAGGCTATCCGAATTGGCCCATCAGAAACCATCATGCGGCCCATCAGAAAACCATCATAATAATAAACGGCTATGTTTCACAGGAACTGGGTATGTCCGACTACTCACCATTGTTGCCAATAAAGAGAAAGAAGACAAGAGTTGAACGACTTTGGCCATCCGAAGTCCCCGAGTACGTACAACGAGAAAGGGAACGGGAAGGGCAACTAGATAGACCCCGAAGCGATGGAGGGTAGGCGCCAGGAGTGTCGAACATAGGGCACGCGGGCCGCATTCCGCCCACCAGACCCGAACTCGCAGCCCGCGGCCTGCACATGACTGTCTTCGCCCCCCATTTCTTTAGTTAGTATCTTCCCATCAGTTATTTTCGTGAGCTGTGATGTATCCCATGTACACTTCTTGAAACATGAGCATGAAACAAAAGTTATATTTGGCAATGGGCGTCCAGATTTGAGTCATTTTAGAGGTCGGTATCGACATGTCTAAAGGCCGGCGCCAAGTATCTTTTAGAAATGACCTGTGTGTGAGATATATATGGGAACGTTTCCGTTGAAATGAAAGCCGTTTGCTAGCAAATTGATTGTACACAACTCACACTCCTCCATTCTACCTTTTTCACTGTCCCGCCGGCCGTGTACCTCTGAATCAACGTAGGAACAACCTATCCTCACATGTGTAGCTGGAGCCTAGCAAGGACCCAGTATCACAACAGCTAAGACCTGAAAAGAACCTATTGATGCAACATTAGTTACAATAGTCCAATTTCGCTGTTTAAAGCCTTGCGAGGCTTAGGGCAAGCATTGCCATTACTTGTTGTTTTGTTTTTGTTCCATATAACGAAAATTTTTCTAGTGCTTGGTACGGAATTTTGCCGTGCAAGTGATAAGCTGCTCCCGGAGTGCCACGTTTTGTGCACATAAGAATATGTGAGATGCGAAATTATCACCACCATCAACACACACACGAACATTAATATGCAATCGATTTTCTTTAGTCGCCGCCGATGAATCATCGTATAAAATTCTGAAAGCAAGAAGCACAGACTCTGACGGAAGAAAAAAAAGTCTTTTGTCTTGAATTTTTAGTATTACGCGCTTTTCTTCCTCTTCGGTGATAAATAACTATGTGCCGAACGGCTCAACTTTCTCACGTTCAACATTAGTAAGAGGAAAAAAATATAAGCAGAACATGTTTCGTTTTTCGGTGAGTGCCGGGTACCGCGGCTCTGTGTTGGCACATAAAAGACACGCGCACAGGCCTTTTGGGTCCAACGACCCTCGTACGAGAATATAATTATCCCTGAAGGTGATACACGTGATAGACATATGCGTGTAAGTCAGAAAAAGAGTCAAACAGATGTTTTTTTGTTCTAAGTGTCGGCAAAGTTTAAGTTTTCATTCCACACATTACTGCTCTTCCTCTTATGCATGAACACACACACAAAAAAAGACTTCAAACGAGTGAGTTTTCTGAAACAGGCTTTATCGCGTCTGGCGCGTACCAATTGAATTAGCTGGTATAGAAGAAGTTATTCAGATCACATCTCCGATGTCTTTCAGTGTATAAGCGAATCCAACAAGAGAGAGAGAGAGAGAGAGAGAGAGAGAGAGAATAAGTAGAAAGGCGGGAAGGTTAAGCAGGGCTGAGCCCCGGTAGGCCACCCTAAATCCACCTTAGTTTTTGAGAACGGTGCATTGGGAATTAGGACACGCAGATATGTACAACCGCCGCTTTTCTTCATTTACGTTATCTATACCGATTACGAGGTGTCTCTTCTTACAGGTCGTTTCTTTCTTTCACAAAACTGTCGGCATCTGCCGATGAGACGCCATTCGCAAATGGAATAGAGGGTCTCCTTCGGTTTTGTACCTCTCAGTACATCACTTGCATCTTTATGGTTGATTACTAGCTGGAAACATTAGAAAAACGCCGCTGACAGCTCTTGCTGGTGCTTTGGGACATATAATTCGGGGCGCTCGAATACCGCTGATTTTTCTTGATTCAGCGATTTCAATAAAACTTTCAACATATGTTATCACCGGTGCCTTGATATATGTGTGTGTGTGTGTGTGTGTGTGTGTGTGTGTGTGTGCGCGTGTGCGTGCGTGTGCGTGCGTGTGTGCGTGTGTGTGTGTGTGGTTAAGACACGGTTAGATCGTACAAATAAATCAGGTATAAATACAATGTTTGCTAATACAACACAGAACCTATTTATACAAAGTTAGCTATAACAAAAAATATCTTATTGCACAATATTAGCTAATGCATCACGGAACAAGTTGTTTTCCCTTATAGCAACAATGCCACCGGAAAGTATGTTCGAGCACTTTGATGTACGAGGCAAAAATGAATTTAAGAAAGTTTTGAAGTGAATTGAATAGAAGGAATTGAAGAAACTGTCAAACTGTGCAACCGTAAGTCATTTAGGTTTTCAGAAAACAAATTTTAAATTTTGGTAGCTGATCCCAGAATCACGCCTGTAAACGTGGGCTATACCCTGTGTATGTGACGTAGCGTGCGTAGTCTTTTCTAACCCAGCTTCTTCCAGCAGATGTATACAGCGCACGCTTTCTTCTACGTGGCGGTGACAACGCGAGCACAACTGATTGGTTTTGTTCGCCGTTTACATTGGGTGTTACAGTAAGAACGCAGAACGTTGAGCAACGAGGAGGTCCATATGCGGCGCACGTCAGCTACATCATGCGCGGGTCCATCGAAATCAAAACGCGATGCTCCCGAGCTCAGATAGCAGCCGCAACCAAGGCTGAACTTGAGACCGGCTGACACAGCTTGATTGCGCGTCGGAAGACATCGCCAGTTTGCTTTCCGCGCTAAAAGAGGCACGTGCGCTATGTTTACACCCGAGCAGGGGGTGGCGTGACGTCATCAGCTCATCACATACCCAGCAAAGAGTATCGGTGGCGCGTTTGGCTTGTCTTTGATTGCTTATAAGTGAGGAATTGGGTAATTGTTTAACTTTGCAATGAAGTCATTATAGGTAAGTAAGTTATTGACGAGGCTAAGCAAAATGAACCACCCCTATAGCTTTTACGGGGCTGTTAAACTACTTGAAAACGGCATTATCTCAATATAATCGAAAATGCACGAGTTTTTAAAAAATAAAATCAGTATCTTCATCGTAAACACCACCATCGTTGTTATAATAATAATAATAATAATAATAATAATAATAATAATAATAATAATAATAATAATAATAATAATAATAATAATAATAATAATAAAGACAATCGGTACAGTTAACCGATGATAACATATCTTCACTTGATGGCAAGTCAGCTGTGAAACTCATTGGTCCGTGCTTTCCGGACTTCATTGCACGCGCCCACCTCGGAATGGTTTGTTCTTGGCGTTCTTCGGGAATGAATTCTGGAAGATAAAAAAACCAGAGCAGGCGTATGTCCGTGTCGCTGGAGAAGTTCCTTCTCCGGAACAGCAGATAAGCACCTTATCTTAGTTAACATAACTACAGGCTCTTTCGCCCCAAAGTGGGAGTGTCGATAGCAAGCGTCGCCTGGTATGCCATGCAGTCACGTTATCGTAGTGTGCCAGTTTTCTTTGCTTTGACCCGCGGGTAGGAAACGTACGGCAGCGGGTGGTACTTTTCCTCGGGTCAGAAGTCAAGCACACATGGGCAAGCCCACTCGTGCACGTGTGGATGTCGGGAGATATATGTGCGCGCGTTGGAATGTCCGTTGAGCCTTTTTTTCATCGTGCTAACAACCATTGCACCGCACAAAGCAGCCTTTGATTGTAAGTGTGAGTAATTTTGAATGAAATGAAGAGAAAAGTCTCTCAGGGGGAGGACACCTCAACAGCAGCTCGCGAGGGCTGGGGGTAAAGGAGGGATTGAACGGATAGGAAGAGAAGGTAAAGAGATAGAGAGAAAGGAGAGAGCGAGGCGCAGGGACGGCAAACGACAGAAAACGATGGAAGTAAAGAGAAGACGGGAAAGATGGACACGGTCGCAAGAGTCCGAGGACGGGGCACCACTCGGCGGGAGCTCTTGTCGGTGTCGGGAGATGGCGTAGGGCGAGCCTTAATTGCTTTTGCTATTATCAACGTATAGCCGAGCCAAAGATTACGAGAACTAAGAATCTAGCCAATAAAAGTATATAAGATGTTGTTCGTATTAACTACAGCATAAATTTGAAGAATATTAACAGACAAGTTTTTACGTCCTAAAACTGTGATATGATTTGAGAGGACGTCGTAGTATGAGGCTCTAGAAATTTCGACCACCTGAGGCTTTCTTAACGTGCATCTATATCCAAGCACACGTTTGTCCCCCGAAATTTTTATCGCCATCTCATTGAGTGCGAGAAATGACTACTTCAAGGGGGTGCCCCTTCCAAAATCAAAAAGGTGACCCTTCCCCACGCCCCCTTCCCCCTCCCCCCAAAAAATTCTGGCTACTATGCGTCTGACGCACAGCTTGAAGCTGTTTTCAAAAAAAAGAAAAAAAACTACAGGAATGTTATGAAGTGCGAGTAGTAGAGTCCTTACCAGAACGTAGAGCCGCATCGGGTGTCAAAACATGTGAACTGAAGAGTGAATAGGTCACATAAATCTGCCCACCCATTACATAGCACCCAGGAATAATTAATCATTCTCAGCAACGACATCAACTATAAGTGTGCAGCATCGCAGGTGACAGGTACCGCACCAACTTCAAATAATTACGGATTGTTTGGAAATTCGCAGCTGTATTTACAGTGGACACTCTAGGATAGTTTGAAACGACCAGTGTTACGTGCACAGACGTTCTTTTTTACGCTGTTCGGTTGCAATGTTCACCGAAAAGCGAAGCCAGCCTAGGAGCTAAAGTCGAGAACGAGGTGTTCACGGGGTCCGGTTACGCTATCCCGTTTTATTCTTTAACGTGTAGAACAAGCGTACTCAATGTTTTTTTTATACTCTTAAAAAAAAGCTACTTTAATCTTTCGTGTCTCTATAAACGGTTGACTGCATGACAGAAAATGAACTTGTCCCCCACACACATTCACGCTCGCACACACAGACGCGCGCGCACATGTACACACACACGTACGCACGAACGCATGAACATACACAGACGCACGCACGCGCACACACACGCGCGCACGCACACGAACGTGAGCGCACATTTACACACACATGCATGCACGAACACATACAGACCAAACGTCAATTTTGTGTGCGCATGTTTATGCATGCGTATGTGTGAGCGTGTTCGTGTGCACTTTATTTCGTACGTGCCCGCGAGCGCGCAAATACATACACTCACGCTCGCACGCGGCTAAATTGTGTAGACTTACATCACTTTCCATTAATTGATATGTGGGGTTTAACGTTCCAAAACAACCATATGATTACGAGAGAAGCCGTAGTGCAAGGCTTCAGAAATTTCGACCCCCTGGGGTTCTTTAACGCGCACCCAAATCCGAGCACACGGACATACAGTATTTCCGCCTCCATCGGAAATGCAGCCGCCGCAGCTGGGATTCGATTCCGCGACCGGGTCAGCAGCCGAGTACCTTAGCCACTGGAGAATCATTCCATAAAATTATACTGAATCAAATTTCCGGCACGTCATCGACATCTGGCGATATCGTTTGGTGACGACACAATTGTGTAACGTAATTCAGCGACGTATACGTTGCGGATAAATACGCGCTTGTTCTTTTTTATCCTTCCCTTTTTTTTCCTTCTTCACGGTGGAACGAAATCATTACACCGCCTCCTCCGAGGGGACCAAGCGACAGTATGATCCCGCCTCATCGTTGCCGCGAACTATTCGGGCGTCAATCAACTCGAGGCACATCGTTCGACCTCATCTAATGACTCGAGTGCTTGTGTAATATGTTCGCGCTGGCGTTTACGTGTGTTTCACTGCGGCATCGTGGCACGCCGCGTAGGTGCGTAAATGTGTGACCCGACACTGCCGTTTTCGTCAGACCATTGGGATGGTGACGTATTGTGTGATTGGTTTTGCGCAACTAACGTAGATGAGTACACGTTTGGAGTGGGGAGCTCGATCGAAGAGTATAATGACTAATCGCAAGCTTTGTTTGTTTGTTCCCAAATGACCAGGATGATACGTATAGGCTTTTGTCGTGAAGGATAACTTTTTTTTAATTTTTGTTCGGCATATGAGCCAACGTGAACATTTGAGTTTCCGTCTTGCTACTAGCAAGCACACTATGCATTGCTGTGTAATCTGTATAGATACGGAATGTAACTTGTTACTCTCTACCCTCATTATTTATACTTCACAAACCTATCACCGAGCACGGACGCACGCACACACACATGCACAAGATACACGTCGTCTTTGCTCGAACGACCCAGGTCGAGCGAATAACGAGAAAGGTTAGACGCACGCACACACACATGCACAAGATACACGTCGTCTTTGCTCCAACGACCCAGGTCGAGCGAATAACGAGAAAGGTTAGGGCGTCTGAGCAGCTTAAGACGAGGGAATGAGCGGCCTCTTTTATACCGCGCAAATCAACAATAGACACGATGCACATTGTCTTGGAACTATGTCTAAACTGCACTAAACGTTTCCTCTTCGTCAGCACCGTCAGCCTGACTACGCTCACTGCAAAACAAAGGCTTCTCCCATGATCCGCCAATCAACCCAGCCACGTTATACCTGCGAACTTTTTTATCTAATCGGCCCACCTAACTTTCCCTTTCCCCTTTGTACGTTTGCCTTATCTTGGAATCCAGTGAGTCGCCCTTAATGACCAGTGGTAATTTTGACTACGTGCTACGTGCTACGTGCTACGTGCCCGGCCCATGCCCATTTCTTCTTCTTGATTGGAACTATATTATATCTGTTCCCTCACCCACTCTGCTCATACGGTCACTCGCACTCTGCTCTACCCCTCTACGTATGCAGCCATTACACCGCCTCCCCAGGCGCGCACATAGCGTGCAGATGATTTTACATAGGGCAGGCAGGGACAAATATACATTCAAGCCCCCCCCCCCCCCTTTTTTTTTTCCTTGGTCAAATACGAATGAGAATTATTTCTGCAATGAAGGCAAAAAAGTCTAAATGAATGAAGCGATGACTTGATGACTTCCTTCTCACGAAGGTCTGCTAATGATCCCAGGCTTTCCGGGATAAAGGTGAGAAGTGAACCGTTGCTTGAAAGCAATGTTAGGGGTCCTTGACGGCAATTATCGTCAAAAAGCAGACGTAACCGTGACCTTGCGTGTTAAAAAAACAAAACATAAACAAATACCATCAAAGATCTCACTGGACGAATGTACGGCAGAGAATTGGCGCCTGCTTTCAGATGAATAGCAGGGCAGATTGGCAGGGCAGCCCCGGGCAACCCTTGCTTCCGTCCCCGCCATGCACGTGGTGGTACCGATGCTTCCATTCAAATGCCTCGGATAAGCCTCAAAATGAGGCCGCTGAAATCGGCACGCATTGAACGTACGTGTACAGCGTCGAGGAAAAGGCTTGAGTGGCGACATTCCAGGCACGGCCAAGGTCGCGCTAAAAAGTCAGGGACCGCACAGGGTTCTTTACATAAGGTAGAAATGCTCAGGGCGGAGGGGAAGATCGCTGCATCGTAAAGAAGACAGTGCATAAAAGGTCGACGCCGCAAAAGACGTATATAAAATAAAGCGGTTTGTGGTTTTCGACGAAGCAGTGACAGACTGCCATCGAGGACGCCCCGGATAAAATGCGAGGCAGACGTGTTTTATTCAAATTGTTTGGTGAATACGGTGACACACGCATTTGGAGAACGTTCTTGAGTGCTTACTTTGGCCGGTTGATGCATGTGCACAGAAAGAGAGAAGCAGGGGAAACCACGGAACAGAACTTGGTCCTGTCTCTGACCTGTTGTCTTGTTGTTAACTCTGTTGCATGCTTTCTATGAACTTTCAGATGGGATTGTTTTGAAGACAATCCCTTTTAGTGCCTCTGCCATTCATTTTCTATACGCTATGTGAGACCTTGTCTATGTACTCCACCTGTTCATGTAACCGTTAATGCATGCAAGTAGAGTAACCTACGTGAATGCCCTTTTTTCTATTATTGCGTCGTTTTCGACACAGTAATACCCGGTACGACACCTGCTACGAAGATATATAGTTTATATTAGTGCGCTCGTGTTTAACCGAAGGTGGCGGGATCAAATCCCGGCCGCACGTCTATGAAGGGGAAAAGCTAAACGCCCATATGCGCAGATGCGTGGGCGTTAAAGAATACCGGATGGTCGAATCATCCGGAGCAGTACTCCACTATACTGTGCCCTGCATAATCATATTGTGGTTTAGGGAAGGAAATTACAAACAACAATTATTATTATTATTATTATTATTATATTATTATTATTATTATTATTATTATTATTATTATTATTATTATTATTATTATTATTATTATTATTATTATTATTATTATTATTATTATTATTATGTCACCTGAAAGATGTATTCCAACATTTTTAAGCGTCCACTTGTCCCTCCCCTCTCAAGTGGTAACCGCAAAGTGTGTAATGAATTATGATCACGATGGTGACATGATATATGAATGTTTGCGATAATTTCTGACGAGCTTCAACTTGTCTGAAGCAGAGGCCTAACTTTGCTAACTATGTCATATATTCAGTCACATTTTACTTTTATGATACAGGTAAAATCGGACTGAATATATGACATATTTAGCTAAGTAAGGCCGCTGCTTGAGACAAGTATGATATATATTGTCCTGCCGCGGTGCTCTAGTGGCTAAAATACTTGGTTGCAGACCCGCCGGTCACGGGATCGAATTCAGGGTGCGGAGGCCTGTGTGCTCAGATTTGGGGGCACGTTAAACAACCACAGGTGGTTGACATTTCCGGAGCCCTCCAGTACAGCGTCTCTCGTAATCATATGCCGGTTTTGGGACATTAAACCCCACGTATCAATCAAGTAATTGAGCGCATATACATCTTTTTGCGTGGGAGTGGGGTTCCGACTCCCCTTCGTATGTTCATGTGTCTGTGCATGTGCGCGTGTAAATTTCAACACAATATGTCAATGGGAGCTCTATCTATGCTCCTGCTCGAAACTGTTTATCTTGTAGTGCCATCATCATCACCATCATTTTTTGATAGCTCGAGCTGCGCGAGGATGAGAACGAGCTGACACGCCTGGCGTGGCGGACGCTGGTAGCCGACGTGGCTCCGCTTCAGGCCTGGAATAAAGTGGCGAGATCGGCACGGCCCCATCGGCCGCCTTCGACGTCGTCTCACGTCTCTTCTTCTCTCGTCGCTACATTGGTGACCCGGAGAACACGCCCTTCGCCGAGCGGCCCGCTGCCATGTTCCCGCAACTCTGTCCGCCAGTGCCGCCGTTCCAATCGACCTACCCCAAGGTAGGGTTCATGCAGCTCAATGCCGTTCTGACGTTGAATGGCGTCACAGACCAGCCGCTGGTGCACGCCGTTCTTCTCGACGCCCTTCCGGTAGAGTTGCGCCATCTCGCTGCCACTTCAAGCACCAGCCCGCAGCCTTACGATGCCCTCTGCACTGCGGTGCTCGCCCGCAACGGCCTCACGTACCGACCGCTTCTGTTTACCCGCACCAGGCAGGTTTCCCAGGCGTCGCAGAGCAAGGTACGAACTGATCCGCAGCCCTCCATTGACCGCTACCTCGGTACCCCGGCTTCGACTACTTCTACACCTGATCCGGTCGCAGAAACATCCACTCCTACACCTGATCACGACCGCGAGGTAGAAGACTCCCCCACTGCGACTGACCTTCCCTCCGAGAGGTACATTCCCTCAGAGCCCCCGTGCGTAGCTTCATCACACGTACCTGCCACCTGCACGTTTTCCACGAAAGCGACGGCACGTGACACCGTGGCCCCACCAGACTTCATGACGACCTCGGCTGGGCCAGCTGACCTTCCTGCAGACTCCCCGCCTGTCCCGGCGCCTGTGGAGGCCCGCGGCACCACTCGCACCCTCCCGGTTGTGGAGCCTTCACCCTCCCCGATGTCCGAAGGCGACTGTCGACCAGCCTCAGTGTTCTGCACGTCCTGCCGGCAACGACCACCATCGTCCTCGCAGTTTCCCGCAGCTGAGGTTGAGGCCGCCAGCCATCAACCACGGCCAGGCTTCCAAGACGCTGCGACTGTGACTGACGCGCTTGAGGACGACGTGCCCGGTCCGCTTCGGACGGGGCTCACCGGGCATGCAGCGCATGCGGTGAGGCAGTCTGGGAGGTGTTGGCTGGAGGCGGCCATCAATTGTGCAGACCTGCACGCCGGCCCTCCAGACTGCACGCGGACTGCCGGAGGTCATTGCACGAGCACAGGTGTCCCATCCAGTGCTCCGGGCGAGCCCACGCTGGCTGGGTTCCACCACCGCCATTCCCCGGAGCCTTTGCCTCCGGACGGCAACGGCCAGACGTGTGTCCACAATGCCAGCTCGTGTGTCACAACCGCGACGGCGCTCATGCCTCATGCGTGTTTGCCACCTGTTGCCCTACGTCGGCGACGACGGCGGGCTTGGCGTCACACATTGCGGCAACTTTTGGGCCGCCCTGCTGCGCGGCCACGGGTTGCGGTCACGGCCCTGAAGACGGCGCAGGCGCCTACTCGGCCTGTCCGACGCGGTGTCCCACCACTGGTCGTGTGCCCGACTGCCCACCGCGCACTTGGTGGTATTGTTGGGACACGTTCCTGCGGGCGTCGGCACGTCTGTCTATGCCGACACGTCAGACGCCACTCGACTTTGAGGTCTGTGTTGCGTCGACCCCAACGTCAGGGCCCGCACTGCCGGCCCTCTGCCGACGTTGGCAGCATGACCTCGCGACACACGGTCCACTTTCGGCCTGTCCGGCCAGGTCACCGTGAGACCCGCTTGTCGGCTACCACAGCGACCCGGCACTTCCTCCTTCGTCCCTTGCGCTATTTTTTTTCATATGCCTTCGAATCGCGCAAAGCGCTAGGGGGGGGGGGAGCCCTGTAGTGCCATCATCATCACCATCATTTTCTTGATAGCTCGAGCTGCGCGAGGATGAGAACGAGCTGACACGCCTGGCGTGGCGGACGCTGGTAGCCGACGTGGCTCCGCTTCAGGCCTGGAATAAAGTGGCGAGATCGGCACGGCCCCATCGGCTGCCTTCGACGTCGTCTCACGTCTCTTCTCTCGTTGCTACAATCTCACTAGCTGACATCTAGTGTCACTCACAAAAGCTACGATCACGCTGAAAACGTTGTTGTGGATTCTATAATGTTCGTCTTACTATATAAGAAAATGTGAATCGGGCTATGTAAAGCCAGCGCGTTAAATGCTACGACAAAATATGAAAAAGTAAGAGCATCAAAGGCTGTCTCCATGACAGCGGCAACCAGACGAGAGCACGGCCACGATGACAAGGGCACCATGGCATGTCCACAGCACGTTGAATCACACCTCATGCCACAGCAATACTTCAATTGATTTCCAGGCATTTAAAGGTTACCTGGATCTTGATCGCATGCTCCGCGCTTGTCGTGAGAGACACCATGCACAGAAGAGAATAGGCAGCAGAATATGTATGCTAAGTTGATCTCAAGACGAGCAGCTGTCCGAAGGGCCAGCGAAGCTGAAAGACCTTTTCGTCACGATGTGGGAGTGGTGCGCTTCGTTCTTACATTTCATATCGCACGCTTTAGACCAAATAAAGTTTGTAATATATCATACGGCGGCTGCATCAAATGTCGCACGAAAATACAGTTCTGTTTTCTTTAGACCTCTAGGCGAGCTGATTGGCTGATTTGTGAAGTTTAACGTCCCAAAACCATGATAATATTATGAGAGACGCCGTAGTGGAGGGCTCTGGAAATTTCGACCACCTGGGTGGGGTTCTTTAACGTGCACCAAAATCTGAGCACGCGGGCCTACAACTTTTCCGCCTCCATCGGAAATGTAGCCGCCACAGCCGGGATTCAATCTCGCGACCTGCAGGTCAGCAGCCGACTACATTATAGCCACTAGACCACTGCCGCTTGGCACCTCTATAGGCGAGCTATAGAAGCAAGCTTGGCTATGATACCTGCAATGAGACGCCGCAAAAAAAAAAAACGATTAACTATGCGCAATGTTGAAAGTTGTTCCTGTTATAGAATCCTAGAGGTTACCCCCGCATACATTGCCCAACCGGGGTGAGTCTACCACGCGATTTATTTTATTTTACGCGGAAACAGACGGAACCGACCTTTACGTTCACCGTGGCCGTCGTCTGATAGCCTATTAATAGACGATTGCGAAATCGCCCACGAATGTGTACACCCACAACAGCGCCTCGGTTGCGGCCTACGTCACAAACGACGCCGACGTTCTGGGTCTGAGCGGCTTCTGTGTTGAATTATTGAACGATTCATTTATCGGACCTAGAGGAAACACGAATACGCCTACGGGTGCATAGCGTCACCACTCTTTCCGAGACAACGGCCGGTGGAATTATTAAAGTACGATTGACGCGTGTTGGCGAATTAAGAATCATTCAATGATTTAAATCGGGATAATGCTGCTATCCGGATAAGAAAACAGAATAACCCCCCCCCCCCCAGGATTCCGTACTAATCGAAGACGAAAGCCGTGTCCCTTTCTTCGTCTTCTCAGCCGGTATGCTAATCCTCCGCCCCCATGACATTTCGAAATATTTGTGCACGTAATACGGTGTTCCACTGCCTTCAAGATCGGAGGCGTCACAACCTTTTTACAAGTCACCTGGTTTTGCGCTGCTCCTGCTGGGTCGCCTGCGTTGACTTCACTGAAAACGCCACGTTGGAGAACCCTCGGGGCGGGACGCCAAGTCTGTGAATTCAGGTGAACGGTATCGCTAGATCACATGCAACATTCTTCCGTTATTCACGGACAGATGCCAATAACATTTCGTCGCCGTTACTATACAATGAAGCAGGTTTATTTAGGCTGCCTCGTCGTCTAGGGACGCAGCAAGAATTTTTTTTTGGGGGGGGAGGGGGGGTGATGGTTCAACCACACTTCATGTATATTCGTGCGTGCATTTGTATTAAATACGCAAGCGAAATAGAAAACTTTGGGGCGGAAAGTTGAAACTCCCAAGTCCTCCCCCCTCCTTGTCTACGCACATGTTGTCGTCATCGAGGGCGCCATGTTGTAGTACCAGTTTTTTAAAGCTGCTTCCATGTCCTTATCAGCAAGCAATGAATAGGTTAATGTTTGTTCTAATGGCTCATTCGGCACGGCGTCTCTCGGTGGTTGCATGGCCGCGTTGGTTGCAGATATCTTAATGCACACCGCATTCGCAAAAGCAACCGGCCGCTTTGCGACTTAAGCGCGCCATAGAATATTAGCGAACTTCAAAAGTCCCGCTCCCTTGGAGAGTCGCCGGTGTGAATGAGCGCTTACGGTGGATCGTACTGTACTCGATATGATACCTCAATCACCACTGCGGGGTGTATACTTCAGGAATGCGGATACGGTCGGCTCATACCAAACACAACGATGCCGTGGGTTATCGGCCGAGAACTTGTTGCACCGAGTTTTCTCAGCACTGTCCGAAGGTTGACATTCTGCAAAGGTCAAAATCCTGACGCGGGTATGGTTTTTATCGCCGGTATCAAGACAGTCATGAGTGGGTTTGATTATTTCGTGGCGCAACACGAATGCGGTGACAGATAACGTATTACCGCTCCATTCAATCCTCCAGATGAATTGTAAACAAGTAGGCAGTTTCCTCATGATTTGTTGCGTCTAAAAGCACATTTAGGTTGAGCTGTGCTTGCATTGTGCGCCAATTTGTGTATTAAATTTGTTCCATTTTATTTCGCTATGCCATATTTTTTTTTGAAGACGACCTGTTCCTTCTTGACTCAACTTCCTTTAACGAGGTGCTTTAACCAATTCATAGCCTAACCCAGATATATCTATTTGCTGTCATACTTTATAAAAGTGCTGGTTTAATTATTGGCCAGCACCAGTGATAGTTTGCTATAGCTTTTGAACAATTTCATTCATTCATTGTTGATGGTTTAACGTCCCCAAACGACCATAGTTATGACTAATGAGATACGCCGTAGTGGTCACCCACCACGGTGGTCAAGGGGCTAAGGAACTCGGCTGCTGACCCACAGGTCATAGGATCGAGTCCCAGCCCGGGAGGCTGCATTTTCGATGGAGGTGAAGATGTTGGAGGTCCATGTGCTTAAATTTAGGTGCACGTTAATGAACCCAGGTGGTCGAAATTTCTGGAACCCTCCACTATGGCATCTGTCATAATGGTAGTTTTGAGATGTTAAACTCAAAACAATGAATGAATAAAAATGTTCATGAATGTCGGCTACATCGTCTGTATTGCTCATTTCCCCGATAACCGAGTTCTGTACCAATGCTCCAATACGCTTCTTAAAAATGGTGTTTTTTGGTTTGTAATACCGGTGTCACAAGCGCACTTTTAATCGCGATCAGGCTGATTCGGATTGGTTTACTTGATCGCGATGAACTTTATGACCTCTGCTACACGGAACAAGCTAATTCGGTTCGAGCTAGGGTCCGATTCAATGCACCACATGACACTTATGTGTCGTAAAACGTGTCATTGACAAAACTCGGCCTATACAGGATATTTCAATAGAGCCATTTATCAGCAATATGTTATTCGTGCAAAAACCGCTCGAACGTCAAAAACTTCGCGTGCCACTGCAAAAGTAATGTAATAAAATTCATCATTCGGTAGAGTTTTCTTCGCACAGACCTGTGATGCTGTGCGAGAATCTTAATCTTCACTTTTGTTTCTGATGGCGCCTACTCGTAGCCGTTCGGTCGCAGCGAAACGGCAATCTCGTTATACACGCCAGAGCTTTACTTCTGGCGCCTCAAGTCTCCCAGTTGTTCCTGCCAGCGGTTAATTACTGTAAAGGTCTCTTCATTCGACTACGAAGTGCTCGTATGCTGCAACGCAGTCGAAAAGCTGGCCACACTCATAATCAACTTGCTTCGAGGTGCTCCAACTGCTCCGACAGAGAGAGAGTTGAACTTGTCGCCTGCTTATCGACTGCTTCTCGCATAACTACATAGGTCAATACGAATCTTAAAATATGCAATATTACAGATAGTTTTCCAAATGAAACAGTTTAGTTTTTTTATAAATAAATATCAAGCTTTTTAAATCTGTTTCTACGGAACTATACTTTATTTTCTTGTCTTTGGCTTTCGACAAGCTCGGCCAGGGACTCTAAACGACACGAAATCGAGATCTCTCAGCCAGATCGCGATGCGCGGATCACGATAGTCTTTGTCCCGACCGGGTCTGATCGCAATTAAAAGTGACCGCGTAGAAGCACCTAATCTGGATTTTGGTTTATCCGGTTCGGTACTGATTGCGATTAAAAATGCCCGTGTGACACCGCTATTAGCTTCTGTGTACAAGTCACATACGAAGTTGCATTATTAGGTTTTAAGCAAACAATTTTCTATAAATAAAATCTAGAAAAGTTTACTCTATTTTTTTTCCTTTAATAAAAAGGCGTCTCAAGGCTGTGATAAGGAGGTCTGCTGGTGAGTCGGCTCGTCACTGTCACTTTTTGAAGCGCCATATTCGTCAATCGTGAGGGCAGTAGCACCACACACATCTCCCCCTTTCCGCGGCCGTCGTGCTCCAAACTACCACAACGCGAGGCCACTCGTAAACCGAAGAAGACGCCACATTCGAGGATACACACACAGCCATAATGTCCTCTCAAGATAGTGACGACGAATCAGTCCGAGTGTTTTGGGGCCATTCCTCTTTCCGTCTTTGCTTGCCTTTTTGTCGGCAAGATCCACGACATATTCTAGCGCACTTTATCTGCGCTTCGAAGAAACCCGAGACGAATGCACTCGGAAAAAAACGGGTGAACCGACAAGCGTTCCCCCGATGCCTTCTGTACTTTTGAAACTGTACTTTCATGATTCCATCTCACGTTTCCCAAGCTCGTAAACCTTTTCTGCGCGCAAAGAACTGCATGGCGGTCTAGGCCTTTAACCTTGGGCTATCTCCGCCTCCTTACGCAAGGAGGAATTTCCGCTGCTCCTTTGAGGCCATGTTCCCGCCGGCTTGCTGAGACAGCCTTTTCGCAAAGGCTGCATGTGACGGTGATGAGGGGCATTTTCAGTCGCGTTCAGTATTAGTTACAACGTAGTGTGCGTGGTTGAGAGACAGAGAAAAGGTAACGATTAATGGAAGCCGGGAGGTTAACCAAATTAGTGGACCATTTGGTGGCTCTATAGTACGTACACTTTGGTCAGAAACCAGGAACGCGGATAGGAAATATTTTTCAAAGGTGAAGGGAGGGGGATATTTACCTTTTATGAAACATTTTAAAATTTCGGTTGTGGAAAGCTTAAGCTCCCCTACCCCTTCTCAACGATTCCTGTTGGAAGCAGAACTATCTGTGCACATCTAGGATGACTGCCAGTTGGGCATGTTGGTAAAGGTTCATGATGAAACAAGCGCTAAAAATACACACACTCAGAGAGGACACATGAACATGAGAGTTTAGTGAACACGAGAGTTCACTAAAGCCGGCCCCTTACTCACACTTAGCGATGCAATGCAAGGAGTGAACCTGTCAGCCGAAATTTCCAGACACTCGAATAATTGACAGGCACAACAAGCGGACGACGAGGGAAATAATGAAAGCGTATAGAATAAGGAAAGGAGGGGACAGTTGCGTCAGTGAAGCGTCAGTTCTACTAACAGATGCGGAATTCGCTTTTCTGGACGTCACATAACCCAGTGCTATTTTTCTGTTTTACGTTTTTTTTGTTTTTTTGTGTTTTTCTTAGTTCTTGACACGTGTTTGTTTCCGGTTGTGTGCCATTGATTATGGGAGTGCATATTTTGTTATATCACGTTGTTGATGAT
>WOVY01016147.1:122500-324178 GCA_013436015.1 Rhipicephalus annulatus
TGTAAATCCCACAAGGTGTTTCCCACACCTCTCAATGTAAACAGGCTTCGTCGGTATATTTTATTTTTCCCAATGTCTTGCGCTTACTTTGCTAAGGACCAGTGCTATTACACGAAGGCAAAAACCAGTCGCACTTGTGAAGATGTAGCAATATAGAAAAAGCTTCTAACCTAAATGAAGGAGTCGCGGCTATACCATCTGCGATGTGAAAGCCAACTAAACTCACGTCTGTGCGCCCAGTCTGTTCCATGTAATGA
Organism: Rhipicephalus annulatus; assembly: GCA_013436015.1. Taxonomy (NCBI): domain Eukaryota; kingdom Metazoa; phylum Arthropoda; class Arachnida; order Ixodida; family Ixodidae; genus Rhipicephalus; species Rhipicephalus annulatus. The sequence continues at coordinate 122,758 of WOVY01016147.1, forward strand.
GGTATACAATTGGATCGGTAACTACACAATAAGATCCCGGGGCTTTACGTACCGAAAGCACTATCTAAATAGTAATGGGCGACACGTGAAAGCGGGGAACTCCGTGCCGTACTTCGACAAGCCGAAGTTTGTCAATGCGCACCGTAGGTGTAAATATACACCAGTGCATGCGCGCGTGTGTGTGCGCGGGTGCGTTTGTCAGTGCTACAAACCATTTTTCGGAAAATAACCTACTTAAAAGTCAATATTACCATACTTTACCCCAAACACTAATTTTTAGTGCCTCAAAGTTTACCCTGCACGCCTGAAACAACACTAACACTGTATTAGTAATGTACAGAATTGACAGCACTACAGGCATGTGTGGTGACGCTAGTGCTTCAAAATTAGTTTCGAACAGAGACAGATTAACATGAAAGATGGTATAGGAGGCAAGAGAAAGTATTTGTATGAAAAGAACGTTGAGTCACATTTGAAAAAAAAAAAGAGCTACTAGACTCGTCAGTCATCATACGGCTGGCAGTGTGAGCGATATGGCGACGAAGCGCATTATGCGAAAAGTCAAGGAAGTGGAAAAGATTTATCCGGTATAGCAGCGATGGTGAAAGAAAACTGGCTACTGAAAGGGTAAAATGAAACAAGCGAGTGTTTGTTTTGCAATAATTGAAGGGGAAGCGATTCACCGTATGAAGCGAGGTTGGCCTATCTTCGAACGCGTAGTTATAAAAACAAATTCAGTGAAGAAGAAAAGTGTACCTACTGTGTGGATGCCAAAAAAAAAAAAACGGCGAGGCTTATTCACATAAAATGGCAAAATATCTACCCGGTTGAATATATGGCTATTAATCTACACGAAGCCTTGACTTTTAGAGAATATTCGAAAGGTACGCATTTACCAATGCGTACGCATTCCGCATAGGAATGGCTGACACTGCTGCATGCGACCATTGTGGCAGTGATGAAACAACTCGGCACATTATGTGTGAATGCCCACAATACTGCTCGCAGAGACAGTCACTCCGCAATGCACTATAGATGAACTGGACAACCAGCCTCTGTCGGAAGAAAGAATCCTGCGCTGCCGACAGGACTTTATGTCGCAGAAGAAGGCTGTGAAGGTGCTCCTGCGCTTCTTGTGTTCAACCGGCCTGTCCAAACGACTGTGATCGGAACTCCCTGAATGTGTGCGCATGTGATTTTTTTCTAATTTATTTTATATCTCTCTATATCTATCCTCTTTCTGACCCTTTTCCCCACCCCCCTACAGGGTAGCAAACCAGTTCGTCTAGGTTAACCGCCCTGTCTCTTCCTTTTATTTATTTCTCTCTCTCTCGAAAGGTACACAGATCGACAGTAGAAATCAGTACAAGATGACTAGAGAATTGGTAGCAGAAACGTGTGTGTGTGTGTGTGTGTGTGTGTGTGTGTGTGTGTGTGTGTGTGTGTGTGTGTGTGTGTGTGTGTGTGTGTGTGTGTGTGTGTGTGTGTGTCCTCAGAAGGTCGGCTGAGTCAACACGCCTTTTGTTGGCAACGTTCGACCGGACGCTTGACTCCATCCAATAACAGGCATTCATGGCACTTAACCCGAAACTTTCCGACATCAAGGAAGTTAGCAAATGGCGGAAATTACGACGCCAGAAACGTTCTCAGTACGTTACGCTATGATATAGCGCCATTCCGAAACTCAAGGTCGTACAAGTCCGCGGGCGTTGTCACTAAATTCGCAAAGAAATGCATAATGTCTTACGGGACGTAAGGAGACAGCCCTCCGCAGATGAACAACGCGTCGACATCGGACGACGTAAGGCCCTTGAGGTCCTCCGCGCGCACCAGCGTCCCGATGCTTCGCCTGACGACCTCCACGTTCATTTTCCAGTCGTAGCGGTCCCCGTTCCGCCACAGGTTGGCCAGCAAGAGCGAGCGCATGGAGGGGTTCTGCCATAAAAATAGCAGTGATGTTAGAGTGTTAGTTCGTTAGTCATAGTTAGTTAATGAGTTAGTTTAGTTAGTTGTTTGTTAGGGTGTCTTAAAATTGAATAAAATTCTGTTGCAGCAGCCGAGATTGAAGAAGAAGCGTTATATAAACAGGATATATTGCGTCTTTAATGAAGAACAGATAGAACAAAACGACAAGGACAAAACAGCGCTGTTGTCGTGCCTCTTTCATCCTGTGTCTTGCCTGAATTTTCGCGCAGTGTTGTTTCTCTTATAAGGACAAACAACTAGACGAAAACATAGCAACGAGCCTAATAGTGTTTTTGTACGTGTGCACGTGCGTGCGTGCCTGCTTAGCCGTCACTGTGGCGAAGTTTTTACATATATGCTCAGCTGCTGGTCCGACGATCAACAACCTCGCTGAGTTGCTTGGCAAAGTGAATATGTTTCATTAGTTTCTTTTTCTGGAGAATTGCAAGGATACACGATTGGATGTTTGTCTCAAACGAGGAAGAGATGAAACACGTCGTTTTGTCTATCCTCGGTGGCGTGACGTACTGTAGTGACTTTCGTTCGTCGCCGATATGCTGTCCATGAGAAGTATAGCCGGGAGCGTTCCCATGACCTGAAAGCCCAGCGCCTTTCTCTCGGGAGGAGCGTCCAGTGGCGGGACGCAACAAACATATAATAATGTGGCAACTTCCACGGTCCGTGAGCCAACGTCTCTTTCCTCCTGATGGCTTGATTAGGAAGGTGGCGCCGCCGACCGACCTCGCTAGTCGTGATTAAGGGAAAGACGGCAGGTAATCACTCATCCACCTATTTGTTCCTTGAAAGACCCCAATTCCCATCTCTTCAGTGAAACTGACCGGTGGAACAATGCGTCAGCAAGTGCAATGACTAACTGATTGATTGATATGTGGGGTTTAACGTCCCAAAACCACCATTTGATTATGACAGATGCCGTAGTGGAGGGCTCCGGAAATTGCGACCACCTGGGCTTCTTTAACGTGCACCCAAATCTGAGGGCACGGGCCTACAACGTTTCCGCCTCCACCGGAAACGCAGCCGCCGCTGCCGGGATTCGATCCCGCGACCTGTGGGTCGGCAGCCGAGTACCTTAACCACTAGATCACCGCGACGGGAGAGCGGGGACGCGTCTTTGTCACCCGAGTCGCGCAATTGCGCGAAATGTATTGCGTCTTCCTCTTCACAACTTGGCTAAGGTAAGACAAGTGCAATGTCTTACCTTGGCGTCAATGCCTACTCAAGCATATTTGTGGGACGGATGTCTCGGGTACCACTTTTGCCGTGCGATTATAGTGTCCTATTTCGCATGATAGTCAGTGACAGCATACATCATGCTAAAATGCCCTCTGCGAACGTGTACACTGTTTTGAGTGTTGTGTGTGTGCTCGGCGTTTTGTTCTGTTCTGACTCGAGCAGTTGACGTATATAGCATCTCGGGTAATTCATTTTTTTGTGTGTTCTCTTTATCAAGAATAAAAGAGATTGCTAACTCTTCAATGAATAAACAAGTGTGGATATTACAGAGCAAACTGAAATGTATAAAACAAAATGACGTAATTGTTCACAGAGCAATAGAATGTTCAGAAGTGTGTTTTTGTTCTTTACGTAGTGACCCATACATAATATTTTTGGCTAATGGAAGGTGTTGTGTGTAAAGTGCCTTGGGTGAAATATTTTTTGTAGAGCGCTCTTACCTACTAGCAAGTCTTCAATGCGTGTGTACCTGTGCGTGCAATAATACTGATGCGGACTGTCAGAGAATCAAATATTGACCCTGTCATTTATTCCTTTGCGTGAATGCAGCAATCGCTTTTCCCACTGTAATTTCCCTGAGCCACCGATAGCCGCCGACTGCAGATCTTTTGTCCATTGTGTGCCGTGTGCCATGATACGCGATTGACATGCAATAGAACGGTGCACATTAGGAGGAAGTGGAATGAATAGGCAGAGCCTGTGTTGTATTACCCTACATTTGTCCTGCCTGACACGCTGAATGGCTGCTTTCGTAATCAAGGCTATGGTCCTTGCAGGCCAGCATGTGCGGGGGTGCTCTATATAAGTTACAACACGCTGGACATGGTTAGAGTGACCTCAAGCCTGGACAATGACACCGACAAGCGTTAAACTGGTTCGGAAAGTAACGCTAATTGGTACAGCTTAGTTCATTCATTTTTTTTTCTATGTATAGGTGCCGCTTTGCAGTGTTGGCGCCATTTTGTGTAGATACAGCGCTCTGAAACTCATATTAAGCAAGACTGAACGAAGATGACGATTACTAAAAGGATCAGCAATATAAGCGTCAGTTGATAGCATACGCCAATACATATGCAATAAAGTATTCCTTTCAGAGGTTACAGCTAATCACTTTCAATACGAAGAAACGATTACGAAACATGCACATTTCACGCCATAACACATGGAAGATATACAGCGCTCGCGTCTGTTGTTCCGTGTGCCTTACTTCATCGCAGTTGCCTGTGTCCTTTACTGGTACTCTCGATGCTTTTATTCGAATAATGCCGTAATAACCCGCGCAGACATCCACTTCCACTGCCTTGATTCGTCCCTGTCTGTGGAAGCGCGACTGAACCAGTATTGAATCCAAGTTGACCCAGCCCGAGAAGTATAATCGTGATCGTTGTTGTCGTCGTCGATGACGTCGTTCTGTATAATGGCCACTGAAAGACGAAAGCCTCTCCCTACGATCGCCAACACACACGGTGTGTCCTGCGGAGCTGGTTCCATTTTACGCCTGAAAATTTTCTGTTTCCTTCGCTCCGCCTAACACTCCCCCGCCCCCCCCCCCCCCAAGAAAAAATTGATGACGCAAACCACTGAAGAATCGGTGAAAGAAAAGAGCGGTATCGTACGCGCTGCCTATACTTTGGTACCTAATTATTTATGTATTTATTTATTTATTTATTTAATATTTTTGATTAATTGGTACGTCCAGGGCTTACAAAAAGCATTGTGGATAGGGCTGAAGTAAATGATTACACTAGAAAAATAAATATACAAAGAAAAGTATAGAAAAACATATTAAATCGAAAGGAAAAAAATAGAGCACTCTAGGTAATAGACTACGAAATGTAACAGAAAGGTAGGCTTGTACATCAGCTAGCGAAAACTAAAGGCAAAAGTGCTTGAGGTCCGTGTGCTTAGATTTAAGTGCACGTTAAGAAACACCAGGTGGTCGAAATTTTCAGAGCCCTCCACTACGGCGTCTCTCATAAGCGTATGGTGGTTTTGTAACGTTAAACCTCACATTATTTTTGTCAGCTAGCAAAAATAGGACGCAAAATAAAAAAAGAAAATATTTTGGTAGCAATAACAGTGAATGACAGTGCATACTAAAATCAAAAGAATCGACTGGTGTACTTTCGTGCGTAAATATAGATGCAAAAAAGTAATGATACAAATAATGATCGGTCCTTGTCGTGGCGTGACCTCCTCATGTCTACTTGGGTATCGATATCAACCAAGCTATCGGCTAGCCTTGGTTATATTATAATCAACTTTGCTGCTTTTTAAACTAGTTACACTTAACATTCTTCGTTCCATCGAGCGCTGTGTGCTTGTGGACGTCTCCTCGTGTTTCTCCCGAGTTTACACACCATATGTAAGAAATGGCAAAATGCGGTCATTCCTTCCTAAGTATTCTTAAGTTTACCACTATCATTTAAGAAAAAAAAAATGTACGTAATGACTGCACATTACCGGTACCGTTGGTAAGACGCAGCTGTCACGTGTGTGTATAAGATGCACTTGTGAGGCTCATCTATGGGTAAGAAACCGAGACAGCTTTGAAAAGGGCTCAACTTAATTTCACGTAACGAATGCACAGAAAGAGAAGTTACAGGTGTAATCTTGAACAGAAAAGAGAGCATGTACGTGAACAAAAAAGAAATGTGAGGTTAAAGGCATCTTAGTCGAAATCAAGAAGAAATGAGCATGGGCAAGACATGTAGCGCGAAAGCAAGGTAACCACTGGTCATTAACATTAACAGAGTAGATGGCAATAGAAGGCAAACGCGTGAGGGTGGGGGTGGGAGGTGGGGCAAAAGGTTAAGTTGGCAGAATAGGGTAAGTTTGCGGGTGTAACGTGGCCGCATAAAGCACAGGACAGGGTGTATTGACGAAACATGCGAGAGGCCATTCATTATAGGCGTTGTCAGGGTCAGAATGGTGATGATGCCGTTCTGCATGCATGGTAACCGGCGGATCATAATGAACGCCCTTGTTATACGCAAAAGCGTTGTTTTATATACTAAGCCCGAACCTCAAGAGTCGGTCGGCCAGCGAGAATGCGGTCGGCCTCCCGATAGGCCTCGTCGAAGCTTAAGTCCGGAGAGAGTCTCGGCAGGACGGCGTCCATGGCGTCAAGCTGCTGCGGCAGGAAGTAGTCGCCCACGATGGCCGGCACCGAGGACGGGCCCACGTCCACCACCACCATGCGCTCGACCAGGGAGGGCTGCGATGTACAAGTAGAAGATCACCACATACCAGCACAATAACCCAATTCAGAAGGGACAACTGGGTGAGTTGGTGTGCTTTCATCTTGAACGAGGCGTCTCTCACAATCACATGGTGGTCTTGGGACGTTAAACCCCAAATATCAATCAATCCATCTTGAACGAATACTAGAGCGACGAAAACGGGGAGGGGAAAGAAAAGACAAACTACAGTACTGACTAGCAACTAACATTCATTCCAAAAAGAAGCGGAATAAATAACATCTGGAAAAGCAAAGCAAAGAAAAAAAAAGAACCATTGCGCAAGCTCAGTGTGACAAAACTCCACAAAAGGCTATGTTGCTGATTAGACGTAGATGTTATCTGTGAGATATTAAACTTCTGCACCTGATAGTGCTATAGGGAAGGCTGGTTGATGCAATTATCACCTTCCAGTGACATATAAGACGCTTCCATGATTTCTCGGGACTGTTGCTGTTTGTGGCAATGCAAGATTTTCGTTTTATCTAAACAAAGATTACAACCGCTTATTTCACGATGAATGATCAAATGAAAATCTGTGCCATTTTTTACATTACGTGCATGCTCCTGGATTCTTACATTGACGCACCGACTAGTTTGCCCAATGTTAAACTAGTTGAAAGAACACGCAATCTTGTGTACGGCATTAGTTCGACACTTGACGAATTTATTCATGTGTCTTATCGTGAACTTTTTCCTTGTGTCATATAACTTTCACCATTAAATTTTCTGAGCACAGCTGGACAGAATATAATCGCCCCACAATGGGAAAGAATTTAGCCATGATCGAATTTAGCTATGTGCATAGGTTGTTGCATGAGATTAAAAATGTGGGTAGTAGATACCTAGCTGATGTTGTTTTCAGCGTCGGCCACAAGTTACGGCAAGTATATATGTTCAGCTGTGCAAAGGAAATTAAACGGGGAAAATTACGACGGCGAAATGTCTTCAACTGGCCAAGTCCGGTCACATGGCGTAGTAGACGGATCCAGTGAGCATTTAAGAAAAAAAAGTAGCTGGTCGATTCGTCACGGCACTTTACGTAAGTCTTGCGGGGACTCTTTCGGAGAGGCCTTAGGTTCCGCTCCGGACAACATTGAGGAAACCATTACACGCAACAATATCCACGCTTTGTTCTGGCAGTTAATTAATTCCCTGGAAATTCTTGCTTTTATACGGTCGACTAAGCACCCGACAGGGTGTCAACGTACGCATACTGGAGATTACAGGTTAACGAGGTGACTCTGCGGTCGCAGGAGTGCAGCTACACATAATAACACAAGCACGAACATACATAATTTCCTCAATTTAAGAGGGTTCAGCTTAAATTGAGGACGACGCAGCGAGCAATGGAAAGAAAAATGGTAGGTGTAACCTTAAGAGACAAGAAGAGAGCAGAGTGGATTAGGGGACAAACGGGGGTTAAGGATATCATAGTTGAAATAAAGAAGAGGAAATGGACATGGGCCGGGCATGTAGCGCGTAGACAGGATAACCGCTGGTCATTAAGGGTAACCAACTGGATTCCCAGAGAAGGGAAGCAGGTTAGGGGGAGACAGAAGGTTAGGTGGGCAGATGAAATTAACAAGTTTGCGGGTATAAATTGGCAGCAGCAAGCACATGACCGGGTTAACTGGCGGAACATGGGAGAGGCCTTTGTCCTGCAGTGGACGTAGTCAGGCTGATGATGATGATGATGATGATGATGATAATGAACATACATAAAGTATAGTTGAACAGCTCCCTCTCCCTCTTAAAAAATATTCCTGGCTACGCCCCACGCGGAAGCGATTCACAGCAGCTCTTGAACATCACAGGTCGTGCGCGCATATTACTGACCGTTTTGAGTGCTAGGCGCATGACCGTCCGGCCGCCCATGCTGTGACCAATGAAGGCGGCTCTCGGCAACCCGTGTTCACGCATGAAGAGCTCGACATCGGCGGCCATAAGCGCGTAGTCCATGTCTGGTGCGTGCGGGCTGTCGCCGTGGTTGCGCGCGTCCACCGCGTACACCTGGGTAAACGCCATTGCCGTTTTATATTATCAGATTACAGATCTTCGTCAGTTGCCCTTACAAACGAACGCACCGGGATGATTATACATTCATGCACAGTTACACCGCAATATGTACACATACCAACTATGCAACTCCTTACTTCAATTGATTATACATTCCTGCACAGTTACACCACGAAATGCACACATACCAACCTTGCAACTCCTTACTTCAATTGATTATACATTCATGCACAGTTACACCGCAATATGCACACATGCCAACCTTGCAACTCCTTACTTCAATTGATTATACATTCGTGCACAGTTACACCGCAATATGCACACATACCAACCTTGCAACTCCTTACTTCAATTGATTATACATTCATGCACAGTTACACCACAATATGCACACATACTAACCTTGCAACTCTTTACTTTAATTGATTATACATTGATGCACAGTTACACCGCAATATGCACACATACCAACCATGCAACCCTTACTTCAATTGAGAATACGGACGTATGATGAACGTGGGTATATCGTGACACCGACCTGTTTACCAGTTGCAACTTGAGAGTGCTGTTCTGGGGCTCAACTTCCAAGTCACCCATCCATTGCTTCAAAGCTTAGGCTCAGCAATAAGCATGCTCTTTTATCAGCGAATAATACAGTGGAGATATTTCATATGCAAGCCAGCTACGGGGCTGTACGTTTGTGAGTAATTTATTTGTCGCGTCATCCAGTAAGGCATTGCTTGAATCATAAGAATGGGGATTTGCGCAACAATTTCACGAGGACTATAGACAAAAATATACATAATCTGAAAATACGCACGTAACTGTGCACTTACACGCTGTGACCGTCATATTTCAGAAAGCAAATATACTTGTATATCTTGGACTATGATCCAGTTGTGTTCCATAAATGTTTGACTTTTCATCGTTGCGTTTAAACCTAAAGAAAACAGGCTAGAATTCATGCAAAGGGGTTAAACAGCTGGCAAAATTGTACTGGAGATCGAGTGTGGGAACTAAAAATAATGTTGATTGATGAAGCATGCAAGCCTGTAGGCTGAACTCTGCGGGCGCTGTCAATGCAGGCCATAAAGGCCTGTATATACCTCGGTAATCTCGGCAGCGCAAATTAACTTTAATGTGCCATGCAGAGTCCTATAGTTAGGTGACGTTTATTGTAACGTCACTTCATGCCACAAGCACCATGACAACCTTGTATTGTCGCACAAACAAAACGAAACAAACTGTTTCTCTTCCCGCGTGTAGTTTTTTTTATGGGATCAACGTCCCAGGACCTTTCATTCTGAGAGTTTGTTCATAGCGCAGTGAACATCGGCTGTATCGTGACACGTGGGCAGGCACAGCCAATCTGCATGGGCTTGTCGTCAGAAGCACAGACACTGCACGTGGGGCTGTCGGTCACTGAAGTAGGGATATGCATGTCAGTTAGTGAAAACCGCGCCGACCCACAAGCGATGCATCATGGTCAGTTCGCGTCGTGCTATCCGAGACGGTATAGATGCATGTTACTACGAACGACTACGATACGTGGCAAACACGTTCGAGGTTTACTGAGGAAAATTTACTCGCAGAAGCGCAATCATTCATATTTAAGACGCGTAAAACTGACTGCGATTTCCGAAGGCTTTCCTGTAAGAGACTCGATGTTTAATATTTATTTATTTATTTGTTTATTTATTTGCACTGGGATATTTTTTGACACGGCATAGCGCAGTGGGTGAGTACAGATTAAAAAAATGTAGAAGATTGAATAAATAATAATGTCACAGTGACACAGGAAAACAATGCTATCTCGAAGGGGGAAAAAGAAATGTATAAGTATAACCACAAGCAAAGAAAGTTGTGTAACATCATATACAAAACAATGAATAAGGAGGGTTAACTGACTGTATACTTTTCTAAAGCGATAGCGTACAGTTATAGCGAGAGAAATAAACAACATTAAAAGCGTGCACGAAGGGTGGGAATAATCAAACCATACCGAGGTATTTTATACTGGGAATTTCAATATATAGGGTTCCAAGAATATTCTATGGTCACTATATAGATTACAGGTCAGTAGGAGTAGGCGAAAACATAAAGAGTGTCGAATGAATGTCGCAAACGTAGTAAAAGTTCTGAACTCTCCATTACTGACGGTCACTTCGCGTGGCAGCCTTTCGAAATCGTAGCAGCGATTCTGCAGCCTTTAGCAGCTGCCTAGAAAAAAACCAATGGGCGAAGTTAAAATACAGAGCTCACATTTCGTCCCGTCTGAGTAGCGATGGCCTGCGAAAGCTCGCTCCAACTACTCCTTACTCCGAGGATGGCATCCAGGAATATGACGGGGGGCGCATTGGACGACTCGCCATCGTCCGGTTCGTAAAGCGTGTAGGCCAGCGGCACCCCTTTTGACCTGAAACAAACAAAAAAGTGTGAACTTCTATCAGTGTGGAAGTTTTTTTTTCTGCAGTGCTGCATAAAACACCCTACACGTGCACGCAACACGTACATATTTACAATTCGTTGGGTGAATTCTCGACAACGGTCTGTGGTGCACACCACAATACAGAGCTGACGATGAGTATTAAGTTTATTGCTTCGGCGTATAGAAAGAATGCGGATAGTTTAGAGGAAAGCTTATAAGGAAACGTTTAGAGAAATGCAGAGAAAATAGCTAAAGAGAGGGCTAGCGATACGGTCAGGGACGTGGCCAGACATTTTTCCGGGAGGGAGGAGGAGATTCCGAGAGCCATTTTGTTTTATGTGAGCGCGTATGCTAAATCAAAATATTCACGGGGAGGAGAGTGGAGCTCCCAAAACCACCTTTGCGACTGTGGCTCTCTACACGCGCGAAAAAATGGCAATGATTTCCATGACGAGGCTCGGAGAAAAAAGAAACAAAAAGTAGTCAATCTCTACGTCACCGGAACTTGCATAACAGGAAAGTTAAGCTTGTCCTTACAGAAGTGGTTTAATGTTCACTGCCCATTGATAAAAGAGAGCTTACGCAATGGCCCCGCCGCGGTGGTCTAGGGGCTAAGGTACTCGGATGCTGATCCGCAGGTCGCGGGATCGAACCCCGGCTGCGGCGGCTGCATTGCCGATGGAGGCGGAAATGTTGTAGGCCCGTGTGCTCAGATTTGGGCGTACGTTAAAGAACCCCGGGTGGTCAAAGTTTCCGGAGTCCTCCACTACGGCGTCTCTCATAATCGTATGGTGGTTTTGGGACGTTAAACCGCACAAATCAATCAAGTCAATCAATCGAGCTTGCGCAATGTTTCTTGATGTTTGACAGCTACAGCACCGTTTAACGTAGCCGCACTCGCGCTAACGCTTAGTGATACATCCTCATTCCGAAGACTAACGTCCATGATCAGTGATTTAACTAATCCTTGCGGTCGTAAATGCTTTTGGTAGCTGTAGTACTTAACATTGGGAGCGGAGAAAGCGGTGTGACAGCCAAACCAGCCGTCACTGAATGCACGCCAAACTTGAACTGTGGTCGCCTGCTCAAGGCATGTTGGAGTATTGAACGCCACCGCCCGGCTAGAGAGAAAGGGAACGCACTTTAGCCGGACGTGACTCTACACTGTCGGATGGCCACGATTTTTCGCCGGTTGAGCGTGAGTGAAGAAAGCGGAGTAATAGTTAAGCATGCAGCTATATACAGAGTTTCCCATTTATTTTTAGCCGGAGTTTAAAAATATGCCGACACACGCAATCACGATGCGACCATATGCATGTTGCTGACTGTTGCCTGGAGATAGACAATTTTTTTTGTGTTCTAAAATATCGTTTAGTTAGATTCGTTTAATTAACTAACTTTTGAAAAAAACGCCGGTGGATAAAAGAAATTCACTGAGAAAGTTGTAGATCAATGAGCAAAATGTCCAATTAGACAGGTTAGAACTTTATATCTGCTAATAATTAGTGTTTTTCTGCTGCCTACAAATGCCCGCGAAATACAAAAAAATACCACGTGACATACCCACTGGCGCGTCTACGCGCGCCGTGATTCTGCTGCTTCTTAACGTTCCGCGTATGGCCCCGCCGCGGTGGTCTAGTGGCTAAAAGACTCGGCTGCTGACCCGCAGGTCGCGGGTTCAATTCCCGGCTGCGGCGGCTGCATTTCCGATGGAGGCGGAAATGTTGTAGGCCCGTGTGCTCAGAAGAGGGGGCACGTTAAAGAACCCCAGGTGGTCGAAATTTCCGGAGCCCTCCACTACGGCGTCTCCCATAATCATATGGTGGTTTTGGAATGTTAAACCCCACATATCAATGAAATCAACGTTCCGCGTAGGAACGATGTGCTTCTATCGCACCGGTTCATGACAGCGATAAGCAGACACAGCGGTTATCAGCTTTGTGGCCGATAGAAAAACGTGTTCATCGCAAAGCCACCACCACCATTGCGGCCCTGTCGAGATGGCACATTCGGGTAAATGATATGGTGGTTCATACGCGGAACGTTACGGAGCACTAGAATCATCGTGCGCGAGTGGGCCTGTCACGTGATTTTTTTGTTTTTCACGGACACTTGTAGTTAGCAGAAAAACACTAATAACAGGCAGATATAAAGCTCGAAACTGTACAAGCGGACGTTTTGCAAACCGACCTACAAATCGCTCATTGAAATTTTTTATCCATTTTCGTTTCTTCAAAAGTTAGTTAATTAAAGAGATCTCAACAATATTTCAGAACACAGAAAATAGTCTACCTAACTCCAGACAACGGTCAGCAACATGCACTTGGTCGCGTCGTATATGCGTGCGTCGCCATATTTTTACACTCCGGCTAAAGATAGCTGGGGCGCCCTGTATATAGTGAACAGCCACGCAGCTAAGCGACGTCTATTTTGGTATGAATGAATGCTATAAGTGAGGATAACGCTATAGGGGTTATAGGGTCCCCACCTGGGGTTGTGGTAATGCACCGACCAAACCGCACTTCTTTCGGAAACTTGCCGAATGGCATGAACGCGTAAAAACAAGATAGATATGTTGGGTTTAACGTCCCGAAACCACCATATGATTATTAGAGACGCCGTAGTGGAGGGCTCCGGAAATTTCGACCACTTGGGGTTCTTTAACGTGCACCGAAATCTGAGCACACGGGCCTACAACATTTCCGCCTCCATCGGGAATGCGGCCGCCGCAGCCGGGATTCGAACCCGCGGCCTGCGGGTCAGCAGCCGAGTACCTTAGCCAATAGACCACCGCGGCGTGGCGCGTAGAAACAACTCGTTGAACTATTCGTGGATGGCAGGGTCATGATGTAGTACTACCATTTGCCGAGATCACTGTTAAAGGACAATGTTAGATATATAAGCCGCGTTTGTAAAGCTTCCAAATTGTGTGGCCGTGGCGTAGCGGGTAACGTGCCCGGCTTCTGTTATCGCGGATCGAAAGATCGTGGGCTCGATTCATATCGACGGATCTATTTTGCTTTGCTTTCTGGTAGTGCGTGTTTTTTTTTACATCTTTTCTGGGACGAAAATACGTCCCTGAAGTTTTGGTGGACACCGGCATAAAACACTTTCATGTTCGAATAGCCGGACATTCGCGAGCACTGTGTGCTTTTATTCTCAAAATTTTGCCTTAATGCCAGCGTAAACTGTTACGTGAACACTTTTCGTATGTAACAATGTAAACATAGGGATAACGGGCAACCAGTTCGTGGCTCGGTAAGCAGAAAGAAAGAGAGAAGGTCCAATAAGAATATTTTATAAACTATTCTCTCTGTCTACTCTTGGCTGTCTCCTGAGCAGTGTGTAGCCACAAATTCACGTTTTGTACATTGAGTACAGGTCACAGCTACAAAGACGCACGGTGTCAATTTTCATGAAAGGGAACACAGGAGCGCGTGGCCTGCCCGCTGCGGCGGCTGCTGGCAGCGCGTTCAAGCGATAGCAACCACAGTTCTTTCGCGTCATCTCACGCCGAGCAAAACAACCATTTGTGTCTGATTTGGAACCAGCGGCAAGATTGCGACCTCCTCCCTCTTCAAGGCCATTCCGCGAGAGCTGGTAATCGCCTTGAAGGGGGAGGGGTTGCAATCTTGCCGTTCTATATCACTGACGAGTGGTTGTTTTGCTCGTCCCGCAAGATGATGCGAAAATAGACTGTGGCTGCTTTTGCTCCCGCTTGAACGCACTGCCAGCAGCCGCCGCAGTGGGCAGGCCACGCGCTCCTGTGTTCCCTTTCATGAAAATTGACACTGTATACATGAAAGTACGATGGCGTTGTGACGGTTGCTTTCAATTTGTTTTCGCTTGAATTTAAACTGATTGTACGTCGAAGAGAACTGAATGTAGAAGCGAAACCCCGAGGAGACGTACGGATCAGGTAGAACGTTAGTGCACATATTAAAGGGTGTATTAAGGATTCTAATAATGCACTCGGGATCTTAGAAGGTCTTGCCAAAATTTGGCGAGCTAAATATACGTTTTGTACGTTTGCAGGCTAGACAAAACAATATACAAATATTAGAGGCTAGAAATTACTTCAAAAATTATTAGAATTGCTGCTATGCAAAGGGTTAATTAACGAGTACAACTGTTGGGGGTGCTAACACCCCTAAACTTTCCGATTTTGCATGTGCACGCACACATACAGATACACACGATCATATGTAGCCCACCGCCCCCCAAAAAATTCTGGCTACGTTACTGATCACATTAATGTGTATTACAGGCTATAATAAATTATAGAAATACACGCTGCAGTCCAATAAATATAACAACAATCAAACTGGAATGAGTTACTTAGCTCAGCTTCATCCGCAGATGCTCTTTCGCAGGTTCTATACTCGGCACAACGATGCTGCAATGAATGGTAAACCACACGCGAGCAACCTCCGTGCAAAAGACACGCGTAATCAATATCGCATTTCCTCTGCTAAAACAAATCTGTCACTCTTTTGTATTTTTGGGCTTTTGGTTTGGAGCGCGTTCTTGGGCCTTGCATCTGACACCAGTAAATTGCTGTTCAGTGGTTCAATATCAGTCATTATCTCGTGCCCACATCAGTACAATGATTGTCAACGTCAACAGTACCGCCCCACCGTGGTGGTCTAGTGGCTAAGGTACTCGGCTGCTGACCCGCAGGTCGCGGGTTCGATTCCCGGCTGCGGCGGCTGCATTACCGATGGAGGCGGAAATGTTGTAGGCCCGTGTACTCAGATTTGGGTGCACGTTAAAAAACCCCAGGTGGTCAAAATTTGCGGAGCCCTCCACTACGGCGTCTCTCATAATCAAATGGTGGTTTTGGAACGTTAAACCCCACAAATCAATCAATCAACGTCAGCAGTACCGACATCAATTGTGGTGATATTGCAATGTCGCAATATCGCAGACCTTAGTATTCCACTATCACCACCAGTCCACCTCTGGAACTACGTCACACTATCATTCCGTGAGCCTACAAAGATATGACCACCATAGCGATCAAGCAGGGCTGCGATGTCAGCACAAAAGTAATGCTAGCCCCTTCGCTCTCTGCAGCCTTGCAGTACGCCGATTTCTCCACAGACACTTGAGCCCTACAAATATCAAGTAGATATGCGTTATGCCGACGATTGCCATACTGCTTGGCACCATTATGATTCTTTTGAATTTAGCTTGTCTTTTTATTTAACCGGGCGTGCCCTAATAAACTGGCCCCCTTCTGCAAGCTCTGCTCCCTATCATGGAGTTTTGCGCCTGCGCTCTTCAGTCGGTACACTGACGCATAACGGGTGCCAAGATGTCGTTGCGTGCGTCACATAAATAATTGCTGGAGCATGATAGTGGCGAAAACGGGAGCTAACGAGTTCGTTTCAGCTGTTGCCATGGTAAAAATTTGGGGAAAATGTCTGCATAACAAAAAACTCACTTACGAAGAAACACTTGTTTCGCGTGGCTTCGATGAGAAGCATCCTGATGATATCGGTTTTGTAGGCGCAAACATGTCCAAGCGTTCGCAGCACCGGTAATTCTCAGGCCAAGTAACTTCTCACTGTGCCCCGACGTTGTCACCCTCACTGTCTATCGCGTTTTCTATCGCCCTTCAAGCCCATCGGTGTCAAATGTCAGGTGAGAAAGCGGTCTAGTCAACAGTCTAGAACCCCTCGAGGTACACTCTTATCGCCAAGCTGCTCTTATACATTTTTTTTCGCAAGTCGCCGCAGTCTTTAACTCTCTGAGTATCTGGTTCCACCTCGTGGACTACGGCCGGTTGGATATGGCTTTCTGGGAATCGTTATGACAGTGCTGTGAGATGCAACGGAACCTTCACGAAAGAGATACTATATTCAGCGTCAACCACCGTTCCTATGCAGCTTCCCTATGCAGTGTCCAAATGAAGTGTCCCAGCGGAATATATCATATCAGCAGTGCTCTAATGCAGTGCTTATGTGCAGCGTCCATAGGTAGTGCCCGTGTGCAGTGGCCCACGCACGACGAAATGGCCGAGTTCAGTGCGGATCTTGTTGGATCCCTCTGATATTTCGTTTTACACAGTGCTTTTCGTACAGTGCTTCACAATACACACGTACAACATTCGGGCATTTTTAGACGAAACTAGATGGATAAGCTAATTTATGCGAAAAAAATTACTTTGTGCTTACATGTTAGGCGTCGATTGCAGTTACAGTCGACAACTCGTAGCAGCCGATGTCATGCCATGCACACACTTGATGTGCGTACACGATAAATAGGATGTAGCAGTAAAGTCAATACTACCTTAGCTCCCACGTGCCCTTCGATGAGAAACTTGAAAAACGATTTATCGGAGGTCATTCACTTCATTTCATGTTATTTGACAAAGGCACCTGTGTAATTAGAGACAACCTCAGCCCCGCCACTTATACACACGAAGGAACAGTTGAATAAGGGACTCGCTCGCTTTCGTGGCGACCGGTTGTGCCCCCGCGATCTCCGACGACAGCGCAGCTCTGGCCGATTGGGCTCGCCCTACGCCATCTCCTGACGCCGACAAGAGCTCTCGCCGAGTGGTGCCCCGTCCTCGGACTTCTGTGACCGTGTCCATCTTTCCTATCTTCTCGTTACTTCCGTATGTGGCTGTCCCAGTGCCCTCCTCCTCCTCCTCCTCATCCTCTTTCCCAATCCTCCTCCTCTTCTCTCTCAATCTCTATAACTTTATTTTCTATCGTTTTTAATCCCTCCTTACCCCCATCCCTCGTCAGCTACTGTTGAGGTGTGCTCCCCCTAAGATACAGTTACGGGGCTCACTTAACCATATCTTCTTTTCATTTAAGAATTACCTCCACCAACGTTGAAGAAGGCACCAGGTGTTGAAAACTTTTTTTTTTCATTAAGCGTTCGTCAACCCTACCCTGGAACGAAACTATGCAACAATCTTTCAAACGGGGTTGCCAGGTTCTAGAAGACAAAACTAGCCAGAATGCAGTCAACTTGATCAAAGGGCTAAAAAATGCAGTTAAAGTAGACAAGCTTGCCTGAAAGAGTAGCGAAATTTTATTTATATCACTGGATGCAAAATTATTTTGCCGAAAATCTAAGTAAGTACTGCATGAATTCGTCAAGAACAGAATTCTTGAGATTCAAGCATAAATTGCAGATTTTAGCGATAATTTGGAGTCGGATAACAAAGTTTCTTGCGCTGTTGCAAATGCAGGCAGATTTCAGGCATGCATGGTACGCAGAACTTTGCCTTAGCATTTGATACCACTGCGCATAGGCTATAAGCTAACCACTCGAGTATTCCGTCATATTTATAAGATAGCATACTCATGGACGGAAAGCAAGCGCTAGGAACTTTATTATTCAATTGCCTAGTGGTACCATCTGCACGTGCCTTCCGGGATTTTTCTTAATATTACTAGAAGTAACAGTAGTGTTGAAGCAGTAAGAAATGAGTACAATATGAGTGAACTCGACCTCACAATTGGTGGAGTAATAAACTTTAAGCAAGTGTGCCAGTAACTTTCGCAAGCACTTCTTGCGTGGTGACGAAGTCCGATCAGTTAAAGGGACACTAAAGGCAAATAACAGTTGACGTCAGAGTGAAAACTCAATGCATGACTAAGTCTAGAACGACAATGAGGCTGTGACGTGAACGAAGGGAGCATGCAGACTCGATGTTCATGATTTATTCGGCCAAACTTGTGGCCAAGAAATTGAGGGTCAGATTACAGTGACACACGGACACTGACAGCGGCGAACAGAGCGTCGGCTGGTGATCATCTGACGAGCGGTAAAGTTCTTCGACATTTATGCAAGTGCCATTGAATATTCTAGCGTTATCGCTAGCACCCACGTAGGTTCAAGAATATTCTGAAATGTTCGCGAAACGTGCGTAATCCTAATGAAATGATCTACTACAGTCCAGAATCTTCTTGAACTCTGCAGACGTAGTTAGCGCTGAGAATTACGTATACAGTATAAAAGGGCGATAACAAAACCTAAATAAGGAAAGTGGAATTGCCCACCCCCTCTCTGAAAAAAAAGCATCGTCCTGATGTTTCAACAAAAGATGAAATTACAATAAGAATGCACGAAGTTACAGGCAATAAATAATGGTGCAGTAAAGCAACAAGGAAAAACAGTCTTTCAATTCATTAACGCGGATGAAACAGCTTGAGGCGCACGATATGGACGACTTCGGGTCGCGATCGGCGTCGTTGAGAGTTCGTGATGCCGTCGGGGACAACCTCGTAGTTGAGTGCGCCGAGACATTGAACTACCCTGTACGGCCCGAAGTGTCGCAGACGTTTTTCACTGAGGCCACAGCGGCGTATCGAGTGCTCGCGCAAGTGGTCATTAACACCCTGAGAGGAAATGCCCGCGTGGTGTTGTCTGCTCCAGACAAACTAAGCCATCGAACCCCAAGAAGGAGGTGCAACCTACCTGTGGATGGAAGCATGTAACTAAGTTTGTTGAATGCGCCCTAGCTGTTGTGTACATGTTCCTGCTGTCGTGTGGCGCGGTTTACATCGGGCAGATTATTAGGTGTGTTAATGACCGCTTGGGTGAGCACTCTTGCATTGTAAAAAAGAAGTTATCTTCTTGTGCTTTCCTGGCTATGCATTGTAAGACGCGTGGATGGACTCCAATCTTTGATCAGTGTGTCATCTTGGGCCATAAGCAGTTGACGTGGGAAATTATTAAGGCGGATGTTATCGCAAAATGTGCGAAACTGTGTGTGAGTACGCCGTCTGTGGCCTTATCTCAAAAAGAGCTCAATTTTCTGGAACGTGTGCTAGAAGCATTAGTATGGAATTGTTAATCTGAAATCAGATCACAAATAGGTTTCCTTGATAGTGTGCTGTGCCAGACGTGTACGGTTTTGTCATGTGTGTGTCGTCACGTGAAATGAGGTATATAATGTGTTGTAAGGGTACGCGATAAACAAAAGTTGGAAGTTAGCGCTCACACTGCAGTGTCGTCTGTTTTTTTCCCCTTCTTGACTGCATAGTATCTTTCCTTCACGGTCAAACTGAGCTGCGCTAAAGCAATATCATTTTGCATAAGTGGCAACCTGCCATAAACACTCAGCGCTTCTCCTGTTAAACGTGTCGAAAGCGCCGTTGCCCGTTGGCCTTCGGGCCATTTTTGCCCCCTGGCTCTCAAACCGGCGTATAAACGCGTGTAAGTCGTACCTTCCTTCGTCGAAGATGAGGTGACCAGAATTCTGCACAGTGTTTATCCTCAAACTCTGTTCCTCCCCGACATTGAGGTGCTCACTGCTAGATCGGCTCACGTTGCTGCTTTCGTTGGGATGAATCTTTATTTGGCGTATATAGCTTCGTTTCTTCAATATTTCTTCGCGCTCTCCCTCACCTTTTCTATATCCCTTTCCTGCCGGGCTAGTGCCTGCTCTTTTCCGGGCCCCACCGTGGTGGTGTAGTGGCTAAGGTACTCGGCTGCTGACCCGCAGGTCGCAGGATCGAATCCCGGCTGCAGCGGCTCCATTTATGATAGAGGCGGAAATGTTGTAGGCCCGTGTGCTCAGGTTTGGGTGCGCGTTAAAGAACTTTAAATGGTCGAAATTTATGGAGCCCTCCACTACGGCGTCTTTCATAACCATATGGTGGTTTAGGACGTTAAACCATACATATAAATCAATCATGCTCTTCTCTGGCTAGCTCCTGCAGCTCTTTCACTCATAGCCTCAGTTCAGCGCTCTCGAGGTGTAACTGTTTGCCGTACATGATCCACTCATGAAAATTCATTCCATCAATCACGAAAGCTGTCACTACTATTGCTACTACAACTACAGCGTGCACACAATTCACATTCAGAATAGTTAAACTAGGCTCAACAGCTTTAACAGCACTGCTCTGTCGCCACGTTGTGCTCACTAGAGCGCTGCACGAGCCTGATTTCTCGGCCCGGCCCGGGCCCGCTTTAGAGCACTGCGCTTTTCACGAGAAACACGAGCTTTACGTTATCGTTTCTCGCCAATGCGCATGCGTTATACATAGGCCATCGTGCTTTTGGAGTTAATTTAACTACATATGGTGGATGTTTATCGAAATTTATTTATTTTTCGCAAGGTTAAAGAATCGACGTTTGTCAGAATCTATTTTTCACAATTCCCAAATTTTACCAAAATTTCGAGTTTATTTTTACGTTATTCTCAATACTCTAATATCTTAGCTGGAATGACAACTGAATAAAAAAAATCACAAAGAAGGAAGCGTACTTGTGTTACTTGTAGGATTCGAACCAACAATCACATGCACGCAAACACAAATACATGAATACGAAGCACATTCGTTGGTGCGTATTAAAACTTCAAAGCTTTTGTAGACGAAAGCATGCTTTCCAAAAGCTGCATATTCATGTCATCGTGTAACGCTCCCAAGAGCCGCAAGGTGGCCGTCACGTCAAGATGCCATCGCGCGCTTCCAGGCGGTCTACACACACTGATGCCTGAATAATAATACTGCTACGGTATGAGTCGGGCTGTATGTGCTGGGAATGAGGAAAAGGAAGACGAGGTTGTCTGGTGCAGCCTGAGGACTCGCTCCACCTTTGTGCCTTTATTGTAATGAGAGGGAATCTTTGGAGCACTTCTTTTTGTCATGCCTAAAATTAAAATCTCAAAGGGAAAATCTACTAGAAGAACCCCTACGAAAGTTGGGCTTAAACTTGACACTTCCGGTGATTCTTTCATTTGGCGCAGTCGCATTTGGATTCAGCCACAGTAGCGTTTTTACCGATGTTACAAGTTTCTTACGAGAATCTAAAAGAATGGAATGCTAAAAATAAGTAACTTCAGTTGTTTTATGAATATTTTTTCTTTTTTGTATGTTTATATGTTTTCTTTTCAAATTTTTTTCAGAAATTTAACACCTTTTCATTATTACCTATATTACCTAATTAATCCAACCCTCTCTTTCAAGAAGTGAATTAATTTAAAAAGCAAGGCACCGTCCCATTCATGGCCTATCCCCCTAGGTGGGTTGCGCCAAGGGGTTGAGGAACCAACCAACCAATCTACCTTTGTCAACTAGGCGACCGAAAATATATAACCCTTGTGGTTCACCAAACCGGCACTTCTTAGAGTTCAAAATAAAGCCAGCCTTAGTAATAATATCTGGGGTTTCACGTCCGAAAACCGCGGTATGATAATGAGAGACGCCGTAGCTGAGGACTCTGTAAATATTGAACATCTACTGTTGGTTAACGTTCAGTGACGTCACACAGTGCACGGGGTCTCCCACCATGACCAGTATCGAACTCGCGACCTTTGAGTCAGCAGCCGAGCACAGTCGAATAACCTAACCACCACGCCTTGCGGCGGACTACATCGATGTATCTCGCCTCGTGCTCGATACGCCGTTTGCCGAGTGTGCGAGAAGTTCCGTCTACGGTATTGTTGCGCTGAAGTAAAATTCATGTAGGACACACCAGCCGATATATAAATGACCGCTTAAACGTGCCTTAGATATGTGGCAGCTTGGGCTAGTTGGTATGGCATGACGATAGTTATAGCGCGAGAACAAAACGACGACACAGAGACAAGAAGGAAGGACAAGAAGTGTTCTTCGTCTTCTTCTTGTCTCTGTGTCGTCCTTTTGTTCTTGCGCTGTAACTATCGTCATATCGTTAAACGTGCCGTTTTGATGTAGAATGAAACAAGGCCGTATTTACCGTTGAAATCGACGTTTGTCGAATAAATTGGTGTAGTGAAAAATACCGGCAATTGTTTATCACATGTTGTTTGAATTTCTCCAAATAGACGGATCTATATATAGTTCTTCCTCTTTCTCCTTAACCATACAAGTTACAATAATTATCTTACTATCATGATTTTAAGTCATTCCTCTTCTTACTGAAACAGAACTCTCCTTGAAAATTGTAAGGCCTATCTTTGTAATTTTTTTACTTGGGGTATCTAATTATCACCAGGTAATCGGTATTAGACGTCGTGTTAAAAAAAGTTTTTCCTCACACAATAATAATTTTGCTTCAGTATATCCTCTAGTACGTTCTTTAAATACCGGCTGAAGTCTATGTTTCTAGATACTGTGGTTGCTCAGAAAAAGGTACATAAGTATAAAAAAAAACATGTTTTGAGATAATCACGTTTAAAGTAGAAAATATGATTCATTTCAAAAGTACCACAATATAGCCACCAATTGAAAAAAATATATTTTTAAGAGGCACCAGCCATATACTCATCACTTTTCCTTTTTGACTTCAGGCATCTGTTCCGGTGGGCCTCTTTTGTCACCTGTTTCGCAGCCCGTCAGAGAAGTGCTGTTGACGCGGGTCAAGTACGCGTAGGCCCTGCACTGCAGTGTAGGGACCTGGAAAAATGCCAAACAAGTTCAGCACATTCACACGAGCTATATTGCCATCATTAAATGTGATAACAGTGTCAACACTGCATATTTTCAGTGTTAGGTGTCCGAGAAACACGTTTTTTGGAGCGCTCTCCCACACGACATTGTTAAACAACTAACTGGGGTTTTGAGTTTCCCCAAAAAGCTAGAGAAACGAGTGTGAGCACATCATGTAAGAGCGTGGCATGCAGTCACGTTCTTACATGACACGCATGTCACGATTATCATGTTTTGACGCGTCGTTTTTCTTCATCATCCATTCACGTCACGTAACACCAAATTTGGTACACGTGAAGATTTAGAAACGGCCGTGAGCACGGTATAAGCGTAGCAAGTAGTCATGTTTTACATGACATGCATGTCATGATTATCATGTTTGCACCAGCCATATAACTTTGTCATTCGTTCACGTCACGTACTACCGAATTTGGTACATGTGCAGCTAATGGAACGAATGCGAGCGCATCATAAGCGTGGTGTGTAGTCATTTTCTTACATGACCCGCATGTCATGATTATCATGTTTGCACCAGTCATATACCTTCGTCCATACACAGTGATGCTATGCCATACGACTTTTGGTACAGATCACATCATCGAAACTGCCAGGAGAGCTTAATGTTGTAGGCAGACAGAGAGACATATAGATAGACAGATAGGGTAAAAGTCGACGAATTTAGCTATGCTTAGCCTTTAAAAGGAAGAGACAGACAGCAAATTCACTGCAGCATGCACAACTTCAGCATACATCAGAGGCATAAGGTGCATTGTCACGTATATTGTTGAAACATGCCGTTCGTGCAACCCATAATGCAACGCTACACACGTTCTTCAATGTCTCATGATCCTCATAAATACTGGGCACAAACGCAACAAAAATGAGCTGACCTGCAAAAACGTCAGAAACCCGTGGTTTACAGATTCCGCAGATCTAAAGAAATGGTATCGCACATTAACGTAACCACGTCCGTTCCTTGAGCGCAGAAGAAGGGAAGTAGTGAGATGGTCCCGCGCGCGAGCTGATGAGACCATTTTTTTTTACTGCAGGGTACTTTAGCGAAACTATAGGCCTAACTGCTTGGGAGCGTAACAGTGGCTACACAGAGACACACTTGCACTCGAGTCGACACGTTTAACACGCACGGAAGTAGTTTCTTCACCACTGTGTCCACACTCTCCATTATTCAAACAACATGAATGAAGTAAAGCAAACGAGTGTGACCCCACGTGTGGAATATATACGAGCCTAACTGACAATGCAGAAGCAACGACCACGTGGAGGGTTACGGTCATTGCTTAGACGCTCGTAAAGCATTTATGCGGTTATAGCTGCGAATAAAATGCGCAAAGCTCACTACATAGACAACGAACTTTGATGTCTTCGTGATTGCTGATACAATGTCAATACCACGCGCCTTTATATTACGCGTTACTTTCTTTATCACTGGGACAGACGGATTGCGCAGGCTCGAATTCAAATTTGAATTCGCGGCCGTTCATGCATGACCATGTACGTTTGGACCTAATGGCGCATTACTTTTTTCTCGGCGAGAAAACAGGTTTTCTAAAGTGCGTAATCTATATGTCAAAAACAAGAGATACAGTACGGTATTTTGTGTGACATTCTTAAAAAAAGTTGAAATTGGTGAAATACGTTTCACCCTGTGTATGCCTGACACTGACGTTTTGTAGACCGTGTATACGTGGACTACGGGAGCACGGAAGTACTTCATTTTCCTATAGGCACAGGCTAAGTGCTGACATTATGTGACACGATGGTGCGCCTACAAAGGAACTTTCGTAGTCGCGCGATCAGCCGACTGTACGATGCATGCAGTCAATGCATGCAACTGTACCATGCATGCAGTCAGAATTGTTCGCTTGCGTTTCTTAGACTTCACGTAGAAGGAACTGTTTCATGACGAAGATACCAAGCACACTGCAAATCATTTAGCACCCTTAAGGGTGGATTTTTCAATAAATCACCCATCGTGCACCTATTATTTCTGCAAAACTTATCTGAACGGGTGTAATTTATGCAATTACACCTGTTGTACACCCATTTAGCATTTTTAGGTGTATTAGAGGTGTATGTTCGCAAGCTACACCCAAGGGTGTTTCCTTGAATGTTACACCTATCATATATGCATATATAGCTTAGAGCATCAATACATATCACATCTCAACGGATGCAATCAAACCGCATGCCAAAGTTCTGGTGAAAAGATCGATGTTTCAGCATTTGTTTTTGTTTCCCATTTCATTCACCAAAATATATCGTGCTATGTATTATATTTATTGTACCACCCCCCATTTACATTATTCAGAAGATTCCTCACATGTTCAACGACTTAATTCATGGGTTGACTATTTGGGATTCTTACTAAAAATATTTTGCTGCCGCTCATGTCCATTCATCCCGAATTCTCACAGAGACATCGATAAAAGAGATTATGTTGCACTTGAACATAACATGAAACGATTACACACGGTTTTCGACAGGCTATCGTGCGCGCTTTCTCATTTGAAATCACACTCAAGACCAGTATACTATATATATGTAGAAAAAACTCGATAATAATTTGCAGTTGATTATGCAGAATCGGGGCACTAACAAGGCTTCAAAGTATATATAAAAAAGATTACCACCTCTTCAGAGGGGTGTGCATGTCCCACAAATCTCCCAAAAACGCACATGCCGACACCTGTTGTCCGTAGTGCATACCCACTGTTGGGGATTGGCAGAGAATTGAGTGGTTTTAAAAAAGAGTGTGCAAATTTAGAATAATGAAGATTATATAAGAGAAAGATTACCCGTGGCCTAGGAAATTGTACTGCTTCGTGATTTTTATTAGGTTTGGTCACACTTATTAGCACGGGAACACTGAGTAGACTCTTGGCCGATCTCTCTGAGTGGGTAGGTGCCAGTCATCCAAGGAGCATCACCATTATCGGAAGAAGAAGAAGACTGTCGCCTTTCTCTGTGGGCGGCCATGAGCTTTTCTCAGAATACCGTTGTCTGCATACTCTTCCTCTGCATCGTAAGTTACAAACAATTCGTATTGACGCAGCCGCTGCTTTCAGGGATAATATCCGGTGTTTCCTAGAACAACGATATCGTTATGAGAGACGCCGCCGTGGAGGGCTCAGGAACCACCTGTGGTTCGTGCAAGTAAAAACTCAAGTACAAGGGGCTCAAACTTTTTCGACTGTATCGAAAATGCAGCCACTGCTGCCGGGATTCGATTCCGCGTCCTTCGGGTTATCAGTCGAGTGCCATAAACCTCTAGACCACCGCTGCAGGGCCATCTGCATTCGTAGATTTACCGAATAAGGATCATTGTTTTAGCCAGGAGAACATGTCTTACATTAGTTATATTTAGATCCAACACCACTTGCTTATTTTTTTAGGTTTTTGGTTCAATTGACTATAAGAGATATCTGTGTATAGATCGCTGTCTACAACCTGAAAGGTTGACCGAGCACTCTGATGTTATACGGTAGTTTGCCTCAATGAAAGAAAACAATATTTGGAATATTTTTTGAACAGCTGTGGTGGACAGGTTTTTTGGGGGATATCATGGATGCGCGGTGGGGCCCCACTTAGAGTGCATAATGAACAATCGTCGCTAGGAAAAGGCGCATACGTATTCCTTTGCTTTCAGTCGGAAGTTTATAGGAGAGAATACCAATTTTCAGAGCAGTTCACAACGGGGACATCGGTTAGCAAATAAGGCACTAAATATTTACAAACTGGTGGTGCTACTCGTTTAAGCGTGGTTTAGTGATTTGCGGCTATTGGGTTGGTTTTTCCAATATATAAGATTCTTATTCTCGAATCATGTGACTGAGTTTGCCGAATGAAATCGCCAGCAGCCGTCCGTGGAGTCATGCAGCGTAATAGTTACTCACCGTTTGTGAGAATATATAAAAGATATCATGATTGCTTCTTTTTAATAATAATAATAATAATAATAATAATAATAATAATAATAATAATAATAATAATAATAATAATAATAATTCATGGATTGATTGATTGATCGATCATTCCAGTGGTTCGGGGTGTGCAGTCGGCGAAGTTCAAAGAAGTAAACGGACGGTTCACGTTTCCATAAATACATCCAACCTAGTCGTTGCCAAAATGTCCCGAAAAACGAGTAGATATACACATAGAAAAAACTGACACTTCTTTACGCCAAAACCGTCTCATCCTTTATTGCAGGGTATCAACATTTTCTCCGCCACTTCATACCTGCTTGGTCACTACAGGGCACTTGGAAGTGAGTCGGCTTGCCTCTTTGTTCTTGTAGGAGTGTATTTGTTGTTTTTTTGATGGTTACAATGACGATTACTTGATAAACGATCATGCACTCGAAATGTTGTTGGAGATACTTTTTTTTTTCAAAAAATTCTGGATGATCAGATAGCGGCCATTCTAATATGCTTTCTGGATCAAATGTCTTTTTTTGCGTTTATCGTATTGTTTTTTCATTGCCGCAGCCGATAAAATCAACACCTATAGAACGGGTCGAATGGGCTTCGAAACTTGGAGTCCTTCTAAAAAAATTTACATATATATATATATATATATATATATATATATATATATATATATATATATATATATATATATATATATATATATATATATATTGATCAAAACAATAACGATGATAGTCATATAGAAAGTCCTTTTAGAACACAAACACCTACTCATGCCAGCGCCTTGTCACTCGCGAAATTACACAGGTGACGGTTTACTCTTCGATGTCCTCCTCGGCATTGAAACGGGTGTCAACCTGGTGTCCGACTTCATCCTGCTCAACGCACTTCAGTCATCGGTACGCTCGAAGTGAGAGCATATCGCTCGTTTTAAGTGTCACCGGAAGTGTAGTTGTTCCGTCGTGCAGGGGAGTAAGCGACCACCAAAAGGCGTCTAAAGTACGAGAACGCCCGTAAAAGGAGTTAAATATGGATCGAGCGATCATAGCCATTGCGTTGCTCATAGTCATGGCGCAATGTTTAAGGTTTCCACATCGTAATTAACACCTTTTCATATATCTAATAAAGAAATTCAGGCTCTCGTCTGAATATCTTTATTACAGTATGTATAATTCGCTGAAGAACGTAATATTCCACTGAGTACACCCGAAAATATGTTTCTTTGATGAACCTCTCGACTTTTCTGTTATATTGCAGTCGAACCCGGCAGTGCGCGGGCCATCCCATGTAAGTATATCACATGCATAGTCAAGGTTTTTCAGCGCTAAAAAAGAAATGGCGGATAGGAAGACGGCAAGACAAGCGCTGACTTCCAACTAAAATTTAATGCACAAGAAGGCTGTTCATTTACCCGGGTGAACTGTAAAACAGTGAAAAAGTGACAGATGTAAATATACAAAATATCATATTTGTCTTGTCCTTTTCCTGTGTACCGTGTGCTTTTTCCCACTGTTGAACCTTAAGTATGCTAAACCAACTAGCCCAGTCAGCCACTTTCTTAACATACATAGTGTGACCATAGATTTACCTTTATGACAAACTGCTAGCGCATAAACTGAGTTTTAACAGCATATAGGGCCAAACGAAAGCAAGACGGCATCGTTTGAAATTATTTATTGCATTTCCTAGTTTCTGTTAGTGATGGCGCAATGACTTTAAATAAAGAGGCCACCACAGCAATATGACTATATTACTATACCTAGAAAAATAATGAAAGTTCTGCACCGAGCACTGCTGCATGCCAACCATTCACGCGCAAGTAATGCGTGCTGTATATATAGGTGATTTTTCGTTTCTTATCGGTTCTGCTATCATGCAGGTCTTCGCTGAATTTATTTACATTATATGTGGTTTCCGTTTTAACCATGCGTACTTTTTCACCTTACTATATCTCCTATGCGTACTGAAATGCGTTCGATGTGGTCGCATATCGTCACGTGATCGTGAGGTTGACGAAGACTGAGGTCGCTATGCCTAAAAAAAAGACTTTGTTTGGAGAACTTGTGGACGGCAAGCAGAAAATTAGACTACAGCAAAACACACTGTACAATAATAACGGCGAAGGTAGCGTCGACAGTCGATAAACTGACAAGCGGCCAAGCAGCGTTTATACGTGTATAATCAAATATTCCAGCGTTGTAGCTGCACGTTAGTTCCAGAACTAACTCCGAAATTCGCGCAGAGGACTTAATCTCACGGAAGGTTGATTTCTCCGCGATTCGGACGTAGCCTGTGCATGATAGCAGCCACACGGGTTGCGTGGCCGTAACATAAAAACGAAAGGAAAGGAGAGCGTGTGGCAATGTATTGAACAGTTCTTCGCCCTTCATTGGCGCGAGCACCAATTTCGCTCAAGAATGCTCGACGCCTTTCGTGAAGAACATGCGGTGATATCTCGTACGTGTCTTAAAATATCACAGCTTGTTTTTATTGATTTTTTCTCGTACTTACGAGCACATGCATTCATGTGTGCATTTGTTCGCAGGCTGAAGTGGTGGAGACCTTCCGCAAATTCCTGATGCTGAACACGGGAACCATACTGTTCTGCTGCGTAACCCACATAAGCGCATCGTATTTCTTAGCTCAGCACGTGAGTTTTCTCGGCCCATGACTGTAGCTCATTAGTTACTCGAGTAACTAATCGTGTGCATGTATATTTCATTTAATTATGTGTTGACACCTAAAGTGGCTGATGCTCCGGCGGGATGATATACTATCGACAATGTTCTGATGCGGACATGAAGTTATTGCATAGCATAAGGCATAAGAAGCAATGAAAATGTTTTGATGTAACAAGAGGGGAAAACTTTGGTGATCTGTAGAAAGCATGGTTGCTATACCACACGAGGGCTCTGGAAATTTCGACCACCTGGGGTTCTTTAACGTGCGCCCAAATCTGAGCAGACGGACCTACAAAATTTCCGCCTCCATCGGAAATGCAACCGCCGCAGCCGGGATTCGATCCTGAGAACTGCGGGTTAGCAGCCGAGTACCTTAGCCACTAGACCACCGCGGCGGGGCATGAAAACAAAGGGCAAAAGTGACGCTCAATGTATTTTATATCCCCGTTGTTGCAGTAAGCGTCCTGAAAGCTTTCTAGTATATATATATATATATATATATATATATATATATATATATATATATATTGTATATTGTCAAGGAGAGCCCAAGGTAACCACTGGTCACTGACCAAGATCATGAGGAGAAAGTTGGTGCTCAAGATGCAGACAGCAGCCAAGACGATGACAGCTTCACAAAATGTCCTGCCGCAGATGCCAAAACCGGCCGTAAATTATGTTTTCTGCCACACATATCAGAAGTTGCGTACCCATTCTCGACACAAGCCAAGGTACCGAGCGCGTCTTTTGGAATACTCTTTCGGCTACCCTCGTCAAGAGTTCAACGTCTGCCGCCGATTTTGCGGCCCGTCCGAAGCGCACTGCCAGGTGCATGTCTAGCTACTTGCCGCAGAGAGTCTCTGCATGGCCGAGACCGACCACAACGATGCAGCCAGTCTCGACCTCCCGATAGACTTGTGGAAGACTTTTGGCACACAGTCAACGTGGCCAAGGCCGACTTCCGAGATGCAGCCAGTATATCGACCTCCAGATCTACCTTTGGCAGATACTGGGACCAAAGCGCGGCACAGCTGAGAGCGTCGGTGATCTCTGCGTTGCCACCTGCCACCTCACAATCACCAGCCGTCTGCGGAAGCCGACAAGTGAACCCTCTGCGGGAAGCAATCGGGACGTGTCTTCGTGGTTCATCGGCAGTGCGGGTTTCTCCATCCAGGAACACCGTTCACGCTTCTTTGGCGATGGAGTCAACAACCAGGCCGCCGCTTCAGCTGCCCATCGGACCATCAGTGGACGGTGTCCATGCCTCCTCTGTGGTACCAAGACATCACCCAATGCACACTATGCTACCACTTCGCGGCCGTAATACGCACGAGATCCTGTCCTTTGGGAATGCTGTTCAAGCTTCCCACGGCCTGCATTCCCTGTCCGGTACTCTTCCAACACATAAGCCGCCAAGAAACGCTGTTCATGCTTCCTTGGACTTGCCTGTCACCACCGTGAGTACTACTAGAACCACGTACTTCACGGACGCGAAACAAAGCGGTTCAGAAGCCTCGTGCGACAGTGCCGTGGAGCTGCGGCGTACCATCGCACTGCTCCGCTACGAGACTAACAAACTGACAACGTTCATCGCCGAGCGAGCTCCTGCAATGTTGCCAGCATTGTGGGACATTAACGCATTGTTGGATGTAGCTGCCTCATACGACCTTGAGGCAAGCACACCGGAGCAACGCAGGGAGCTTCGGTCTTCTCTGATTGAGCTCTCACACCAGCTCGAGTGCTTCGCGGTGGTGATCTCTGCGTTGCCACCTGCCACCTCACAACCACCAGCCCTCTGCGAACTACCGGAATTCCACGGGGTCTGGAACGACGCCGACAGCTGGGTGGCAACCGTCAACGCGATTGCAATGCGCGAGGCCTGGACAGAAAATCAGAAATGGTATGTGGCTATTGACCATCTTCGGGAAGGTGCAGCGGCGTGGCACCGGTGTGAAGGTTGGAAGCAGCAGTCATGGGCGGAGTGGAGCTGCAAGCTCATAGCTGCTTTTGGTCGTAATCCTTACCACGTCTCCATCACCACGCCGTCCAACCTGGCCGGTATCGAGGAGCAAGCTCCGGAGGCTTTCCACCTCGAGGCTGCAGCTGTGCGCTGCAGCTTACCACACGAAAAGTTAGACACTTTGTCGATACCCGAAGCAAGTTCACTGCTTCCAGAGGCCACTACCGAAGTCGGACTTCTTGAAGGGCGTTGCTCTAGCGAAACAGCCGCAGAGAATTATCTCGACTGTGCTGCATTGCCCTTCACCGACGCACCCTCAATCGCACACCGAGCTGAAGTGGAGCAACACGTCGAAGGTTCCTCGGAGCCCTCCAGCCGCGCGGCAGAAAGCTTCTCCACCTGTCCTACGAATGACGTCAGATACAGGCGCGACACGCCACTACTGCTCTCAGTACCCGTGCCGGTACGCTACGCTGTCATGTCAGTGAAAGAGGCTGATACCAGTCCTCATACAGCTCAGTTGGAGAAGCCAGCCCCAATGTCACCTTTACTGAGGCAAGTGGAGACACCAGCATCGCCTATGCTTGAACCGCCTACGGTCATGGCGCCCGTAGAGCCCAAGGTAACCATTGCTGGTCTCATTCACCAAGATCATGAGGCGAAAGTTGGTGCTCAAGATGCAGACAGCAGCCAGGACGATGACAGCTTCACAAAATGTCCTGCCACTGATGCCAAAACCGGCCGTAAATTATGTTCTCTGCCACACATATCAGAAGTTACGTACCCATTCTCGACACAAGCTAAGGTACCCAGCGCGTCTTTTGGAATGCTCTTTCGGCTACCCTCGTCCGGAGTTCAATGTCTACCGCTGATTTTGCGGCCCGTCCGAAGCGCGCTGTCAGGTGCATGTTTAGCTGCTTCCCACAGAGAGTCTCTGCATGGCCGAGACCGACCTCAACGATGCAGCCAGTCTCGACCTCCCGATATACTTTTGGAAGACTCTGGCACACAGTCAACGTGGCCAAGGCCGACCTCCGAGATGCAGCCAGTATATCGACCTCCAGATCTACCTTTGGCAGATACCAGGACCAAATCGCGGCACAGCCGAGAGCGTCGGCCGCAACGAAGAAGCCAGTGCCGGCCACCTGAGTCCACAGCACTTTTTCAAGAGACGTCGTGGCGGCAGTCAGTGCCGTCTACCAGAGACGCTTCCCCCAGACCATCGCTCTATATTGCATTGTGGTCCGAGCTGACCACCACGATGCAGCCAAGCCCGCCCACCAGAAACTTTGCCGCCAGCTCCGCACGCGCGCAGTCATGGCCGAGTGTCAAGACGAAGAAAGACGCTGGGGCTCGGGCGCGTGGGCAGCTAAGGGAAGGTAGAGAAAGAGGAAGAAGACAGAATAAGAACAGCTGGCCCAGGATCGGGTGTTGTCTCTTGTTATCTCCGTTACTATATATATATATATATATATATATATATATATATATATATATATATATATATATATATATATATATATATATATATAAGTTCATCGAGAAATAGAATAAAAAAGCATCGCGTTCTTTCCTAGAGCTCTTTCAGTTTTGAAGATAAGCTAGGCCTCTGTTAGTGACAAATAACTTGTCCACGGGCTGTGCGCAGGCATCCTGTCCGTATGACTATAGGGTTTTCCGACACCACGTCCTTCGTGTGCATGGCACTCGTATCGGTGGCGATCAGTGATAACTACTTCGAACTCAGTGTCCCCTTTAGGCTGGACCTGAACCTAACGCTACGGAGCAGCATAGTGTTCCGGGTGCTCATCTCTGTAGTGCGCTTTTAAAAGCTGTCACGTTTAGTTCCATTTCCCGGCCTGTGTGTTTTGCGTCCCTAAGCTCAACCGCTTGACTATGCTGGGAAACCCGTTACAGGTGCGTGTTTATGGGGCCACGAATGCCCAGGAAGAGCAGGAGGTGCGGGTAAGTGTTACCACTGATTTTGACTCTGCTTGGCGCTGCCTGAATTGTATCGTTCAACTACCTTGCTGGTGATACCACAGCTTAACGCTTTGAACTGCTTGGCCTCATCTACCGCTTTCTTGCCACTTTCATGCATGCAGCTAATAAAAAGGGCTATTCGTTTGTTTACTACACTTCAAAGTACTTTACTTAGTTCTGTATTGCTTGTGTAGTTATCAGCCACAGTGCTTAATTAATATTATGTATATTCTTTGAGAGCGCTAGCCACGGAACTATAGGTTACTGAGCGAGTGTTTGCTCACATTTTGAGGTACGCTTGTAGCCGCCGCGCTTTTATACACTATTGTACCGATGGCTTCTGGGACCACCATGACGGGTTGGCGACGTTGCTGTTTTGTATCTTCAAGAAGTGAAGGAACGGCGCACGCTTCAAAGTGGTTGACTCCGTACATTCGATGTTTTTTGCACGGAAGGTAATGATGTGCACAAATAAAAAAAACCCTAGTTTAACAGCCCATTGCGGGACCCATGCGTATTACGTAAAATCGTCCTATACCTGACGGCTGATGGCGAACTGACACGTTCCTCAGAATTAGTCATGAACGTCGCAACCATTTTTCTGTTGTATAATGACGAAAATTCACGAAAAATATTGACGGATGGTACGATGTTCGTTAATTCGTTATGAAAATCAGTGGTACTCTATTAAAGGTGTAGTAACGTCACTACAAAAGGCTGGGTGACTATCTTGGTTCAGAAAAATGGGAAAGCCCCTTGATAAGCCCCTTGATAAGCTGTGGAAACCCGAAAGATTGTCACGCCCGAAATGAAACACAAAGACTATTCTTACGTAATACCTGTCAGCATAAATGCTCGATTTAATTGCCATGAAAATCCAGTCCACGAAGCAAATAGTTAGCTTAAGGTAGTTTCATAAACAATGACTGTGTTGCTTAATGACTGACATCTAAACATTACGCGTTGTAACAAGTGACATCTTAATGGCATTTATTTATTTATCTATTTATTTATTCACTGTCCGAAAGCAACAATTGGGCTTCCATTTTCGTAGCAATCCCTATCTTTTGAAAGTATTCAATCTTGAAAATACACATAAGTCTCTCTACCCGGCCGCTGTGTAGCAGTATAACTCTTCACTAGTACAAATCTCTTCACTTCCTAAGCATGGTAACAGCGGCCGAGGTGTACACGCATCCGATATAGTGTGTTCAACAACTTGGCCGGAGAATCAATTTCGCGCCCTTTATTGGCGTTGAAGCTACACGAAGACAGCATTGACGCTTCACGTACCTCGCCGATTTTCCTGTGTTTGCAGAACACTGTGTTTTCCCAGCTGGCCTTCTATTACGTGTTTCTACTCACAGTGAAGGTGAGCCAACATTCTTATTGGCAAGCAATGTTTGAATGCTGCGTCTCGTAACGATTAAAGTATGGTGTGGTGGAGATTGACCGTCGTAATACCCAACAAAGATGTGTGAACCTCTACAGCTTTCTCATTTACTTCCATGTATATATATATATATATATATATATATATATATATATATATATATATATATATATATATATATATATATATATATATATATATATATATATATATATATATATATATATATATATATTATTAGTGTAGTGCCAAATTAGTGTATTGTAGCCCGTGCTGTAACGTTTGCGTACAGAAACGCCTAATTCTCAGAAAGCTCCCAGAAGAAACAATTCACTCGCTCAACGATTTAAACACTGATTTCGCTTCTTTTGTGTTATATGTAATATTCTCCGTATACTGTGCAGAGACCAGGAGTTGCATTCCGCCTCTCCCCTACTGTTTTCCTACCCAGTTCG
Organism: Rhipicephalus annulatus; assembly: GCA_013436015.1. Taxonomy (NCBI): domain Eukaryota; kingdom Metazoa; phylum Arthropoda; class Arachnida; order Ixodida; family Ixodidae; genus Rhipicephalus; species Rhipicephalus annulatus. The sequence goes on from WOVY01016147.1 coordinate 158,468, forward strand.
CAAAGGCATTTAGTCATGTTTCCTTACGGACTACAGACTACAGCGCCTATTTTCTTGGCCTGAAGAACCACCCTTCAGTGGGTGGTTCTTCAGTGGGTACACGTAAGAACCCTTCAGTGGGTACACGTAAGAAGGAAATTTAGCTTTGATGCAATAGTGTTAAACCACTCGTTTAGCGAAAATTCCGGTGTCGGATTCGTTAGTTGTGAGTGGAAAATCAGTGTTAGCAAAAATTTCAGATACATTCAAAGCAATAAATAATGAAAAAAGTCTTCTGACCGAGTGAGAATCAATCGCAGGCCTATACTGTGTGGCGAGAGGTGTTTTATGACGGATCTACGTAAGTGCTCGAAACTTCGTAAAAAATACTATAAGAATGTGATGTGGTAGTAGAAGTATCTTTAACGCATGTAATAATGTGTGGCGGAATTGCAGATTTATACCAAAGCGTCAGAATCTGAACTGCGCAACGAGTGCGTGGATTAAAGCAGCTCTTACGTTACAGTGTGTGCAGATGAGCAATATCGCTTGGCACTTTACGTATGCGTACTGGGTACTCTGTGTATTTGCGAAAAAAAAAAAGAATTCCGATGTAGTGGGCACTTTTAAACGGTCGATTATAGCACACAAGCGTAGCTTTCTTTGTAAGATGGTTGAAGACGATGCGCAGAGGCCCCGAAAACGCTATCGCGTTGTACTCTTAAGCAAGAAATTCCGAAATTTTGTTTATAGCTTTATGATGTCACCAATAGCGAAATATGTCTCATTATTAACGAACTGGGCCAAATTCACGAGGCCCTCCGATCGTTAGAGATACTCAAATACCTTGTGTCTATAGGCGCCCGCTTTAACGATATCTCCTGTATTGCCATTATCTGAACAATTCTATTAAAAACATCTATGACGTAATATTTTTAAGGAAAGGACAAGGGTGACGATATTACAATACTTTCTGTGAATTGCTTCCTCAGTGAGACCATACATCATGATGCGTTTAAACGGACTTCGCTATGGAACTTCGGGAGGGGCACCTAATCGACTTGATCTTTTGCAAAGAAGAAGCTGCCCACCAAAATACTATTTACAATACACTTAGTAAAAGTGAAATATACATTGTCTATAAGCACCCCCCAAAAATCCTTATACAAATGTTTTATTTTATTTCCTTGATTAATGTTTTTCAATATTTTCATTAAAGGCCCTTGGAAAGCTTCTGACGATATTTTTCTGACAGGATATGACACTAGCACATACATCGAGGAAGAATTATCTTAGCCTTTTGGTTAAGAAATAATAAAACGCGTGAGATAAAAAAGAAAAGCCTTTTGGTTAAGAAATAATAAAACGCGTGAGATGAAAAAGAAAAGAAGGGGGCGTGCATACCTGTGGCCATCGCGTCTTTATTTTTGCGTACTGTTTTTCTTTCAATTTGTTTCGAAGCCAGCTGCTTCACCATCAAGTCTTAACGTAAACGCTCACACTAGTCAGGACCAACGTTTGTTTATCTAGAACGTTGGTCAGGGCATAACCACGTTCATGACTTCGAAATACCGTTTCAGGTATACATGGCTTTCGAATACCGGTATATTCAGGCGTGGTTCGTGTAACCTCTGGTATCTCCTTGTCTACCGTCGTTTCTGACTCCTTGGAACAATCGGCTTGCATTTCAGGGCGCCATCCTGTACAACATATTCGGTTACTACAAGGAATTCAAGGACAACCCGCCGTCGGCAAACGTTATCTTCGTATTCAATCCACTTGCTAACCTGGGACAGCCTTTCGTCATCTTGCAGACGAATCCAGGTCGACGTGCAGCGTTGACGACGACGACTACGCAGTAGAAACCACGAGTCCTGCCATGTCTCGAAACCATTTCGTTTTCTCTCACGATTTATTACAAATAATTTCATATATTGACTTATCAAATTAAAATCTTATTAGCCGTGACAACTTATTGTTCTATAGGATCTCACGTTTCTATTTTCCTCGTTCTGATGTTGTAGCAGCAGCGCCCTGGCTCGCGCCGCTCGTCGTCCCTCGCTTTCGCCGGGACCCATGTTCTTTGGCAGCGGATACACCACCAGTCTTCGCATGGTTGACTCCGTGAGTGGAGACGTTTCGTGGTCCTGTTCCTCGGGGGAGGACAGGCCCACTCGTTCCAGCAGCCGCCTGCCGACCGCGGTGCGGCCCAGGCGCGTCAATTGAGCGACGAGGGCGCCGTCTACGTGGACGTGGCCAAAGTCAAGAACAAGGACGCCTACGTGGCGGCGGCGGTCGCCGCAACGACGGGCAAGATCGTCACGTCATGCAGCGTGCGTACGCGGAGCGCGAGCCAGGCCGAGGAGATGGCGATAGCCTTGGCGGCGCGCTCCCCGGGCGTGCGGACAATACTCAGTGACAGCAAGACGGCCATCCGTAGCTTCTCGCGCGGAGCCGTGTGCGGGGCGGCTGCTAGGGCGTTGGCAAGCGACGAGTCCAAGTCGAGGCTGACGCTAAAATGGTTCCCGGCTCACATGGGTAGGGACCTGATACCAGGATCTCCGAACCGCAACGAGGAGGCGGATGCCGCGGCCCGTGGTCTCGCCACGTGCCGGACCGCGGCCGCGCCCGCCTCCGAAGACGCGACGGCGACCGAAGAAGAAGGCGAGGAGCAGCTGCTCGATTACGGCGACATCCTCGCGTGGTACAGGGAGCAACGGCGTGGCTTCCCGCCTCCGCACAGGGATCTTACCCGGTGGGAGGCGGTGAGGTTGCGCCAGCTCCAAACCGAGACTGTGCTGACCCCATCGCTAGCGCGACACGTGTGCCCCGAACTCTACGTGAGTGAAATGTGCAGTGTGTGCGCGAGCGCGAGAGCCACCCTGGCTCACATACTCTGGGGATGTGACGCAGACAGCGCGGACGGTCCGGTGTTACCGCCGCAAGTAGAACAGCGTGTGGGGTCTACGGACCCAGAAGACCAGCGAAGGGCCGTCCGGCAGCTCGAGGTCGCACTGGCGCTGCAAAGGCGAAAGGGGGACACCCTCAGTAACCCGAGCGGCGCCGGGGCACGAAGGCCTTGAGGTCTAGGCCCGCGTGACATTAGGACTTCTAGTGTAACGTGAGATAGGGTGAACCCCACGCCCTGCGCGGCCGGAGGGAATCCCGCATGCTGGAACCCAATAAAGTTTATTCTCTCTCTCTCTCTATTTTCCTGCTCATATTGCATGATTGTCTCGTTACGCCATGGTATCCTTCCCATAATTGGATAACTATGGCGCATACCTGCTTACTATGGCCCGTGGTAGGCGTACGTGCGTCATAAGTGTAACGTGTTCGCAGAGCCAATTGACTTTGAAACGTGTTATGCGACAAAATCCCAAAATAATTACCAGGCATGCTGTGGTGTGTGGCCTCTCTACTAACAGAAATCATGGTTCTAACATTGTTTATCTATATCAAAGCACAGGTATGTACATCGAATTTAGCCCCCCATCTGAGTGCATGCATCATGGGCGGGAAGGGAACCCATGTTCTTGGCTTTAGAGTTTGACATCTTACGTGCTATAGGTGATACGCTTATACACTTTGCATGTGTTTAACGATGGGAAGCCATTCTGTTTATTATGGTCGGTGATTTCAACGTAGGAGATGAACGCAGACAGAGGAGCAGACACTTCCCTCAACCACCAACCGTGCGGAACATGTCGCACATAAATGTATTGTATCTAAGCAGTTGTGGTACACGTTACCTTTATAACGTCAGCTGTGTTCTTGGTGCCTGTGTAACGTCGTGTTGTTGTAGTGTTTGCTATCTTTCCTCTAATATTACAATAAACATTACATTAGGGCTCATATAACTCACCACGTGTCACAGTTCCGTAATTCGGGAGGTAATCACCGGGCTGATTCCAAGGCGGACGTATCAGCCCCCCGAATTCAGTGGCAGCTCTGGCTCTTGGAGATTCTGGCATGGAAGGCTAAGGTTGTTTTTTTTAGGCTAACGACAAGACGGACGCATTGAACAAACGTGCTCTTCTGCTAAGGATGTGCGAGAACAGACTGACGACAATCTCTGTGCCCTCGTTCCGCCCAAGCAGCACAACCAAGTGATGTACGAGGACATCGTCTAGATGCTCAAGGCTCACTTTGATCCACAACTGTCTGAGGTCTTCTGCAGGGCACGATTCCAGTAGTGTGACCAACGACACCAGGAAACGGTCATTGGTTATGTCATGGCGATCAAGAATCTAGCGGCAGATTGCAATTTTGAGACAAGCGCAGACACTGCGTGCGGCGAATTCGGCAATGCTGCACATGGACGTCATGCTGCGTGATCGTTTCGTTTGCGGTTTTCAGAACGAGCGGGTCCAGCAAGGGCTGTTCGCCGAAGAGGACTTGACGTTCAAGAAAGCTTTCGACCTTGCACTGCCAGCTGAAAACGCCATTGCAGAACAGAAGAACACGAAAACAGAATGTAATGAGATTGACGAATCTCGCACAAGTACCTGCAAGACAGAGAAACAAGGTCACTCGAGTACCTCTGCCCAAACGATTAAACAACGCTGTTGGAGTTGTATCGCTGACATCATCCAGACACTTGCAAGTTCCAGACAGACTCCTGTAACTGCTGCAAGAAACGCGGGCGCATTGAAAAAGCTTGGCTGAAAAAGCAGAAAGAGGCAAAAGCGAGCAATAGCATCGAATATCCCCGACAAAGAGCTTAGACAGTTGCCTCAGCACGAATGACGACTCAACAAGACTCACCAGACGTAGCCCTTTACGAGCTCAACACCCTAATCGACGCGTCCAGCACGCAAAAGGTGATCCAAGAAACGGTGCGACTGTGCCGTGAATGACATTCAACCCAGAAGAGCCGACCCAAAGCTCCTGTTTCTGCCTGGGACCATTCCCAAACACCATGGAGCACGCTGACTTTGTGGGGCCACTACTCGGGCGCACCTACTTTGTTGTTGTGGACGCATACACAAAGTGAGTGGAAATCCGGCACGTGACGCAAGCAACATCCGCAGCTGTCATCTACGTGCTCCGAAGCATCTTTGCAGCGTTGGGCATTCCCTAAAAGATCGTCTCCGACAAGAGAAAAGCACTAATCTCCAACGAGATGAAGCAGTTCTATGCATCGAACGGCATACAGGCTGCAAGCTCACCAGCGTAATACCCTGCCACAAATTTACAGGCAGAACATTGTTTGGCGAAACTGAAAAGAGCACTGCTGATGAATGCAGACAAGTTCACACAGTGCCGATTTGCAAAACTTCTGTATTGGCAACACACGATGATATACACGGCCACAGGAATAACACCTGCGAGAGCGATATTCGGACGAGAATCGCTCTGCTTTCTTGATTTTTCAAGCGGGAGGGGGATAAGCTAATTCCTGAAAGTCAGGAGGCATCACCAAAATCATGACGCTTAGCTTTCCGGGATAGAGTGCTTATCCGGCAGTTTGTGAAAAAAGCCAGATTGGATTGAAGGCGAAATACTGCGCCGCGATGGACCACAATCTTGGCTTGTAAAAAGCGACCCCAGAAAGGTTCGGCATCACCTCAATTACTTAAGTAAAACGAGTCAAACCGGACAAACAACCCCATCGCTGACAGCGTGGAGCGCAGCTAACGATCTCTTGGACGCAACGCCAGAAGAGCCACCGTCGAGCTCAACTGCTCAACGGCCTGTCTCCCCCAAGATAAAGGACGACACTCCCTCACAATCGTCGCCATTACAGGCACTGACCACTCGGCAACGGCGACCGCCAGAGGTTAGGCGACCTCCAGGACGCTATGGAGACTTCGTATAAGGGATGGAGAATGAGATGTCTTAGAAGACGACAGCGATGTGCGCGCGTGAATGTACTGGCGCTGTGGCACGAGCGTGAGCCTTGTGTCGAAGGTGCCAGGAGTGACTCCAACGCCTGAGCTACGCTCCTAAACTTGTTTACGTTTCCTATACTTTAATAAATCGTCCATATACAGCCACAAGCGGCTGTAGACACGCCACAGTCTTTAAAGACAGTCAGCGTCCGCATGGCACCAGCCGGTCTTGTGGAGTTTTATGAAATCATACTCCTTTATGAGTGCCCAGTGCGTAAGTTGCCCGGATTGATTACGTAGACTCACAAGACAACGGAGGAAGTGGTTGTCTGTCAGGATCGTGAAATGCCGTTCGTACAAGTATGACCAATTTTTGGGCATATAACGTAATTTGTCGAGAGAAGAAAAAGCTATTTTCAGCTAATATTACAAAATCTAACGTCATACCCTATCCCCAAACCCCGTAATAAAGTAACGTTAAACAGGCGTTTCAGAGTACTAAAAGTGAAAGTGTATTATAGAATAAAGGTGAGAAAAAAGAGCACGAATCTAAGCAAAAAAGTTAAATGAAAGAGCGCGTAGCCTACGCGCAAAAAGAGAACGAATGAAATGACAGCCGACCAGTGGCGCGTGGGACCACCGTCTCCTGAGCTTTAGGACGCGCTAGCAATGGACGTCTTGCGCGTCACCGAGCCGCCCCTGGCACTTCTATACACGGACTTTTTGCGCGACGTCTTCGTATCAGTCGTGGCGCCATCCGTGGACGTCTTTTCGGGCACCCCGGATGTTGACACAGTCGTGCCACCAGACCCCGAAGTGACAGAGTGCTCTGTTTTCTGCACTTCGGTCACGTCCGATGGCCTCCTGTCCGGGGCCAACGAAGATTTCCTTCTGGTCGGGCCACAGCCGTCCCCATTCTTGGTTTGGACGGGTGCGGCAAGCGACGCTTTGCGGTTGTCTTTGGCAGCCCCCGGAGTGTTGTTGGGTGCCTCTTTCTCTGGTACCGCGGCGTCGGTGGTCAAGGCGCGCCGAATGTTATCAGGGGCCGCGCTGGCCGTCCCTGCGGCTTGGTCGATCGAGCGATTTCGTACATGCGACGTTGGCTGCCGCTTGACGAAGCATTTGAACACGTCGAAGCGAAGGGGCAGCAGGCCACGACGGAAGATTGTGGTAGCCACGAACGAGCCCAGCAGGAGCGTGCACAGCCCAAGGACCATGCACAGCAGGCGAAACGGGAACCGCTGGCCCACCACCGGGTCGTACAGGGGCAGGCGCACCACGACGGGTATGTTCATGGAGGGCTCGCCGCATAGGCACCGGAACACACCGCCCACGATGAAAGCTGCGCGGAAGTAAGCTCGTGATAGACATGGACTGCATGCAACGGGAGTTTTCTTGTTGATCTCACTTTCCCAGCCACTTCGAGCATATCCGAAGATGTCGCTGTTTCTGTATATTGCATGCCGACACACTAAGTGCATATGTAGAATCTATTCATAGTGTATGAGATATAACCTGGAAACTACAGCACGTTGGTCTAGTTTCCTAGCTATATCCAGCACTTTACCCGGCATCCCATTACAATTGATGACGCTGACTTTAAACCCGGGCGATATTCACGGACAGTGCTGTATTGACATCTACCCTTGCGAAACATACGTTTGCAGGAGCGCTTCTGCAAGGTCATGTGGGATATGTCACGCGAATATTCGTTTCTAGCCGTTGTCATCTTCGGTCCACGACTATGGTCTGCTTGTGGTGGTTGAATGAAAGCTATAGCTGTGGCATATAACACCGACTAATGAAGGCGAACCGATCGATTATGCTGGTGTACGCCTAAATGTGTATGATCTTTGTCTTGGTCGAATTTGGCTAAACGATTGCTAGCAGTGGCTATCGGCTGTGGCTACCTATAAAGCCGTCGAAAGAACTCTCTCCGGAATCACGCCCGATACCTTAACGAATGGTACATCATATTGCTTATATGTCATAATGCCCTAAGACAAATGCAACATTTTTTTTTATTTCAGTTTGGTTTGACCATATATAGTTGTGCAGCTCCGAATTCCTCAAGTGCGCCACGAGCGTAATGGAGGATTGTGCAATATTTGCAGCTTAGTTTCTTAGGTATGCACTCTTTCACTCTGCAGCCGAAGAGGCCAAATAATATATAGCTCACCCATCACTGAGCCGTACGCGTTGGTCTCCTTGAAGTAAAACACGCACAGGAGCGTACGCGTTGGTCACTGAGCCGTACGCGACTGACGCATCGTCCTAGAGCTAGCTACCCGGTCGTTCAATAAATCCCCCAGTACTTGTGACTCATCGTGACAAACTGTTGGAAGGTGCTGGGTAGCCTCACGGATGCTGCAGACCCCCCCAGGAAGCCGTAATACGAGTCCAGTGCCAGTCAACACTCCCGTGCATCGGACCAGCCGCCGAATCAGGGGATCGCCTCCGGAAGTCAACGATACTGCTCCCACCACGTCAACAAACATGACCAGCACTTCGGTACAAACCTTGGCAACCGGCACGGGAAGCACGTCGCCGAAGCGCTATACGTTGGAAAACCCACGGGCACCGCCGACGTTCCATGGTACGGAGCGCGAAGACGTTGAGGACTGGTTGGCGGACTTCGAGCGCGTAGCCAACTTGAATCAGTGGGACGACGCGGCGAAACTGGGTCGTGTCTACTTCTATCTCGAAGACGGGGCTCGCACGTGGTATCAAAATCGGGAGGAGCAGCTGACGACGTGGCCCGAATTCTCTCGTAGACTTCTGCAGACATATGCCAGCACTGACCGCCAAGAAAGAGCTGAACGAGCTATTCTTGCCCGCGTCCAGTCGCCAAACGAAACTGTGACCGCGTACGTCGAAGACATGACGCGCCTCTTCCGACGGGCCGATTCAAGAATGACTGAGGACAAGAAGTTGCGTCACTTGATGCGCGGTGTCAAGGACCAGCTTTTTGCCGGCCTCGTGCGAAGTCCTCCGAAGACGGTCGCGGAGTTCTTGTCCGAGGCCGTGACAATGGAAAAAATGCTGCAGCAGCGATCCAACCAATACGACAGGCAAGTCAGTGGCATGTCTACTGCCGACATTTTCACCGCCACTAGAACCAACAACGACTGTCTACGTGAACTCATCCGTGATATAGTACGTGAAGAGTTACAAAAGGCTGGTGTAACACCTCATCCTACAGTCAACTCTATTGCAACTGTGATCAAGGATGAGCTGCACCAGGCCCTCCGGGACACCTTGCCTCATGATACAGCTGTGCCAGCTCCTGCTGAATACCGCCGTGAAACAACCTACGCGGAAGCCTTGAAACGCCCTGCTGCAATGCCGCCATTATTCGTCCATCCTGTTCCTGCTGTTTCAGTACAGTCAGCGCAGCAGATACCGTACTACGAAGGCACGTACACGCCACCGCCTCTGCCCTTTGTCCCTGGTGCTTCTGTCGCCCATCGTTCAGTGCAACCAGTTCAGTACATCGACGATCGGCGCACGTCTCCTCGAAAGTCTGATGTTTGGCGCACACCTGATCGCCGGCCTCTGTGCTTTCACTGCGGAGAAGCTGATCACTTGTACCGCCAGTGCCCATATCGCCGTCTTGGGCTTCGCGGCTTCTCTGCGTACTCGCCGCCACCCCGTTACGGTCAGAGACCACGCGACATCCAAAACTACCTCTCCCAGCAGCATGCACCACCGTCTGCCGGGCGCCAGTCGCGCTCGCCATCACAGAGGCGATTTTCATCAACGCCCCAGCGGTATTCTACCGCACGATCTCCCAGCCCCCGCCGGGAAAACTAGCCGAAGCGACCTCTGGGGGCGGGGTCGCTGAACGTCGAAGCGCTGAAGACCTCCTATTGACGCAGAACTGTACAGAAACTGGTCCGACATCACCTGCTGCTGCAAAGGATAGCCGGCTTTCACTCGACATTGCAGTAACAATTGATGGTTGTGTAGTTAATGCGTTAGTGGACACCGGCGCAGACTATTCCATACTGAGCGGGAAACTGACAACGCAGCTGCAGAAAGTAATCACACCATGGCATAACTCGCAGATTCGGACAGCTGGTGGCCATGTCGTTACTCCACTGTGTGCCTGCACAACTAGAGTACAGATTCAAGGGTACACATTCGTAGCAAGCTGCCTTGTTCTACGTGAATGCTCCCGTGACGTCATTCTGGGAGTTGATTTTCTACAGGAAAATGGAGCTATCATTGATCTGCAAGAGCGCCGCGTCACGTTCTCAGCCCAGCGAGCAATCAACGTGCAGGATGACGAAATGCGTGTCGACGTACTCCGTATTTCTGAACAGAGCGTGACGCTTCCTCCCCGAGCCAGTGTTCTAGTCGACGTAACATGCTGTGGTTTGAGCGATGGCGATGTGGTGGCCGATACAAATTTAGAACACCTTTTGCAGCAAGGCATATGTGTAGCGAGAAGTGTAATACACGTTCGTGACGGCCGATCTGAATTGCTCGTTACCAACTTTAGCAACGAGCATCGACACCTTTTCCGTGGCACTTCGATAGCGTTTGCCCACGAAGTAGCAAACGTAACCAACTGTCTCACGTCAGAAGTAGTGGATAACGCAGACACATCAATGAGAAACATTGACATCAATCCTGATCTGTCCACCGATAACCAGACTGCGCTGCGAGCGCTCTTGTTCGAGTACAGGTCTTGCTTCGCAAGTTGCTCGAAGATCCGCCAGACGTCCATCACTCAACACAGGATCATCACGTACGAGGACGCACGCCCAATACACCAGCACCCCTACCGCGTGTCGGCTAAAGAACGTGAAGCGATACGTACGCAAGTTCGCGAGATGCTTGACGATGGCGTTATCGAACCATCCAACAGCCCGTGGTCATCTCCAGTCGTGCTTGTCAAAAAGAAGGACGGGTCGCTACGCTTCTGCGTCGATTACCGAAAGCTTAACAACGTGACCAAAAAGGATGTGTACCCGCTACCGCGTATCGACGATTCGCTAGATAGACTTCGTCGTGCCCATTATTTCACTTCTCTCGATCTCAAAAGCGGGTACTGGCAAATCGAGGTAGATCAGCGAGACCGCGAAAAGACAGCCTTCGTGACTCCAGACGGCCTATACCAATTTCGAGTACTCCCTTTCGGCTTGTGTTCAGCGCCGGCGACTTTCCAGCGAATGATGGACACTGTCCTCACAGGGCTGAAGTGGCAGACTTGTCTTGTCTACCTTGACGATGTGGTGGTCTTCTCTGCCACGTTCGAGCAGCACCTTCAGCGCCTGCGCAGCGTGCTGGAGGCTATCCGATCGGCGGACCTCACACTAAAGCCACAGAAGTGCCACTTCGGCTATAAAGAACTAAAGTTTCTTGGACATGTAGTTAGCGCCGAAGGAATCCGTCCCGATCCGGACAAGCTTGCCGCTGTTGCCGAATTACCAGCTCCTGTCGATAAGAAAGCCGTCCGGCGCTTCCTTAGTTTGTGCGCCTACTATCGCCGATTCATTCATGGCTTTTCACAGATAGCAGAACCTCTGACTCGTCTCACAAGGGACGACACACCGTTTGTCTGGGAAAACGAGCAACAAGCAGCTTTTGATGAGCTGCGACAGCGCATGCAATCAGCGCCCGTTCTCGCTCATTTCGACGATGATGCTGACACGGAGGTCCATACCGACGCTAGTAACATTGGGCTCGGTGCAGTGCTCGTTCAGCGTCAAGAAGACATTGAAAGAGTGATAGTCTACGCCAGCCGCTCTCTATCGCGTGCTGAGGCGAATTATTCCACTACGGAGAAAGAGTGCCTCGCAGTCGTGTGGGCAATCACCAAGTTCCGCCCGTACCTTTATGGTCGTCCCTTCAAGATAGTGACGGACCACCACGCCCTCTGCTGGTTGGCAAGCCTGCGTGACCCTTCAGGACGGCTAGCACGGTGGAGCTTGCGGCTGCAGGAATTTGACGTCACCATCGTCCATAAGTCCGGCCGTAAGCATGAAGACGCTGACACACTGTCACGCGCGCCCCTTCATGTCGTCAGTCAGGAAGCAGAGGAAGACGAAGGCTTCCTGGGCGCCATTAGCTCATGAGACTTGAGTAAACGGCAGCGGGATGACGCAGAGATTCGTTCGATCATCGATCATTTAGAGGGCCAGGACACAATCATACCACGTCATTTATTCCGCTCGTTGCCGTCGTTCTGCCTTCGAGATGGTGTGCTGTACAAGAAGAACGCTCGTTCGAACAACCGTGCCTACCTCCTGGTGGTTCCTCGAGACATGCGAGACGACGTCCTCTTCGCTTGCCATGACGAACCCACATCCGGTCATCTGGGCTACTCACGAACACTTGCCAGAGTGAGTGAGAGGTACTATTGGCCAGGACTTTCGGCAAGCGTCAAGAAGTACGTGAAGAGCTGTCGGGAATGTCAGCGCCGAAAGCAACCATCTGTTAAGCCAGCTGGTTTGCTTCAGCCCATTGAAGCACCTTACACGCCATTCGACCAAGTCGGCATGGACATTCTCGGGCCATTTCCCCTGTCTGCGGACAGCAACAAATGGGTGATCGTCGCGACCGACTATTTGACACGCTACGCTGAAACCCAGGCGATCCCACGAGCCACGGCTTCTGAGGTAGCACAATTTTTCATGCGCCACATTGTGTTACGACACGGTGCTCCTTCCAGTGTAATAACGGACAGAGGGATGGCATTCACGGCGCAGCTTACGGACGAAGTTTTCAAACTGAGCAACACCAGACACCGAAGAACAACTGCGTACCACCCGCAAACCAACGGACTTACTGAGCGACTGAATAAGACCCTCGCAGACATGATCTCAATGTACATCGACGTACAGCACAAAACATGGGACCGGATCTTACCTTACGTGACCTTCGCGTATAATACCGCCGTGCAAGAGACCACGCGATTCACGCCATTTCGGCTTCTCTACGGCCGCGAAGTGCAGACCATGCTAGACTCTATGCTACCGTGTCAAGACGAAAACGAGTTGGCAACTGACGCCGAAGAATTCGCAGAGCGTGCTGAGGAAGCCCGGCAGCTCGCGCGACTGCACATCGGCCAGCAACAGCAGGCAGACGCACGACGCTATAATACCCGCCACAGAGAAGTGTTTTACAGCCCCGGAGATCAAGTTTGGGTGTGGACGCCCGTCCGCCGCCGTGGCCTTAGCGAAAAGTTGCTAAGCCGGTACTTTGGCCCATATAAAGTGTTACACCGCGTCAGTGACGTGAACTACGAAGTGGTTCCGGACTCAACACCCCATGCACGGAGCAGGACACGGCTGAGGCCGGACGTCGTTCATGTGTTGCGCATGAAACCATTTATTGCGCGTTGCTCGTAACTTTTCCTTTACCGTACAGCATTCTTTGTGTTTTTTGTTTATTTGTGTGAGCTTGCTTTCTCGTTCATTGACGTTTCTTATATTGGCACGCTCTTCAATTTTTACTTTCACATTATCCGAATTTCCAGTTACTTTTTCACGTGCCTATGTAGTAGCATCGCGGTGATGCTATGTACTTTTCTTTCCTCTTTTTGGGACTTGTTTTTTTTTCTTTTCGGAAGGGGGGATAATGCCACCAGCACGTAGTGGGTCGACAGCAAGAGCGGCTCTCAATCTGGAGGAAAAAGATGATCGCGCGCCTTCTTCTCTGCTCGAGAGCCAGCCACGACTGACGCATCGTCCTAGAGCTAGCTACCCGGTCGTTCAATAAATCCCCCAGTACTTGTGACTCATCGTGACAATATTACTTATATGTCATAATGCCCTAAGACAAATGCAACATTTTTTTTCTTATTTCAGTTTGGTTTGACCATATATAGTTGTGCAGCTCCGAATTCCTCAAGTGCGCCACGAGCGTAATGGAGGATTGTGGAATATTTGCAGCTTAGTTTCTTAGGTATGCACTCTTTCACTCTGCAGCCGAAGAGGCCAAATAATATATAGCTCACCCATCACTGAGCCGTACGCGTTGGTCTCCTTGAAGTAAAACACGCACAGGAGCTGCGGGAAGAGTAGGACGTAGACGATGTCCGAGCAGAGTGTCCACAGGTCGAATACCGAGTTCACCGAGAGCGCCATGTAGACGGACAGCGAACCCAATGCGCAGATCATGATGCGCAGAGTGATGACAACCTCCAACTCCGTGGCCTGCAAGCGCGATCAGACTAAGATCAAAGATTGCCGCGAAGTGAAACCTGGGCTCTTTTACAGCTATTTATGGTGGTGAAATTGTAACTCTGAAGTGTTTAGAGCATATTTATTTCATCATCATCACCAGTTTGACTACGTCCACTGCAGGACAAAGGCCTCTCTCATGTTCCGCCAGTCAACTCGGTCGTGTGCTTGCTGCTGCCCATTCATATTTAATTAGTGTATATTAAGGTGTCAATTCACCCGTCCCTTTCATACCGTCCTATTGTTACAGCTGTGATTGTAGTGAAATCATAATTCTGGAGTGTTCAGAGTACATTTTATCAGTTCGAACTAAGTTGTCATTTCATTTTAGTGGACCTTTGACAACACCCCATTGTCTGAAGCTATCACGGAACCTATTGCGTTCACTCACCGCCGGCCGTAGAAGCGCTTGGTAGACGTTCCTGGTGATCATTGTGGAGGCGCTGAGCATGGAGGAGTCGGCAGACGACATGACGGCGGCCGCGATGCTGACTAGGCCGAAAATGGCGGTCATGCCCGAAGTCAGATACACGATTGTGAAAGGCAGCACCCGCGGGCTGTCCACGTCGTTCAGCTCGTACGAATGCGGATAGCCGGCGATTGTGAAGTCTGAAAAACCACATAGGACTACTTTAAAGGAGACCCTAAAGAGAGAGAAAATTCAATTTTTTGTCTTTATTATATTCAGTTACAACATAAAAGTAAGTATGCTCCGCCCACAGCCTTCGCTGTTCCGTACACGGAAAACTTTCATTTGCATTTGAAGGGAAGATAGCTCAGAGAAAGATGGAGAAATGAAGCGGACGTGCTTTTCCCTCGATCTTTAGCGTAGCACGTCGTAATGCTCACGCATCAAGCAGTCTGCCGTTGAGACGTTGCGGACGTGGCAACTATCGTTTGTTGCCTTTGGAACCTCTGGATGCTTATCTGTGCAGCTCTAACAGCGAGTTTGAGCATGAACATGAGGTAAAAATATCCGTAGCTTGAATATAATAGTTGAATTATTGAATCAATCGGTCAATTCAATTAAATAGTCAAATAATCATTACCATGAAGACGTCTCAACAATGCAAAGGGACTTGTTATAATAAGAAATACTATACTTTGCATTAGGGTCGAAATAAATATTCTGTTGATTGATTGACTGATCGGCTGATTGATTATTCGACACCATGTTCAACACTTGTATACGGCATCGTATAGTTGACGGCATACAGCTAAAAACACCGTTAACATGACAGTTTATAAATACTGCTTCGATGAAATTCAAGATTACGCGAGCATTCAGGTGAAGAGTAAACGGGCATCTCACTGGTGTGTTTGGCGGTAACTCCTATGAGGACGGGTGGTACGGCGAGCAGTATGCAACCAATGGCGGCCATGAACGAAAGAATCTTGGCCTCCGTCACGGTTGGGCAGGAAAGCACGCGCTGGAAGTAGACCTGCGCGGGGATCAGCAGCAGGTATACATCAGTCGTTATCGGCTATAGATAAGGACACACATCACTGATCCCATTAAGCTGAACAGTTGGAATCCAGTGAAGTTGACATTTGGGTGAAATTGTGTGAGTCTTAATTTGGGAGACACTGCAACTTCGTTGCAAGATGACAATTTGGCCTCCCAGTTGAAAGTTTTATGCCAGCTGAAAATAATATCCCACTGAAATGACATGCTTGTGCTCTCGACGTAATGTGTGACAGTGATTTCATCGTATAAGACCAGATCAGATTGATGAAAGCGCTCTTGTTCAAGATACGGAGGTTCATTCATTATCTCCTGGCAAATTCTACATTATGGTACGGATTGGAAAGCTGGGCTAGTTGGTATTAGTTCACTATACGTATAAAATTGTACAGTGCAAAATGCAGGACGAAATATACGTGCGCTACTTCGTCTTTCGTCCTGCATTGTGCGCTGTACTCTTCTACGCGTTATGTATTTTAATAGGGCAAGGAATGTATACGCAACATCACTCCCTGTACCTGCCAGGGTATTCCTCCGAGTGCCGTCATAAGGAAGAAGTCCAGGAGCTGAGTGATGTCCTCGCCGGCGACGGTGCCGATCCAGTCGGTGTACTGGGCTTCCAGGGTGCCCACTGCTTTGTGCGACATGCAAGCAGGCACGCACGCCCACTGCATGCGCCGCAGGCGAAAAAAAGAGCCGACATGTACACGCCTGATCACAACATAACGCATCATGCTGCGCAGGGATTGCACGGCGCATAACAATTTGTGCCTAATAAAGTACCCTAGAGAGCTGTGCTTTGAAAACGCAGTGGGTGTTTGGCGATACTAGCAAAGTCGAAATAAGAGATAGTCCTTTTAATATAGCTGTCAGGACTGTTCAGTGTCTCCGAGCGACGAGGAGTCCGAAAACTCCGTTCGTAAAAAACTGTCCGTATCGACACCTAGCATCTTTCACTGAGGCAACTAATGCTTGAAGTTTGCTCTGGGGAGGAGCCTCTTAATAGCCACACGAGTGTCGACGCACATCAATGCTCAACCGGCAGAATTTCAACAGACTGGGATATGGTTTCTGAGTAATCCAAATTAACACGACCTTTTCATACGCGTAATTTTTTTCACTAAATTATGTAGCAAGCTGATCAGTCATCATTATTCATCGCATCTTTCGTCTTCAATACTTCTTTGAAACACGAGACAAGAAATGTATTATGAAAATAAGGCGTCATGTGGCCATAGAAAGCGACGAGATTTGATTGCTGAAAGCTAATCTTAGATCTCATTTTGAACTTCGTCCTGAAAAATCTGTAGTTTGCAACACTCAGTTGTATAGATAGCTTGCGCTGAAGTCACTGGAGCCGCAATGCTGGAGCACCAGCATGGGAGTGGCTTGTTTGTAATGTAACTTTAGTGTTATCACAACATCACAGACACGTTCTTTAACCATGCACGCGCAGAGGTGTTCTGCCACATCGTTGTCACATTCAACCAGGTTAACCACAAACGTTGCCCCGCCGCGGTTGTCTAGTGGCTAAGGCACTCGGCTGCTGACCCGCAGGTCGCGGGATCGCATCCCGGCTGCGGCGGCTGCATTTCCGATGGAGGCGGAAACGTTGTAGGCCCGTGTGCTCAGATTTGGGTGCACGTTAAAGAACCCCAGGTGGTCGAAATTGCCGGAGCCCTCCACTACGGCGTCTCTCATAATCGTATAGTGGTTTTGGGACGTTAAACCCCACATATCTATCTAACCACAAACCTTAATTATCACCGCAACTTTGGAGTACCAGTACACTCAAAACATAGAGGAAAGAAAAAAAAAATTGAAGCATATCCACGGAGTCAATGATGATGAGTGGGGCGAAGCGTCCGTCAGTCCATCTATGCTTCCGTCCGCGCGACCAGCCGTGCATCTGTCCGTCCATCCATCTGACCGTGAGTCCGTCCATCCATCTCTCCGTCCGTCCGCGCGTCCATCCATCCATACGTCCGTCCGTCAGTTAGTCTGTCTGTCCGTCCGTTCGTCCATCTAGTGAACACAACAAGTACCGCCATCTCTCATCTCGCAACCCCTGTTGCACATACCCACTCTAGAGCGGGTATGTGCCACTGGTGACTACGTACGTACGTACGTACATACATACATACATACATACATACATACATACATACATACATACATACATACATACATACATACATACATACATACATACATACATGCATACATACGTCCATGCACTCATACATACATACATACATGCATACATACGTCCATGCACTCATACATACATACATATATATATACATACATACATACATACATCCATACATGCATACATACATGCTTACAGAGGAGCGACAGACCAACGCCATAAGGAGCTTCGCCCATAAAAACACACCACCTTCCACTAAAGGGAACAATGCGTAGATGTGAAACAGCGGGCACTAACGCTTACACTGGCGGCGACGTTGACGCTGGCGCTTATCGCGGTGTTGCGCAGGCGGGAAATCCTGGGGAGGCAAAAAGCATGCAGGGATGGACCGATGTTACCTACTGGAACATGCCACTTGCTGCTAATGGGCAATCAGAGACAGAAAACTTCGATCGGGCACATAGATCCGCAGTCCACTTGTAGTTAACGCGCATGCTGTGAATTTTTGATTGTTCAAGAATGCACAGGAGATATCTCCCATCGGCACTAACTTGGACGTTAAGATCCAGTGTTAATATGTACGAGGTGGCCAGTGAACGGTTGTGCAGCGTGAGCAGTCGGGTTTTTCAATCAAGAAGCTCACTAACAGACGCTGCCGGCGTCGCGTTGCGAGGGGAGAGAGGAGGGAGCACAGAAAATGAGAGCGAGAGGGGAGGGGACGTACAAGCACAAAGGGGGTGTAAACGCGTGGGGAGGAATGGCTAGAGGAGGGAGAGGGTGGAATGAGCGTAGGTTAGCAGACGGTCTATGCGTCGGCGTTGCGAGGCGAGTGAAGTGGAGCGTAGGAGAGTAGAGAGGAGGGCAGACGCGGATGCGCAGTTATGGTGGTCACGCCGCACACCGGATTGAGCTTGACCCTAAGCTTCTTCCCATTTAACAAAAAGGAGGAAGCGTTACGTCACGCAGGCAGCCTTGGCAACTAGCCTGCTTTGAAGCCAGCAGTGTCGGCCCAACATCACGGTGAGATTTCGCGTCAAGATGACGCCCGAAATGAGATTTGCCGATAGTTCGGGACATGGCGCTAGGTAGTTTCTAATGTTTTTGAGCGAGCTTGTTCAGCGCAGACCAGCTGGCTCACGGAGGAAGTTAAAAAACGGAGGTCCATCGAGAGTACCAAAACCTATCGCACTCTATGACGTTTTTATTACGTGTTTAGCCGACTCGACGGCCTTCAATCATGTGACGTAATGCTCCGTCCGTAATGAACCATCCTCCGTGTTTCAAGAGCGGCGTCTATGACGTCACGTGCAAGCTATCTATGGCACAGGTTTTCTTCCGTTTCTTTTCGTCGGCGTGTTGGTCTTGCTCGCAGCTGCTTGTGCTTACCAGAAGTAGACCGGTGGTGGCGACCTGCAAGGCATCCGTGTACGTGACCGAGTAGAGGCCGCCCAATGAGGTGTACAGGAAGATTACCGAACCGGAAATGATGATGAAGTACGAGGCCTCAACCCTGATAATCACGCTCGCCGTGTCACCTGCACGCGAAGACGTACATAGGGAACTATGTCGAAAGAGTGATTAACTTGTTCGACTGTGACTTCCGAAATATGTATATAGTGACACCGCTTGGGACGAAGCACATTGCGCGCCTTTGTTATCCTGAAAAACGCGGCAAAGCCAGGCACATCCAAGGTACGGAACAGACTAAAGAGGTGTCTCCCCAAACAATGAAGACGAAGAGCGCCATGTGATGATGTTTATGTACAGGTGATGAAGAATTGTATTTTAAATGCCCACAATGTAAATATTTACGACAAAATAGTAGTTAACAACTGTGCTGTAGTTAGTTCTTGCATAGCTGAGCTGGGAAACCAACACAAAATGACAAACACAAAGGAAAACGAATGTCTTCATTTACTGTGTCCGCGTGCTTTTTCGTAACGGGTGTATTCCTTGCAAGATCGGCAAGACACATTCCAGTCATTGGGTCCACCTGTATAATATTTCCGCGTCTTAGTGAGTGCGAAAAAAATAGCTAGAAATAAAGATTAGCAAAAAGCCTAGCAAAAAGACTTCCTCTTTTATATGATTTAGATTTACGCGTGACTTGGCTTGGACGTCGGAAGCCTCATAAGGCTTGTATCACAGCGCCTGTCTTAGATAACCATGGTTCCACTCACCACCTGAGTTGCGACAACGTTTGTTTGCTTGCACGGTGTTTTGGTTTAAGCCTGTTGGTTAATTTGGAGCTGTCTGGAGTGTGTCACCAAAAGGACTACATTTGTATCCTCTACGTATCGAGCTCACCATTCCAGATGACTGTACCTTGTAAATTACGCAAGCGGCTGGTCCTGGCCTCTCCTTTAATTGCGTTAATTGGGTGAGGGTTCTGCCGGTTCCGTATCACCAATGACTGCTTTACTCGCCACTAGCTGACACGAAAAGCGGCTGTGGTTGCTCTCGCTTACGCTTCTACGTGCTGCAAGCATACGCTGGAGCACGCAGGCCATGCGCTCGCGTGTTCACTTTCGTAAAAATCGACGGTATACATGTCTTCACTACCACTTATGCAGCAATTCTTTGGTCATTCTGTTAAGCGTATTTCTCCACAGCGCAATATCACAGCCACTACATCACTGCACTTGCCCAGGGCCGCTAAAATGGCAGCCGTCCAGAAGATCTCGCCCAAGACGGCTGGTACGCAGAAAAGTAGTCCCGACCAGCGGCCATAGTGCGTCTGGAACGGGTCTAGCATCGTCAGTGAATCTGACAGCCGCATCTTGGTCGCGAAGAAGGCGCCGCCTGCATGCACAGACAAGATGATGACTCTTCTGTATACACGAACACATCTCAAACCAATGCTATAATAAATAACCGTAAACTGATCTTTAACCACTATAAGGCGTAGTTATTGACATCAGTATCGCAATTAATTGCCTCAGGAATTGATTGCCACATAGGGTTTTTTATTTATTTTTATTTATTTTTTTATCCTCGCTAGGTTTGAGCGCTTTGTCTCTTCTATCGTCCCGAAGAGTGCGCAAAAAACGACAAAGGAAGGGTAATAAATCGACAATATATCACGTTTTGTGAAGCGCGCAACACGCTTAACGCCACTTCATGAACCACCGAGACTGCAGGTGGTTCGCTTAGCTGGCAAGGCATAAAATGAATCTATTTTATAGAATCTTTAGCCGCCTGTGCCTGCTTCTAGGAGTTTTGAACATGTTTCAAATTAACACTGCAATTGTGCCACATATCACGGTCCGAGGTAAAAGGCACGAAGACAACGAGACGATACATACTCCTTGTCTTCCGTTGTCTTCGCCCCTTTTGCCTCGGACCATCTGAAGCCAAAGCACCGCATATTCCATCCTAACAACATATGAGGCTCATCTCCTATACATATGATCAGGTTCGAGGATGCATCTAGCTCACCGTAATGCCTCGCGCTATGCTCCAGGACAGACGCAGTAGTGCTTTGAGCCCTAGGGATTTATCCGTAGATCTCCTGGGACGGCTTTATGCTCTCCCATAGTAGAGTACCATGTACTCTAAATCATTGAACACCTTTTCTAAACACAACATACAACAATCGAGGATGGAGAATGTAACTGAAGTTAATGTTGACCGGCAAAGGGCTGTACTTCATTATGTGTTGTAAAACTTGATTTGCTCATGTAGAGGTAACATGTGACTATGTGTAGCCGCCCTTTTTGTGAGGAACGTCTTTATGCGTCATAATCACGAAGCGCCTTCACTGCAATAACATTCACCCGTCATTAAGAACATCTAGCACAAGCCGAACTTTTAGAAAAACGCCACGTGATATGAAACTCGGAGTACATGACAGTATTAAAACCTAGTCACGAAAAGAAACATTATGGTGAGGCAAGTAAATCATTGCTTCTTACATATGGCCAAGTTAGTGGGGTGCGCAAAAAGTTGGGGACGGAAGCGGAAAGCTGGCGGCTCGCGCTGACACTGACGTAGGTTTTTCCAAAAGCTACCGCGAACTAACCAGAATTTTAAATGTCCGTCAAACATGTGCGGCCGACTTTTCAAGAACGTGCTGCTATATAGCTTATACTCAGATACGCGAAGAGGAGTAGTAACGTCAGAAGAGGCAATGACTTTATCCTGAAACTAAGAGTAATTTCGACCGCTGCGCTCTGAACATCAGCCTGTAAGAATGCACATATGTTGCCGATGGCCCTGCCGACCAGGCTGTGCGAATATGTTGCCATCCGTAACAACGTTAAAGCGCCATGCGGTGTGCCCTCCAAGGAGGTTTAAAAAAGTTTTGGTGCCGTTTAGTCGTTGGACTGGCATAACCGTAGTGCACTCACCGAGAACCAAGCTCATCGCGTAGCCAATCGGAGCGTGGCAGTTGATGATGCCATACTTGTAGACAGCTTCGGCGGTGCCGTTCAGGTAGCCGCCTCCAACCCAAGTAGCTGAAAGAACATGAAGTATATTGGAACTTTCGGAGCTGTCTTGAAACCATAGTATTAACTTTAGCGATTTCATACGCGCAAGCGTTTAGACAACCCACCCCGTCTGTTGAATCGGCGATATCAAGTCGGATGCAGCGAGGAAAGAGCGCCATAGGAAGAGGGTGTCTACGTTGAAAACGTATAAGCGCACGGGGGAAGGGGTATAGAAAAATTAGTGCAATAGAACAATCAGTCGTCGCATAAGAATTGTCGCAGAATGTTTCACTGTACAACAGTGCCTGATCACCATTTTGAATTTGACTATTTATACAACATATTGCAACAACAAGTAGCTCTCTCTTAGCTATTACTCGCATACATTACTAATCAGCCATGCTATAAGCAGTACATTATACGTTGTGCTGTTGCAGGAACTGTATACTCTCCGCCAACTTTTTTCAGCGATACAGCATTAGCGTTCCGATGTTGGCGACCACATTGTCAGGTATATAGGTTGTTCCGATTCTAGTTATCCTCTCCACTTTTCCCTTTTTTTGAAGCTCTCTATGTCTCTTCATACCAGACAGCGTGTGTTCACGCGTTTTCTTTTTTTCAAAACTCTGACTGTGGCTCCTCGCTTGCAAGGGATGGTTGAGGCGTCGTCCTCCTTCCTAAGAAATAATCGTCCTGTGGGTAATTGCACGTTACCTTGTGGACACATGGTTTCCGCGAGAAGTGGCCATAGAACGCTTGCGCATACAGATGAACCATCTTTTATACTGCGTTCACTCACCGGTCATTGACCCGATGCCGAGGAACAGGGGCAAATCTCGGTTGGCGACGAACAGCCGGACCTGGAAGTCGTCTTCGGTCTTGCGCTTGGATGTGTAGAAGCCGTGCGGGCCAATCGAGGAGGCGTATGCCGCGAGCACCTTGCGGCCTCCCCAGACGCCGACGATCATGACTGCGAAATAGTACATGATTATGAACAGTAGTGCCGCAATGTTCACCGTCGCCATCACGTCTCTCCTGTCCTAGGAATGGCGGATCGCGACAACCACGCGCCACGGGCTGCACGCGAATGGTCGAGGACGACGATGATGATGATCGTGATTTTCCACGCTTGCTTGGAGATTCTGTATTTTAACCTAATTTAACGCAAAAACAAATCTAACTGAAAATAAGAGCTACACAGCGTCCAATTGAATTGGAAAGTATTTGCCCGAAATGAGACGTTCGAACAGAACAGACGATGCAACAGCAACAACAACAACAACAACAACAACA
Source organism: Rhipicephalus annulatus (assembly GCA_013436015.1). Lineage (NCBI taxonomy): Eukaryota > Metazoa > Arthropoda > Arachnida > Ixodida > Ixodidae > Rhipicephalus > Rhipicephalus annulatus. The sequence goes on from WOVY01016147.1 coordinate 181,813, forward strand.
ACAACAACAGGAAGAAGGTAAACAAGAACAAGAAGAAGAAGAAGAAGAAGAAGCAGAAAAAAAAGAAGAAAAAGAAGAAAAAGAAAAAGAAAAGAAGAAGAAGAAGAAGAAGAAGAAGAAGAAGAAGAAGAAGAAGAAGAAGAACGACAACAACAATTGTTGGCATTTTACGTCCGGAAAACAGCACACTTATGACAGAAGGTGTAGTGTGGGCTCCGTAAAACTAGATTACCTTGTGTCACACAGGTCCCGTTAATTAGGGAGGCGATCGCCGGGCTAATTCCAAGGGCCGAAGTATCAGTCCCCCGAACCGCACCACGAAAGCGTGGACAATTTAGAAGTGGTCCTTTTTGGCGCGCCAGCGGACGCCGGCTGTGGCCCAAAGAACAAGTCAGAGCCGAGAGTTGATAAACAAGACAGAACTATATTCTCAATAATGGCAGATCAAAAACAATACACAAGTATGCACACTCCATAATAGTTGAATACAATATGTCACCCACCAAACAACGTACTACACAGTACAATCAGCCACACTCGAAACAACGGACACAGACAACAATACGCACTACAATGCAGTCGCATGCATTGAACAACCAAGACACTTAAAGACTAAAGAGATAGGAAACCTATTCAGTCCAAAGTTCTTGGAACAAAAGTCTAGATGATACTCTTCCGAGAATCACTCACTTAAAGTCCAGCGTTGTTGTCGTTCCGCTGCCCCCGAAGTTTCTCTTCCAGGAAACCTCACGTCTTCATTAGGCCACTCTCCAAGCTTCAAACTTCTTCGCCGGAAACACGTCGGCGTCACACACGCAGCTGTTGCCACGCGTCTTCGCTCGATAGCGGTAAACACACACTCTTGCCTGTAGCTCGAGTCGTCACCCCTCAGGTGGAAATCATCTTCTTCTCCTGCTTTGTCTCTACGGACAAAATCTTCGCCGACTACACGGCGGAATCCCTACGCACTCTGGCGCTAACTTCCGTCTTCTCCTGATCTTTCACGTCGGCTGCTCGATTAAATACCCTCCGCGCGAAATTGCAGAAAGTTCTTGTCATTTCGTCAGCGCGATACGCAGCGAAGGCTGGGGAGAGGGCGAGACGGTTCGAATGCCGTCCGCGACAGATGACTCAACCCGGCCTCACCACGCCCCTTTCCATCTAGAACACTCGAGTGCTGGCTCGGCCGCCGTTGTGGGGTGAGGAGGTTCGTCGGCGAGCCTACGCTTCCGAGAGGGGAGGGTCGCGCGCCCTGGGGAGTCCTTGGATGCTTGTTTTCTCTTTTTTTTTCGTTGACCTCGCGGCGTCTCTCTCCCGCGCGTTATCGCAAGAATTTGGCGGCGCGCCCATTTTGAGCGTTCGTTCTGTGACACCTTGGATTCCCTAACATGCACCGAAATCAAAGCACATAGGCTTGTACCATTCGGCCTTCATCGTAATGATCCCACTCTGGCTGGTATTCAATCCCGACATTTTCCATTCAGTTGTCGAGTAGATGATGACAGATTAGATCTGACACAAACCAGGCGTTAAATCAATTTAAAAATGTTTACTAATCTACACGAAGATGGCTACGGCTCATACATTCTGATGAACAAAGGGGAGTTTTTTTTTTAGGGGCGAAGCTCCTTCAGGCGTCACCCGATCGTCCTCTGCATTAACCACCTCTTTCGAGTATGTGCCACAGGGGAGTTTAGCTCTTTGAATGTCTGCTACATGGCGGTACTTATATATATTCACTATGTGATAAAAAGATGCGAGATGGTGGTACTTGGAATGTTCACTAGACGGTCGGACATACATACAGACAGAAAGACAGATGCACGGATGGACAGATCGACCCACGGTTGAACGGAAGGACGGATGCACGAATGGATGGACGGACGCTTCGCCCCACTCATCATCACTTATTCCGTGGATTTGCTGTATTTTTCGTTTTCTTCTTTTAAATGACACTTGGTGTGTGTACACTGTCTCCGGTTTTGTTTGTCCAATTTACACGTGATAGCATTCCTTCAGGCGAATCCATGTCTATTGCAAAAATGTTTTGACGAAATAATTTCATCACATTCTAAGCTCCTGCCTTCTAAGTATCCGACTTTCATCTTGGAAGAGGGCCAGCTACAAATTTGAATTAACAAAGTAATCACCCCTGAAGCTTCTATGAGTGACGAGAATGCAGGTGTGGGTATTATTGTACAGCCATTACCTTGGTAATATTCATTACGCGTCCTTTATTATACACCCTTTCATGAAGCGCCATTGCGGCAAACATTTTAGTCTCCGAGAACTCTCGGTTAATCACTCGACAGCTGTTAGCAATCGAACGCTGTTGTAGTGATTGATAACTCTGGCAGATTTCTCTTGATAGTTGCATAATACCCGGTAGGTCACGAAGCTCTTGTGTTACTGCGGCTAGATTTCGAAAAAGAAATCTTCTTGAATATTCATGGAAAGTTCAACTACTAAATCCAGAATGTGAAAACTTTTAGTTTTCATGGGACAATAAATGGTATCCCCCACGTTTATGGTGGTACCCATCACAAATTCACGATTCAGTATTCTACTGCTAAACTTTTTTAGAACAGGGCTTCGTTTTGTACCAAACCTTCTATGTTCTAGCTGTAACGAACCTGCAAAAATCGACCAATCTTTATTGTGCAGCCACTGTCACAAAAGCCGGAGAAAATGTTTTTAGAAAGTTTATCCAAGAACTCAGAAATTCCGATGAACACTGACAATGCTATTTTTTTTAGGGGGGCAGCTTACAATGGACTACAGTATCAGGAACGTCTTTTTGGCACTCTGTAAATTCCCGAATGACACAAGAAAATACCCTGTTAATAAAATCACCTATTATAAGCTATTCGGTCATTCAGGTAGCGGCTATTATTTTATATACATATTAGAAATCTATATTATACATAAAATATTTATTTATATAATTACTCGTACGATATGAGTAACATTGCGCTAATACACTTGTACCATAAATTTTCCCTTTCCCCTAATTTATTTTTTTATTTATACATGAAAAACATAAACTTTGACTTCGTTAGAGGCGGCTATCCCATCAAAGTGACAATAATATAAGAAACACACGAAACAATAGGAACTAGACATAATGAAATAATAAGAAAAGAAAAGAAAAAAAAATTGGGTGCCGTTCCCGGCGTCGCGATCAGCTTGCAACGCGTACTCGTTTTGGGGATTGTGGCAACTGTTTGCGTGTTCGCAGCTAGGTTTCATTCTTTTCAAAATAGTGTTTTTATAGCTCTATTGACGATCAGTGAGTGCCTTTCGCAGTCGTAAGTTCAGGCATGCCATTTTCTTCGCCTGGACTAAGGACGTTTTTCTGGTCCGCTTATCTTTCACCGCAGGAGACCACCGCGGACCTGTTCTTGCTTAACGTTATCTCTGCAGTTCCTGTGGCCCTGGTTCCAACAAATGAGGGTGCCATACGGACGAAGAATTCGAAAGAAATTCAAGCTGAGCTGCCAGCAGCCACAGGTCATTTCTAAAGTATCCCAGAGGTTCGGAAGCGTGGTATCATCTCACAGTTCGGAAGCGTGGTATCATCTGTTTGTCGTCAGACAAGCTTTGTGACAATACCTCCGGAAGTGTTCTATGTTTGTCTCCAACCGGGTTAGCGCATTCATCCCTTATCACTTTGCATGCGTGACAGGGTTTGTGTGAGGCGTAGACTCCATCGGAGGTGTTGGAGATGTTTGTATCAGCTGGTGCAAACGCCGTTAATAGGTGTAGCCGTGTGATTGATGAGACCAAAGTCCCTACGGAGTCGGTGATGGTGACATTTGCTGGATCAAGCCAACCAATGGAAATCAAGGCATGACCCCTTATCTATCGAGTCGAACCACTCTCGCCTCGACCGCTGCATTGGGTAAAATGCTCGCGTTATGGTCACACGGTGAAAGGCTGTAGGTCCACTCTTAGATGCCATATGTGCGGGGAGCCTCACAACGCAAATTAGTGTCAGAGCAAAGAAAAAAGAAACGTTGTTCTTGCAATGAAGCGTACAGTGTGGACGATTAAAATTCCTCTGCTAAGGCTCGAGAAATTCAAATTCGCGAAATCGTAGATCGCAGGCGCTGCTCCCGAAAAGAGGCCTTAGCTGGAATTCAGGCTAGAAATCAGGGTTATACAGGGGTAGCAGCCCGTCATACCCGTTGGCGGATGCGTCGTTGTCTGAATCCATAGCAGAAGTGGCCGAAAGAACAATGAAAAAAACTGCAAACATTTGTGAGACTCGATTTCTAATTTCGACCAACCAAATGGCTATCATATTTGGAACGCCGCCGAATTATATTTCACTCAGTCTGCAGAGCTTTCACGACCGATTATTGAAGTAGAAACCGCAATCACGCCATCTGGCTTCGTCCATGCAGGACCCTCTCTAGATGACAACCAGAACCGAAGGAACGATGTAAATGATGAAACTGAGGAGACTGATGACATGGAGTTGGACCCTAGATTACTAAAGCGTACTAGGTCTCCTTTTTTGAAAAACTCTTCACCAAAGCATGCAAAAAACAAAAAGTGCCTGAAGGACAAGACAAGCCTCTGAAGTATAAAATGCTTAAAAGAAACCATTCTGGATAACGCAGTCGTGGAGGCAATTCTTTCAGAAAAATAGGGTGAATTCAGATTCTCCATTGGAAGTGCAGATTGATTCACTCTTCGATAACTTATCTAGTATATTTGTCTTCAAAATACAACTCATATGTCATTTCATTGCAGAAGAAATGGCTTTCCGTAGATAAACTGTTTCATTTAACCAGTTACTATTCGTTCAGGCTAGACCACTCGTCCAAAAATGGAGGACTAGCATTTTTCATCTCTAACAGAATCAGTTTAAAGGCAAAAATCTCGTACAAGTATATGTCCCCAGAATGTGAAATTTTTGTAATAGACGTCACATTACCCGGTTGCCAATCTTTCTCCGTTGTTAATGTGTACTTTCCGGACGCTGTACAAGACACTAGACGATCGGATATGGCAATCAGATCATGGTGTAAAAAGGAAATTGTAGTCGCTGATTTTACCTCTCATCACACGTGTTGAGGTTTTAAAACTGATCAGTATGGTAAACATCTGTGGGAGTAGGCAACAGATAATAATCTATCGTGCTTAAACACCAGAACCTCCCACTGGCTGTGTTGCAATACTCATCGTAGACGGCTAAATAAACAGCTAAATGTACGGCTGCCATCTTACGTCTCATTCCAATTCTCACGTAGCCGGCAAAATAGCCAGCTCCGAGAAGACAGCATCGTAGACAAAAACGATGCAGGCTACTTTGCTGTCTAAACAAGGTGGCGGCTCAGCGAATCACTCACACAGATCCAATCTCGCCGGAATGGTCGTCTGCACACAAACAGACGCTTTCCCAGACGCTCAATGTGAGTAACGTTTATTTGTTTTTGATTTCAACACGAAATAAGCCAGAAAATAGAACTGTTACACTTGTTTATTTTAGCTTTTTCTTCTAGACGCGAGGTAGCGCTTCATCGCGTAAAAGCCATCCAGAAGTGTTTCGATTCTCGGAAAGCATGGGCTCGGTGTTGTCTTCCAAGCAGTCTGCGTAGACTGCATGTCTACGTGCTATCTAAGAATTGGAACACAGCCTCTTATTCGTGATCGATGTCGATCAGCCCGAGATTTAAGTTTCCTAAGTTCGAGTATTTCAAGCTCGTCCTGGGCAGCGCTGGACTGTGCCACAAGTAGTGATCATTTTCATATAAGTAATAAAGTTTCTTGCCCGAGAACCCTTTCTTACCCTCAAGTCAGAGTCTTTCTGAATAACAAAGCAAAAATAGAGATAACCTCACATCATCTTTATCGACTTCCTCCGACGAGAGTAATGAGTGAAAAGCGATGAAGTTAACCGCAAATATAAAAAGAGCCTATAAACGAGCCGAATATACGGTTGAGTCGGCTGAAAGGGCGCGCTCTAGTCCTTGGTGGAAAAAAAGATTGCACACGAGATAACCACCGTCGCCAGGCAGCTTGGAAGCAGCTTATTCACAATCAATCCCATAAAAACTGGTCTGATTTATAAATTTATAGCAGCTAACTTCAAACGCACAGTCGCTAACGCAAAAGAGGAATAAGATCGTAGGCATTAAGACTTCCTCTAAAAACAGAAAAATAAGAAAGCACTGAGTAGATACATGAGAAGAAGGAAGATCCTGCCATCACCAGTAAGTTGGAATTACGAACTTCTATCGTTCGAGTAAATAACTAAAGCTTCAGATTTAATCTCTAAAGGGTTAGCGGGTAGATTTACATCAACTGTACCCACCAGGTGGCAGAATCGTACAAACCAAGTGGCAGAATCGTACAAACCAGGCTGACTTTGAGGAAGTTACGATGTTGGAACTATCCTGCGTGATAAGGTAATTACATCTTTCAGCTCCGGGCCCCGATGTAATTACCGTACCTATGATCCCACTAATTTTTAAGAAATCTCCCTGTGAAATTCTTAATGTGATAAATTATTTTCTAAAGCATGCGTGCATTCCTTATGATTGAAAAACAGCGAAGGTAATTCCAATACCTAAGAAACAGGGACCAGGATTCAACATAGATGATATAATACCTATATACTTACCTTCTGACATGGTCAAACTCATAGAGAGGGTTCTGCAAGGCAGTATCACTAGCTTAATAGAAGGAAAGTCGATACTAAAACCTCAACAAATTGGCTTTAGATCATATGGTTCAATCTGGTGTGCCCATGCAGACTTAGAGATCCGAATACAGCTTGCTAAAAATAAAAGACAATATGCAGCACTAGTGACTGTTGACATTGCAAAAGCCTATGATAGCGTTGAACATTCAGTTTCGCTGAGCACAGTGATGACTGTAAACTTCTAACAGTACATGATGGCGTGGTTGTCGAAGCTTTTGACCTCGCGAGAATTTTATTGTATCAAGGATAGATGCTCATTATCTAGATACAAACAGGATCGCGAAGTTCCCCTAGGAGCAGTTCTTTCACATCTGCTATTTATTATACGCATGAGTTTCATACCAAACTGCCAGGATATATATGTCTATGTATATACTGATGATATAGCCTTCTTTTCTACCAACAATCATGTTTATGCTCTACAGCAAAAATTACAAATATACTCGAACCTGCTGGAAAGATGGCTGCAGTGAATTTCAATGGCATTAAATGTAAACAAGAATGCTCTCTTGGCGTTTCCCATAGCCGATTCCATTTCAATCGATATTGTATATAATCAGGAACCCATTCCACAAGTAGACTCCCTTAAATATTTGGGTGTCTTCTACAATGAAAAACTTAACTGGAGTCTACTCATATAGTACCTTGCGGCTAAGTCTAAACAGGCTTTAGGCTTACTATGAAGAATGAGTAATAGGAAATTTGGCGTACGTAGAGACACCCTGTTAATGTTATACAAAATGTATATGTGCCCATTATTAGAATTCGGATGTGTCTTGTTATCAGGAGGACCTGCGTACAAAACTAAGCCGTTGGTTCTCAGTGGAGCGGGAAGCTGTGCGCTTGTGTCTGGGGCTCCCTAGGTTTACAGCAATTAATTTTATTTATCAGGAAGCGCGTCTGCCTACATTGCTCTGCCGATTCCGCTTGTTAACATTACAGACATTTCTAAAATTCTACAGCGTACCGGTGAAAAGTGCTGAGTACGTTTTCATCAGTGAATAAGATTTGTTATTTCTCGCTCATTGTCCTCGTTTTCATACACTGCCGATAATCGATGTACAAAAGAAACTGACAAGTATAAATGTCAAAATTAGTGAGGTAATTGCACATCATATCTCAAACCATATTTTCAAAATAAAATACGATGAGATCTTTCCTTCACAATCTAAATTTTCATCCAGCAAATTCTTAGAGAACAGGCTAGCATATTTCTTGCTGCATACATAGATACGTAACACAATAGCCACAAATACTTCCGTCAATGAAGCAAGGGCAGGCGTAGGAATAGTCTCCCAATCACTTGGCTGGTCATTTGCCGTAAGGCTACCCAATTTCACTCCTGCTTTTGAGGCAAAGCTAATGGCAGTCATTATGGCACTGCGAAAACTTCCGAGGAATGAGAACAGAGCAATAATAATTCGCTCTGGGTATGCACAGCTCTTACAACTTCTTATACCTCTCGTTCCATCACGACATTACGAGTTTTAGTTCCGTCTCAGCTGAAGTACCTAAAATTAGAATGGGTCTCAGGTTACTGTGGGTTAACATTATTTGAAATGGCCGACGCCTTAGCCCGCTTATCGCTAGATCTCCCAATGATTCAGGTTCTCCCTGTGGGAGAATACTTCACCGCAATCAGGCTTAGAAGATCAGCTATCCACACAGTTATTATGGAAGCGATAACCACTTGGACGGAATATAATCACCTAAAATATCCATTGAAATCGCAGGGGAGCCATTCTCGACAATCATACGTGATGACTACCAGATTTCGATGTCGTGTCCTCCCATTAAACTTTTACTAGTACAGGGCTGGTCTGGCAATTTCACCCCTCTTCCAACTCTGCGGGGAACTGTAATATATTGCACATTACTTTTTGTCGTGTGCAAGATATTCTCGTATCAGAACTAGACTTTTAATTATCCTTTTACAAAAATAGGCTTGACCTTATCGGAGGAAAATTTTTTAAGCTTCGGTGCCTCAGGTTTTGGATACTGCCACAAGGATGCCTTTGATGTCGTATGTAATTTCATTATAACTACTCAACGAGTACCATTTTAATCTGGTATTTAAAATTCTTCGTCATTTTGTTAAGTTAAAACATAATTTTTCTAAATTATTTACGTCAGGTTATTACAGCAGGCTGGAATACAGGCCCAAAAGCATATACTTGTGTTAAAATGAATATTTCACGTAATATTGCCATTTAGTTTCTTTATTTTTGGTTTTAAATTTCATAGCTAACTAAAGTAACATTTAGCAGTCTTTACGTTGCATTCTTGGCCAATTACCCAAAGTGGGTACGTGCCATGTATCTAGGGAAGCAAAGCAAAGCAAAGTACATATTGTGAGCGCAGTCACCGACTCTTTATCAATTGAACGTGTCATCGCTTATGCCAGTCGTGCTTTGACTGCTGCCGAGAAAGATTACACAATAACCGAACAAGAGTTCCTTACTATTGTATGGGCGGTACAAAAATTTCGTCCATACCTCCACGGGCGCCACTTCACAGTCGTCACCGACCACAACGCATTGTGCTGGCTTTCGTCGCTAAAGAACTTATCGGGCCGACTTGGCCACTGGGTGCTTCGTGTACAAGAGCACAACTTTGTTGTCGTGTACAGGTCTGGTAAGAAGCACCAAGATGCTGATGCTCTCTCTCGCAGCCCTCTACCCAACCGTAATAGCCCACCGTCATCAATTTCCACCGAAGCATTACCCATCGCCGGTCTCAGTTGGCTAAGATCCAGCCGCCCGTCTACCCTTGTGTCACATCAACGCGTTGACCCTTACTGCCGCTCCATAATAGCAGGCTTAGAAGGCATCCGCTCCTCCGAACGCCTGACTTCGCCAACAACTGAAATAATTCAAGCTTCACGATGGTGTTTTACATCGCTATTTTTACCACGTTGAAGGAAACAAATGGGCCCCCTTAAACCACGTTGTTTACAACGTCACGTTCTTGAGACATTCCACGATCATCCTGCTGCTGGTCATCTCGGCTATCACAAAACGTACGACAAAATACGCAGTCGGTTCACCTGGCCTGGCTTCTCATCCGCGATTGCCAAATATGTTTCTTCGTGTGCCTTATGTCAACGGCGGAAACGACCCACTACTGCTCGTTCTGGCTTTCTCCAACCTCTTCCTTGTCCCGCTTTGCCATTCGAAGTCATCGGGATAGACTTGTACGGCGCCCTTCCCGTGACCTACAATGAAAATTGCTGGATTGCGACGGCTGTTGACCACCTCACTCTTTATGCGGAAACAGCCTCACTGCACGCTGGTACACCACTGAAGTAGCCAATTTTTTTTTCTGCGTAACATATTTTTACGCCATGGAGCACCACGTGTTCTTATCAGCGACCATGGCAAGGACTTTCTTTCCTCTATTGTCGCTGAGGTTCTACGCGCCGCCAACACCACCACAAGACAACTTCTACTTATCATCCACAAACAAATGGCTTGACGGAACGCTTTCATCGTACCCTCTGGGACATGATTGCCATGTACGTTAACCCTGACCATAGGAACTGGGACGCCATTTTGCCATTCGTAACGTTCACCTACACTACGGCTACGCAACGCACCACCGGCTTTTCTTCATATTTTCTGGTTCATGGCCGCTCTCCAAGTGTAACTCCGGACGTCTCATTCCTTTCGGCTCCTGCTACCTCAGCAGGCCCTTTATCAGCACAATTTTTGTCTCGCCTCGAGCACTGCCGGCATCTGGCTCGAATCAACAGCGGCATCTCTCAGGATGCCGCTGTTGATTTGTTGTAAAAATATGTTACGCAGATGCAAGTCTCTCTACGACTCAACTCACCGTGCTGTCACCTTTTCCCCAGGAGACGAAGTTCTTCTGTGGACTCCCGCGTGTGGGCCCGGCGTATGTGAAAAATTCCTCAGTCGTTTTATAGGACCTTATACGGTGATTGAACAAACGTCTCCGTTAATTACAGTATTTCACCACTTAACGCTCCCTCCGACCACCGTTGCCGTGGGACAGAAATTGTGCACGTTTCTCTACTGAAACTGTATACCCGACGCAATTTCTAATATTGTCACTCGCGCGGCCAGGAGGCCTCTTCCAGCGTGACGGGGAATTAGTGTGAGCGCAGTCACCGACTCTTATTTATCAATTGGACGTGTCATCATCATTTGTATAACTTCTTCATCTGTAGATATCTTCATCAGTGTGTGCGCCAGCTCGAGCTCGTCTCGAATAAAGCTCTTCCTCATAATATACGATATCTTACCTACTAATAATGGGCAGTTACTAATAATTACTAAATTACTAATAATAATTAATTACAGTTACTAATAAATAATTAATAATTAATTACTAATAAATACGTGCAAGGGCACAGATGTCCGTACGGGTACTTTTCTATGCACTTATAAAGAACATGACTGTGATATACGCTCATTAGCAGCATATTACTACGAAGAAAAGCAGTAATGCCAAATATAAACAGCTCATTAAACTTGCGCATCTTAAAGATCACGTAGCACTCACTACACATCTTCCACAACGATATGATGATGACGATGATGATGATGGTGGTGGTGGTGGCTGTGGAGGAGGTCTATATGTGTGGCTCGCCCCCACTCTAGGGAATTGACCAAGAAACGAATAATGTCTGAATGTTTACATTTGTATTACCCGCGAGTTTTTTTCGTAGGGGATTCGAGCCAGACCCCCATAGTTGGTAGGTTGGTAGGTGTTAATAATAAGCAGTAGCCTGGCTAGCGTATTATCACTGTCAAGAGCCTGAAAACATTAATAATTTTTTTACTTACCTGCCATCGTTTCACTGGCCATTCAAAAAGGCATTTCGAAATGTTATTCGAAATCTTAAGAAGTACTTTGAATTCTCAAAATACTATTTGACTCAGAGCGTCTTGTCCGAGGTACAACAGTAACAACTTATATCATGCGTGTTCCGAATGCGCAGATATAGCTGATTTAGGATACATGCTCTGGCGGCGCATGCATCTGTATTATATACATAGGAAAGCTTAAATAATCAAATTTAAAGTTAGAAAAGAGCAGTCATTAGGTAAACTGGGAGTCGCCAGTAATTTTTCTAAAGTTATCGAAATCTAACCAATTTTCAGGTAGAACCAAACCGAAGCACCGATGTCGCGTGGAACCGAAAAACTCCAGAAGTCGTACTCTAGGAGACGTACCCCAAATGAACCGTTTATAAGAACAATTGTAGTGGCGTTAGTTCTGCATAATGTTTATCAATTTCCGTTGGCGACGTGTGTTGTCATGGCAAGCGCACCCTTCAGAGCCTGAAAGCGAGGTAGCTCGATGTTTGATATCACGCCACTCACTTATTTTGGCAACTTCGTCTATCGGCGGTTTGGTTTCGTTTTCGTCGGCGAGATAGAACAGATTTCAAGGGTGTCTCATCTTGTTTTAGACGCAATTGCTTATTTTCGTGACTACATTCTATTGAAGCTACGTCAAGGAGGTAGAAGCTAACAGGTTTTCGCAGATGCGCTCAGAAAGCAGAACAAAAAATCGAAATTGCACTGCCAAGCCGCTGTCTGGTTTTCTGCTCCGTTCTGTCGAAGCAGCATTCTTCGAAGTGAATGGAGCACAGGTGGTCACCTTCAGTAGCCTTCCAACTATTTCTTCGAACAGCATGGTCCCAGGCAGAACGCAGCGCACTATCTTTCGAAAAGCTGTAAGAGGGATAACAACGGCATGGAATATTCCCTACGTTTGCGAATTCCTGGATAAACATGCACCAAATTCGATATTCACTCGCCAAAAAGTATGCATGCACGCCGTCTGTCTCGCCTTGTAGGACAACACCAGAAAACTTGGAATTCAAAGGGCATGTTTGATACGTGCAGCCATAGACCGCAAGCTAATGCTTCGTCTATAAACTTAAAACTCATGGAAAACGTCGTGTGAGCAAGCATTTAAAGCTTCACGTTACCTTCCGTACAGCTATACGTATGTATTACACGCATGCGCACCTTTCATATTGCTTCTAATTTAACAGCATACGCGAAAAAAAAAAAACTGGTGATCGTCAGCGAACGAAGCGAGAATACTTACACGTAAAAAGTAATTGCAGGCCTCTTCTTGGTGCGATTTTTGCAACCATAAGCGACGCAAGAAGTAACCGTTGCCTTGCAAAATCTTTAACTGTTCTACAAAAGCCCGTCATCGTCTCCAAAGGCACTGCGGGGGCGGAGCTACGAAGCGCACTTTGTCGTCTGCTTCCGAGTCTTTCCTTTTCAATATGTCGGCGACCGGCGTCACTTATCGGCGCGCACCTCCGCTCCAGCAGACATCGTATAGAACCTCCTTGGGCACGAGACACGACCATGCGCAGCAGGGGCGTACGGAAAGACAGCGGGACACAGGTTAGTCGTAAAAATGGCAGCATATCCACGGGGGGAATGGTGGAGAATGGGGCGAAGCATCTGTCCGTCTATTCGTTTTGCTTCCGTCCGTCCATGCGTCCGTCTCTGTGACCATCCGTGCGTCCATCCGCCCGTGCATGCGTGCGTCTGTTCGTGCGTCCGCACGTCAATCCATGCATCCGTACCTGCGTTCGTCCATGCATCCACCCCTGTGTCCGTCCATGCGTCTATATGTTCGTGCAGCCATCCGTGCGTTCGTGTATGCGTCAATCTGTGTGTTCGTTCATCCTTCTACTCAACACTCAAGCTCCACCATCTCGCATCGTTTCATCATATTGCCACAGGAAGTTACCATTGCTCCACGCAACGCGGGCGTTGGGAACCAGAGAAACGCTCATTGTCAGCCAGCCCGTCATACCGAAGGTGTTCCATGGTGACCCGTTCGAGGACGCCGAAGACTGGCTGTCCACCCCTGGCTGGATCATTTCGAGAGGGTGGCGAACATAAACCAATAGAACGAAGCAGGCACGTTGCGCAACGTATACGTCTCTTTGGAACACGCAGCGCGAGTGTGGTACGAAAACCACGACGCATCTTTGACGTCCTGGGAAGAGTTCCGGCGGCAGCTACTGTGTACGTTTGGCAACAATGATCGACGGGAAAAGGCAGAAGCAGCTCTTCGTGCACGGAATCAACGCACAAATGAGACTGTCGCTATGTACATAAAAGACATGTTCCTCCTGTTCAAGCGAGCTGATCCCAACATGACTGAAGACAAGAAGGTGCGTCATCTCATGCATGGGGTAAAACAAGAGCTGTTGGCGGGACTCGATCGCAATCCGCCGCGCACTGTTGCTGAGTTTCGGTCGGAAGCAACAACTATAGAAACGACGCTGCAGCAGAGAGCCCGGCAATACAATCGTGACGTAGCCTGTACATCAGCAGGGGTCTTCTCGGCAAACGTTGTCGATAATCTTGACACACTGCGGGAGCTCGTCCGGTCAGTTGTCAGGGAGGAACTACGCAAGCTGCAGGCAGCCACCCGCCTCACCGGAACTGTCAATTGCGGATGTTGTCCGAGAAGAAATTCGGCAGGCCATACGGGAGCCGCAAAGGAATGCACCACCGACACGACGCGCGCTAACTTATTCTGAGGTGCTCAGGCGGCCTGCTGTCCACTGTGCGCCTATCGAAACACCTGGTACTTACGCACCGACAACACGTAGCCCACGCCATATCGTAGAGGCAACTCGCAGCGCACCTCTTCCGGCAGAGACAAGACCTCGGAAAAGCGATGTATGGCGAGATGCGGAACGTAGGCCCCTGTGCTTCCACTGTGGAGAGGCTGGCCATCTTTACCGGTTTTGCCGATATCGTCAAGCTGGTCTTCGAGGATTTGTGGTCAACGCACCGTGTCCGCGAAACGGCAAAAGGCCGTCCGACATCGAGGAATACCTGTGCTCACGTCAGAGCTTCGACCTGCATCGTCGTCATCAACCGCGGTCACCATCCCCTCTACATCAGCGCTCGCCAAGCCCACGTTCCTTTCCAAACGCACCTAGGCATCGTTCGCCTAGTCCAAACCCGCGAAACTGAAGTGGGCGACCTGTGGAGGGGAGGCCGCTGGTGATTCGATATACGAAGATCCTCCACTGCGACACCATGGTGACGACGACGACGACGACTGTCTCCAGGTAAAGGAGTGCAGTAATGAGAAGATAACTTCAGACTTGCCGCTGGTAATTGACGGGCTAGAGCTCATGGCTTTAATTGATACCGGTGTGGATTACTCTGTGATAAGCTACGATTTAGCGAAGTGCCTCAGGAAAGTTCTGATCGAATGGAGTGGACCTCAAGTACGTACGGCAGGCGGACACCTTATTATGCCTCTCGGCAGATGCGCTGCAAGGGTTGAGATACGAGGTTTCCCTTACGTTGGTGACTTTGTTGTCCTGCCCGTATGTTCGAGAGAAGTTATACTCGGAATGGATTTTCTGCAAGCAAATGGTGCCATTATTAATTTGCAGAGGTCCAGCGTATCATTTTCGACGGAACAAGCTATAAAGGTAGCTCGAGCAGACGAGCATTACACCACTCCACTGCGCATTGTCGATGATGATGTGACTGTACCGCCGCAGAGCAGTGTAGTGGTTCTAGTCAGAAATGATACGTTTGGTGACTACGAAGGTGTGGCAGACAGCATCATGGAGGTTTTCCTGAAAAGAGGTGTTTGTGTGGCACGAAGAATTATCCAGCTACGAAACGGGTACGCAGACATCCTCCTGACAAATTTTTGGAACGAATTCCAGCACATCGCAAAGGGGACAGCCATAGCCTTTCTTCATGAGGTTTGTGAAGCCACAGAAATATACAGCCTTGAAACAACGTCAATGGATATGAAACCAACATCTGACGTGTGCGATGTAATATCCGTAAATCCTAATCTTTCAGTGATGTAACGTCAACAGCTTTACGACCTTGTACGGGAATTTGGCAGCTATTTCTCCAATAGTTCAAAGGTACGACGCACAACCATTGCAAAACACAGGATCGTAACAGACGAGACAACCAGGCCAGTAGGCCAGCACCCGTACCGCGTTTCACCAAAAGAAAGGGAAGTCATCAAGAATCAAGTACAGGAGATGCTTGAAGATGATGTTATTCAACCTTCTAGCAGTCCGTGGGCATCTCCTGTAGTACTTGTCAAGAAGAAGGATAACACGCTAAGGTTTTGCGTCGACTACCGGAAATTAAATGCTGTGACTAAACGGGATGTATATCCCCTCCCGCGTATTGATGACACATTAAACAGACTTCGGTGTGCCAAGTTCTTTTCATCACTAGATCTGAAAAGTGGATACTGGCAGATTGAAATTGATGAACATGATCGCGAGAAGACTGCTTTTGTTACCCTGGACGGACTTTATGAATTCAAGGCTCTCCCTTTTGGTCTTTGTTGTGCGCCGGCAACGTTCCAACGCATGATGTGCACTGTACTTTCCGGATTGAAGTGGCAGTGTTTCTTAGTGTACCTTGACGACGTGGTCATCTTCGCCGCTACATTCGAGGAGCATATCAAGCGCCTGCGAACAGTGTTAGAAGCAATCCGTTCGGCAGATTTAACCATCAAGCCAGAGAAGTGCCAATTCAGTTTCGAAGAGCTTCGATTCCTTGGACACGTTGCCAGCGCCCAAGGTGTGCGCCCTGATCCCGAAAAGACAGCCGCCGTTGCAAGGTTCCTGGTGCCAGCAGACAAAAAGTCAGTACGGAGATTCCTAGGTCTCTGTGCTTACTACCGACGATTTGTCAGAAAATTCTCGCAGATTGCAGAACCCTTGGCGAAACTTACGAGAGAAGATGTACCTTTCCAGTGGGAAACAGAGCAATAAAGCGCCTTCAACGAATTAAGAAAACGGTTGCAAGAGCCACCAATCCTTTCTCATTTCGATAAAGCAGCTGACACGGAAATACACACAGACGCCAGCAACATCGGCCTAGGATGCATCCTAATACAATGGCAGAATGGCGAAGAAAAGGTGATAGCATACGCCAGCCGGACTCTAACAAAGGCGGAGACCTATTCTTCGGCCACAGAGAAAGAATCCTTTGCCGTCATCTTGGCCATCAGTAAGTTTCGGCCTTACTTGTATGGTAGACCATTCAAGGCAGTCAGCGACCACCATACCCTTTGCTGGCTCGCAAACCTCAAGGACCCGTCCGGACGACTAGGAAGGTGGAGCCTCGGACTGCAAGAATTTGACATAACTGTGGTATACCGATCTGGCAGGAAGCATACCGACGCCGACTGTTTGTCACGGGCACCTGCAGACACAGCACTATCAGATGAAGAGGACTTTCCATTCGTGGCTGTTGTCGAGACTTCTCAGATAGCTGAAATTCAACACGCGGACGAAGAATCGCTCCCGCTCATCAAACACCTGAAAGGAGCTGATGTACAAGTACCTCGTATATTTTCTTGAAGCCTCGCATCGTTCTGCCTCCGAGGAAATGTCCTCTACAAGAGAAACTTTAAGCCCAACCGTCAAAAGTTTCTCCTTGTCGTTCCCGCAACTATGCGGCAAGAAATATTACAAGCGTGCCACGATGAGCCTATGTCTGGACATTCGGGGGTCACTCGAACGCTTGCACGAATCAGTCAGCACTATTATTGGCCCAAGCTATTGTCTTCAGTACAGCGCTATGTCAGAACATGCCGCGAGTGCCAAAGACGGAAAGCGCCTCGTGCTAAGCCAGCGGGCCTTCTGCACCCGATAGACCCACCGAAAGCACCCTTCCAACAACTTCCAACAATGTGGAACGGACCTCCTTGGACCATTCCCGACATCTTCACTTGGCAAGAAGCGGATCGTTGTAGCGACTGATTATTTAACGAGATACGCGGAAACAGACTCCTTGCATCGAGGAACGGCAGCTGAGGTCGCCAAATTCTTTGTACAGAGCATAGTGCTACGGCATGGCGCTCCGTCTGTTGTAATCACCGATCGCGGACCGGCTTTCACGGCAGAACTCATGGAATGCCTGCTGAACATGACCCACACTGTTCACAGGAAAACTACCGCATATCACCCTCAAAGCAACGGCCTGACCAAACGCCTTAACAGAACTCTAGCTGACATGATATCTATGTATGTGGACGTCGAACACAAAAAGTGGGACGAAATTTTACCATACGTCACCTTCGCCTATAACACCGCCGTACAAGAGACTACCAAGATTACCCCGTTTCAACTAGTTTACGGTCGTGTAGTTACCACAACACTGGACGCTATGTTACCTATAGATCAAGATGACTACCCTTCTGATCTCGATGACTATATAGAGAGAGCGGAGGAGGCCCGCCAATGAGCAAGGTACCGAATGTCACCAACAACGAATCGATGCCGACCGCTACAACCGAGGAAGACCAGAAACACGGTATGACGTTGGTAACAAAGTGTGGATATGGACCCGAGTACGACGACGAGGCCTGTCTGAAAAACTCATTTGTCGATATTTCGGTCCTTACGAGGTAGTACAGCGACTCAGCGACCTCGTTTATGAAGTGAAGCCTACAGGACATGGGCATTCTAAACGACGCAACCCCACCGAGCGTGTACACATTGTGCGCATGAAACCGTACTACGACCGGTACGAAGACTAGCCGCCCCACTTGCTTGCTGTACAACCATTTCACTATTACAAACTTTCCGTGACGGAAACGCTGCATACATTATCATCGAAAGCATCGGGGCGATGCCTCTTGAGAGGGGGGATAATGCCACAGGAAATTACCATTGCTCCACGCAACGCGGACGTTGGGAACCAGAGAAACGCTAACGGCACGACTACGAGCGACGAAGTCAACCGCAATGCACGAGCCGGTCCTGCATGCGCCCGGCACTCCGCCGAACAGCCAACGCGCGTGAAGAAGAAGAGAACGAGGGTGTTCGAGGCAGAGGCTCACAAGGACTACCGCCCTTGGATCTTCTTGATTGCTGTGCGTCGTTCACTTTGGGCACAAGTTCGCCCTTAATAAACCGTGTAAATAGAACATCGTTGTTGTGAGGCTGCTACATTCGTTACAATATATTCCCCATATAGAAGCACCACCATCCAGCGGACATTTCAAAAACAAAGAAGAGCTGGCACACGCACACTTTCTTACGGCTTGCGCTTCGTGTCTACTTCCCACCTTTAACCACCTCGAGTTCATGGTATATACTAGTTCACTGTATTCATGGCACTGCGGCCCAACGCTCGCTAAACGTTTCTAAAACCAAAGAGGTTACGCCCATCGTGTATAACGTAGCAACCCTTTCTTGTCAGATGGTTCTCAGAGTACATGCCAATGGCTGCTAATGGAGAATGAGAGGAGAATTCGGCTTTTAGTTAACGCGCACGCTGCGAAATTTTTATTGTTCAAACGCACAGGAGAAATATTCCACCGGCACCACCTTGCAGGTCAAAGCGTAAGACATGTTACGTACTACGACGAGGGACGAACGGGTGTCGTTTTAAGATTCGTCCCTAAAAGCGTGAGCTAAATGCGAATGGTTGGGCTCCGACGAAGACCGTACAATTTCTCTCTTCTCTCATATGCATTGACGTCTATGTCGAGAGGGTTTAGAACTAAATATGCACATGAATAAGCGACGAACGATGGGATCCCCTTCGGGGCAATGCGCCAACGTGGTGGGGTTAGCAGGGTGGCAGCAGTCGAATGACCTTGGTCAGATGACGCTATGCAGCGAGTTGTCTAGAAATGAGTCGCGAATCCTGACATGCCGCAGTTAAGCGTTACGAAGGAAGCAAATAATGATAAAGAATAAGATGCAGTGGTGGGGAGGGGGGGGGGGGAGACAGTAGAAAAATCGAAAGGTTCAACGCGACATGTTACATATACATAAATATCTTTTGCCAGCCAAGAAACACCTCACTCGGGCTATTACCACCGTGTCTTCGCGATTACGTCAGCAACATTGAGCGCATACATCATGAAGCGATACAGAGTCTCTCGATAACATATTTCCAGTCAGCATTTTGCAAGGCTTTTTTTATTTTTGTGGTGACGTCAAAACGCACCGATAAGTCCATATTACGCGGCAGGACGTGCCTGCTCTATTTCGTGTTCTGTGGTGTCAATGAGGAAATGATGAAACCTATATGTGGCGGCTTTTTGACCGTAATCACTCAGTGATGAGGACATGTTGCGTGCGACGTCGTTATTTCGATACTTGATTACGTACACATATTTGTTTGTGGGAATGTTTACCCAACAAGAAAAAGTTCGTGTGTGTGTTTGTGTGTGTGCGCGCGCGCGTGTGTGTGTATATGTTTGTATGTATCTGTATGTGTGTGTGTGTGCGCGCGCGCGTGTGTGTGTGTTTGTTTGTATGTATGTGCGTGTGCGTGTGCGTGTGTGTGTGCGTGTGCGTGGTTTTATGGCGAACGAGATACAATGACCAGGAAATGCAGGGTGCTACACTGTGCTGGTGTGCGGGCATTCATAGGGAAACCGCTTATGTGAGCTCCTAAAGGTCCCATCAGATGCCCCATCAGTTAGGTGAACGCCATTTACAATAAAAACCTCGGCAAATACTCAGTTTTCTAACTGATGCAACAGAGCTTTTATAGCGCTCACATTCCAGGAGTAGCTCATTTGTCCGAACACCTCCGCTCTCCGACTGTTCGTGTGAACGATACATATAAAATATATTAAAGAAAGGATTATTTAATACACGTAAACTTATCTGCACTTGGTATATGTTATCTTAAGCAATAGCTATAGGCTTACAAGCTTCCCCTGACAACACCAAACATGATTGGTGTCTTGAAGTCAAGTCTGTTTTCTTCTTTTTCTTCCACGTTAGGCATAATCGCCGCCAAGGTCCTTAAGTCACGTTGCATTCTACATTGTGGTAGAACGTAACTCCGATTATTTGATGTAAGTTCAGCTATGATAGCGTCAACAAGTAATAGGGCGCCGACAGCCTGTGTGAGGTAGGTCCAAGTAACATTCCCAGAATAACCGAGGAGCACCATAATGAAAGCCGATCACCGCAATTACTGTCCACGCAATGACACACGTATAGCTTCGGCTGTTTCTTGGCATAATCGTATAGCACCATCGGTTCACTCTGGAGCAACGAGCCGTCAGAGATGCCTTGCAGCAGTTGTCATTGTAATGTTTCGTTTGCCGTTTTCTTTTCCCTCAATGCACGTCTTTTGATCCGTTCGTCACACCTTGTTATTTTTAGCACTGTTTTCCTACATACGAATAGTTACTTCAGAGAGTTACTTCGAAGAGTTACCTAAAGGAGTTACTACGCGCCGTATACACGTACTTGTAAGTTGACGGGGAGACCTGCTGCTTAGTACTAAGACGTATAGGTTCGAATCCCTCTCACAGCGGCTGCATTTCACTGGTGTCCAAATGCAGAAGCATCCTTGTACTTTGACTTAGGAGGACCATTAAGATCACGAAGAGGCCTGTGTTACCTCGTACATCATAATCATATTATTGAGGCACGTAAACATCAGAATTTCAGAGAACATTCACGGTAGTGTCTATATAAGCGTGAATATGAAAATTTAGCCAGCGTGGGAATGGAGAATACTGAGTCCATTAGTCAAAACTAGACGGTAAGGGGGACCGTCAGCGTAGTAGTGTCGGAGAAGTATAGGCCAGCCACCGAAACTTGTGAACGTAGTATGGTTGCACGAGTGGGGGAGCCCACACAAAGGTATTTTATGCTATAAACGTAATATGGCGTCAGAAGTCTGGCAGTGCCCGTAGACCGTAATGCCACCGCAAAAGTTGCGAGGCCTGTCAGTGTAGCTCTCGGAGCTCTTACTGAAGTGATCGGAGCAGTTGATATTTTGTGGTGAGGGCGTTGAAGTCGCGACGCTGGTGACAGCAAGGTGACGGCGCTGAAGCTCCCTACACGACCTCTCCCCACAGGATGCGGTATCTCCCCACAGGATGCGGCATCTCCCCACAGCAAGAACATTTATTGTCGCGTATTTGTTTCATCGTCCTAGTTACGCCTTGTGTTTGCCCAGGCCCACGGCCGACACTTTGAACTTAAATGTCATCAGACGGTATGTCATACCCGTGTCTTCAGCGGGTTCTCATTTCAGTCATCAAGGAACGATACGGAACACACTTCGACGCTGGGTGAAAAGCACCGATCATCTCCGAACCGGAAGACACTTTCAGAGAGCGCACCGTTATGAGTACATACCGCAGTGGGGAGAATTCGCGTCTTTAACGAAGTTTGTACTGCAATGGCATACATTGACATGATGAAAACGCTGTGCATATCATCTTGCTTAAACGAGCCGATTTGATCACATGATGTCTGCATGTATGATTGCAGACGAAGTAGTTCCAAAATCTGAGTCACACAGTGCAGTTTTCTACACATATGTTCAGTGAAGTTTTGGCACTCAGATAGGTACTGTCCAACAACATTGCCTTCAGGCTTGTAACATTTTTGTTGACCAGCACTATGTTAAGCAACAGGCTATGTATCCTTCTACGTACGACATGAAAACTGTTTGGAGTCAATGTACTTGGATACACCCCATTATAGGCTGGACAGATAACGAATTATTAGTGATTGCTACAGATTGAATGTCATAAGAAAGAAGATGCAGCTGATGTCCGCTGGTGGGTAGGATGATAGCAATCAGAAATTTGTGGACATAGAATAGAATCTGCTAGCACAGCGCAGTGTTACTCTAAAATTGAAGGGAAAGGTTTTCCTCCTATATAAATGGAGGCCGATTGCCATGATCGACGAATCAGCGCAGTTCATGCTCCAGCACATCGCAAAAACGTGTCTGTGTAGTACGGTTGTGGATATTAGCTAAAGGGTGGTTAAATAAATGAAAAAAAAGGAAAAGAGCAAAATTACTTGGTCAGCCGGATTCATACCGTAGTCGCACAATATCAACACATTGCGTATCGCCCACTGCTGCACAAAATACAAGCGATCGGTCTCTCCAGCACACGCCACTGAGCAAAAACATCATTGTTCTTTAGAACAGAAAAACTACAGATCCTATACAGAGGAGTAACGTACAACTTTGACATTATACCTTAAAAAAAGATCTCCAAAATGTCTTTGAAATAGCGACTTGCCACTCTTGTAAAAAAATGACAGCATATCTACAGGTTGAATGATGGAGAGTGGGGCGAAGCATCCGTCCATGCATTCGTTCTTGCTTCCGTCCATCCATGCGTCCGTCTGTGTGACCGTTTGTGTGACCGTCCATGCGTCCATCCGCCCGTCCGTGCGTGTGTCTGTTCATACGTCTGCACATCCATCCGCGCGTCCGTCCCAGTGTTGGTCCATGCATCCACCCCTGCGTCCATCCATGCGTCCATTCGTCTGTGCAGCCATCCGTGCGTCCGTCCATGCATCTGTCTGTGTGTCCGTTCATCCATCTAGTCAACACTCCAAGTACCACCATCTCGCATCTTTTCATCATATATTCCTCATATAGAAGCACCGCCATCCAGCGGACAATCCAAAGACCGAACGAGAGGTGGCGCACGCACACTTTCTTACGGCTTGCGCTTCGGGTCTACTTCTCACCTTTAACCACCTCGAGTTCATGGTATATACTAGTCCACTGTATTCGTGGCACTGCGGCCCAACGCTTGCTAAACCTTTCTAAAACTAAGGAGGTTATACCCAGCGAGTATAACGTAGCAACCCTTTCTTGTCAGATAGTGCTCAATGTACATGCCAATGGCTGCTAATGGGAAATGAGAGACAGGAGAATTCGGCTTTTACTTTCTTACGGCTTGCGCTTCATATCTACTTCCCACCTTTAACCACCTCGAGTTCCTTCATGGTATATTCACCTTTTCATAAACGCCTCCCTGGGCGCCGCCATAGCCCTCCTTGGGCTGTCTAAATTGGCGCGTCCTCTCGAAAATGCACTGGCAACGCTGCGCCCTTAGCTTTGTACTCCCGCGCACAGCCCATCATGGTGGTGTTTTTTTTTTCCTTCCTGTGAAAAGGTATATACTAGTTCATTGTATTCATGGCACTGCGGCTCAACGTTCGCTAAACCTT
Source organism: Rhipicephalus annulatus (assembly GCA_013436015.1). NCBI lineage: Eukaryota > Metazoa > Arthropoda > Arachnida > Ixodida > Ixodidae > Rhipicephalus > Rhipicephalus annulatus. The sequence goes on from WOVY01016147.1 coordinate 205,509, forward strand.
TCTAAAAGTAAGGTGGTTACACCCAGTGAGTATAACGTATCAACCCTTTCTTGTCAGATAGTGCTCAATGTACATGCCAATGACTGCTGATGGGGATCGCAGCGTGCGCGTTAACTAGAAGCCGCATCCTCCTGTCTCTCACTCCCCATTAGCAGTCATTGGCATGTACATTGAGCACTTTTTCTTATTGTGCAACGACGCACAGAAGACCGGCACGTGGTCCAGCACGTGCTTAGCATCCTGGAACGCCAGCGGCCGAAAGCGGCGCCCCCACGGGTTTGACGCGAGTAGGTTGCTGCTCCGGGACGTCCGAGCACGCTAGTGTCTTGCTTTAATCCCCCTACTCTTCCCCCTTTATGCCGGATCGTCAATAAAGTTGTTTCACTCACTCACTCACCGGCACCACTTTGGAACACAAAAAATTATACTTGCTACATACTACGACGGCTACGAGGGACGAACGGGTGCCGCTCGCTATAAGGAGCTTCGCCCCTAAAAGGTGAAGCATGCAGGGAAGCACGTTTCAGCTCTGCTAATGTGATACATGGGGAGCGTTGAAAAATGTGGTGTGCGCCGGCGTTTCCCACAACACAATGAATACTCTTCACCGCTTGACTCGCCGCCGGCCCAGTAACACTCATTTACTTTGTACGTGTGTTCAACGAAATGGTGTGTCAAATAGATGACTTTACCCTGGAGATGCACGTCTATGCCTTTAGCTTTAGATAAAAAACTTGAGCACCTTGATGCATTTCGTCGGAGATTCTAACACTGCTACAAAGCCAAACATGAAGTTTTAGGCAGTAATGATGAACTTTTTAGTCGTAATATGCATCGTATGTGCAGAACTGCTTTACTCGCCACCCGTCTGCTATACGCACTATCACTCTGTATATAAGTTTCTCGAATCGAATAGATGACTTTACCGTACAGACGAATGTCTGTGTGCCTCGTTTCAGATAACTCGAGCTCCTAGGTAAATTTTGTCGGGTATTTCAAAACGGTTGCTAAGCCAAGCACAATGTTCTGGGCAGTAACGATGAACCTTGCGGAGTGTGCACCTGTGGCGAGTCATGAAAATGACCCAATTTTCGTGTCGTAATCCCGTTTATAATAGATCGTGACGACATGACACGCTGACAAGCCGAGACCCTGAGGTACTTAGCCCCATAAAACTTAAGACTCGTCTTAAGAGAGTTTAAAAGACAGTCGCCTTTCTTTGGATACCTCTACGCAAAACTTTTGGGCCTCTCTGTTTGGTATCTGTCCAATAATTCAATCACGCAGCGAAAACTTCAGCCCATGCGAAAGCCCACCCATCTGGACCTGTTTCTGCATTCATACTTACCAACATTGCCAATCAAAAAGCAAATATTGCGCATATTTGAGGCGCTTCATGAAAGTGTGTTAGGCAGTGTTTCTTTTTATTTAGTAAATGTTTAGATACACAATTCTAAAGACTGAAGTGTATATTGCGCTGCGCTGACAATGCGATGCTATGAAAGAAAAAGCGGGACTTTCCTATGCTTAGCGTGGCTTGTTCAAGGGCTTTAACTAAAACGACCCGGTGCTGCCACCTACCAATGGCTCTGCGCTCTAAAAAAACTTTGTTTTTTCTTATTGCTATGAGATGGCGCTATATCTTACGCAGCACCTCTCATAGTGAAGAAAACTGTTTGTTGGAAAGAGAAGAAAACTGTTTGCTGGAAAGGAAAAAGGAAGCCAAAAAGTTGGTGGAACAAGGAAATCCGGGAGGCGATCGAGAAGCGACGCGAAGCATCACGGGAGCATAGAAAGGCAAAAAAGGAGAAGCGGCCGCAGGACGAAGTCAAAAAAATATGGGAAATATATTTAGAGAAAAAATCCCTTGTACAGAAATTGGTAGAGGCAAAAATTAAAGGTGAAAGTGAACGCTGGATGACAGAGATACACGAAAAAAAGGAGGCCGCGCCTAGGATTTTTTGGAGCCACATAAAGGCGCTAGGTAGGAAGTCTGTCACAACGCAACAACATATTCTAGATGAAGGAGGAAATCAATTGGAAGGGTACGAAGCACTAGGTTACATCCAAAAGGTAACAGCCGATTCGTTTCAAAAGAGCGTCCAGGGGATCTCCCCGGTGAGTAAAAGTGTGGCGGAGAAAGCAACAGAGGAAGAGCTAGTACTTGATAATTTCAACTGGAAAAAGGCCGAAGGAAAAATTCCAAAGCGCACTGCCGCGGGTTTAGATGGGATTCCCGTTAGCCTCATTAACGAACTAGGACATAACACTAAAGAAGCATTGTTAAAAGCAGTAGAAAAAAGCTTAAAGGACGGACAAATACCGGACAGTTGGCGACAAAGTAGAATGAACTTAATCTATAAAGGCAAGGGAGAAAAGGACAAGATTCGCTCGTATAGACCACTAACCATTACATCGGTACTATACAGGTTGGCGATGCAAGCAGTAAAAATGAAAATAGAAACATGGGCCGAACATAACGATATTTTGGGAGAACTTCAGAACGGATTTCGAGTCGACAGGCGGTTAGACGATAACCTGTTTGTTCTCACTCAGTGTATAGAAATATCTAAAATAGAGAATAGGCCCTTGTACGTGGCTTTTCTAGACATCACTGGGGCATACGACAACGTTAATCAGGAAATTTTGTGGGATATATTGAAAGGAATGGGCATGGGCGACGACTGTATACAGCTTTTGAGGGAGATATACCGAGAAAATACAGTTTGCATAGAGTGGGAAGGAATGCGTAGCAAAGAGAACGTTGAGGTCAGCAAGGGTCTGAGACAGGGATGTCCTTTGTCCCCGCTGTTATTCATGCTGTACATGGTGAGTATGGAAAAAGCGCTAGAAGGTAGCAACATTGGTTTTAATCTGTCACACAAACAGGGCGGCATGATGATTGAGCAGAAGCTTCCAGGTTTATTTTATGCGGACGATATCGTCTTATTTGCGGACAGTCGAGATGATATACAGCAGCTGGCGAATATATGCGGAAGGGAAGGTGAAGCTCTTGGACTAGGATTCAGTGTAACGAAGAGTGGATTGATGGTATTCAATGATCCCTGTGATCAGACGGTGTCCATACAAGGCCAAGAAATACCGAGGGTAAGTGAATACAAGTACCTTGGAGTATGGGTAAATGAGAGTGATAGATACATGGAGGTACAGGAAAAAGCCTCGGCAGCAAAAGGAAAGAGGAATGCGGCAATAATGAAGCACAGAGCGTTGTGGGGATACAATAGGTATGAGGTGCTTCGAGGTCTGTGGAAGGGTGTAATGGTTCCAGGGCTTACTTTTGGGAACTCAGTGGTGTGCATGAGGGCAGAGGTGCAATCGGGAATGGATGTAAATCAAAGGACTGTGGGACGCCTCGCATTGGGTGCTCACGGGAAGACGACAAACGAGGCTGTAAAGGGCGATATGGGGTGGGCAGGTTTTGAGGCGAGGGAAGCGCAGATCAAAATAAGGTTCGAAGAAAGGCTAAGCAATATGAAGGAGAGTAGATGGGCAGGGAAGGTGTTCCGTTATTTGTATAGGAAGAGCGTGGACACACAGTGGAGAAAAAGAACTAGAAGACTCACTAGTAAATATACGGCTGGTATTGTAAGCCATATGTCAACAAAGAGCGTTAAGGGAAAAGTCAGGGAGGCGGAGAGGATTTACTGGATGGCAGCTATGGAGAAAAAACCGGCTTTGAGTAACTACCGAAAGGGCAAAAATGAAATAAGGAGGGAGGCATTTTACGATAATTCAAGGGGAAGCGCTTTACTGTTTGAAGCGAGATCGGGTTGCCTTAGAACGCGTAGTTATAAAGCAAGATTCAGTAAAGAAGAAGAACAATGCACATGCTGCGGGAAAGATAAGGAAACGGCGGAGCATGTTCTGATTGAATGTGGAGATATCCACCCAGGTGTACGTTTGGGCACGAGCCTACAGGAAGCCTTGGGTTTTAGGGACAACAATGGAAAGCTGAACACACCCGCGATTGAAATAAGTAAGAGACGGTTAGAGTATTGGTGGCAGAAAATTAGAGAGAAAGGACAAAAATAAATATTGGAAAAATAAAATATGGACAGTGTGCCGTAAATGGTAGAGAACGTAAGCTGAAAATTTATCTTTTTTTCCATTAAGATAGAGTTTATCGAAGTAGAGGCATTAGGCCAACATAAAAAAAAGAAAAAAAGATTTTTTTTTGTCGAGCCTGGTGGCATACTTGTCACCACCCCGTTATAAAGGGGACGCTCATAGCATCCATCCATCCATCGCCTCCGGACAGAAGGTTATCGTCTTCCGACTTCCTGTGCAGCCAAGCATGACGATACGCAGCTAGTTTTCTTAACTTCGCGCGTCACGTGTGTGATAGTTGTTCAGTCATGATATCTCATTGAAAGACGTCCCGTCGTTGCAAACACATTCCACACCGTGCAGGGCTTCCTGCTGCAGGCATTCACCCACGAGTCGCATCCGAAGGCCTGTCACATTGTCCCGGGTTACATGCGGCCTATGGACTTCCTGGGCGACACCCTGCTGAAGGAAATGCTGACCGTCCAGCTGTACGGGACAATTTATCCCCTCACGCCTAAGGCGCTGCACGAGACCCGCAAGCGGCTCGAATGCAACCGCTTCCTTGGTTACGTGGTGGTCCGCAACGGGATGCACAAGCTTATCCGCTCGCATTCCGCCGAGCTCAGCTAGCGCATCGTTCTACACGTGATGAAACTGGGGAATGGAGTGAGTGGAGAGCACTAGCGTGGCGAATTTCGTTTTGAAGAGGCGAATTTGAGCTTGCCTTCTCGCCAAATCACCTCGGGAATTCCCCAGTGTCTCATCGCGCTTTTTGGGCTTATTTGCAATTTTTAAGCAAATATCGCTATTTTTTACTGCCTGCCATTACATTCCTCAATAGCGTGCTTGTCGATGAGTTTGAGTAGCTTAGTGTGCAAGTCAAACATACGTTGGGGCCATCGACAAGTATCGCTATTCATGAACTGGGAAACTGGGAAAAAAATAACTACACTAAATATTTTTCATCTTCCTTTTGTATTTGAGAGGCATATTTTTCAATCCTGGTGTTGATTTTTTTTACTTGACATGACTCAGTACATGTCTTCTCTTGTTATTTCGGGGTATTAACATATGCCTCCCTACTGTATGCAATCGCTTATCGTGGCTGTCTTTGGCTGATTCACACTGTTTGTGATAATAAAGGTTGTTTGTGGTAACTTGCTTTCGTGCGATGCATATATAACAAAGTTTTTTTCCGTTATAAGTTTTCAGTTGCTAGTGAGCGCTCAGTACTGTGTTCTTTTCAAATCTTCGAAAATATTGCCCTTGTTTTTTTTTATGAATATGAACATGACGAACGCCGAATTTTCAGGAAAAGAAGCGCTAGCAAACCATTCCACGGAGTGAATGGTTTAAGTTGCTACGATACCTGTACACACTCCCTAAACGGTGCACACCGTCTTCAATATACACGTGCGTTGCCTTATTATAAGTGTGGTTCAACTACTAATGACATTCGAGTCAATAATTGAACAGGAATACTAATATTGTGGCACTGCGGTTGACTATACCTCTACAAAAAGTTATAAGTACAGATTTGACACCCATACGTATACAAGCGGAGATTCAATCCAGTTGGAAACAAAAACACCTGCGACCTTCACGACAAAGTGAAGCTCCAGCTAAATTTTCTAGTTTAATTGAAGGGGACGCTAAAGCAAAACAATCAATCAGTATAGACTAAAAATACGCTGAAAACTCCTGCGTCATTTTTTATCAATACACGAGACATTCTTTGTTAGAGGTTCAACTCTTATGTTTCCTGGCAAAATATTCAACAATGACATCGCAGCTTTCAACGTGATTTTCGTATTTTAGCCGTATACTTGGAAAAAAAAACTTTCTCTAACTTCGCACGACAAGTGTACGGCTCCGTTAAAGGACAATTTACTTCACTTTTGCCGTTTAGGAATTGCGTATACTCTAGTACACTTCATCAAAGATTGACGCCATGGTGACTGGGTACAGGAATCTGAAAGTTGCGTTGCCATCCGCGTTCAGCTTGTGGCGATAATTCCTCCTAACAATTATCTTTTCGCAGCAATGAAGGTCGTTGAGGTCGTTGAGGTCGTTAGAGGGCAATTTGCTAATGCGATAAAAATTGTTTTTTTTTCTCTGAAATGGTCCGTTACGTATTACTTGTTTTCATTGGAAAACAGTTTTCATTGGACAGCTGTTTGTATACGTTCACGTGTGTCGTAATTTCATATAACCATCTCTCTCAACACCAAGGAGTATCCGGGCTACAGGACTGCTGCTCCTCCGAAGCCCTTGGCAGACGTCTTCGAGGCCCTGACCGCAGCGGTCTGCTTAAACTCTGATCAGTACAAGTCAACCGTGTGGCGGTCTTTCTTTCCGCTGCTGCGATCCCAGTTCAACATCGAGCTTCAGAAAACTGCCATAGCCAATAGAACGTACAGTTCAAGCACCAGCGACAGTGAATCATCCGAAGACTAAAATGGGCGATCATAGAACCCGCGCTCCTGTGCACGGGACAGTAATAGACTGATCTGGTGTTCTCGTATAATGTTAAACATCCACATTTTGAACGCGCGATGCGTTGATGAGTAGAAAGAAAGTCTGGTTCTCCGAAAGGGTGAAGCAGTGGATGCAACACGCACTTGAGGTGCCACGGAAGAGAAACTAGTCGCTGACTCCTTTAGCGAACACGCCCGCTGCAGCGAGTGAGGTGACCTTCGCGCGGTTTATGGCTTCAACACAAACTTTGCTTGAAAGCACAACACGTAACTCGCGTCTGCCTCCTCCTCCTACGCGACTCCGCCTCCTATCTTTAGAGAGATAAACGCGTGGGCACAGCCAAACGCGCCTTGTAGGGCCACTGCAGTGGGCGAGGTGACCTTCGCGCGGTGTATGGTTTCAACTCAAACATTTAGTAAAAGCACAAGGATAACCAAGTGTGGACCTCTATACCCTTTGGAGAGACTAGCAAGCGCGCGAGCAGAGGCTACCACGCCGTATATGTCGAAGTACGGAGCCGGCATCCCGGCGAAAGGTGGGGGCGGCGTCCCCTAAAGTGCGCTCTTTGGCCCTCTGCGCCACCTTGCGGGGATTATTTAACATGTTTATGCAACGCTATAAAACCTCGAAGATATGCGTACCACCATCAGTGAATTGTCATGCAAATAGCTCACCGCTATTGCCTCGGCAGGATGTATGTGTGGCCAAGTTGGTTCACGTGCCGCGTAGCGAGGAATCGCAGATTGTAATACCCGGCCATTCGATTCAGAACTTTTTTTCCGCTCCAATTTTAGAGCGAAGATGTATATCTCACCCCCAAACGGGGCGTCACAGATGCCGATCTACTATTATGAACACTAATCGGCAAAAAATCTCCCCGTATTTCCATCGTGGAGCACCACGATGGAAATACGTGGTGCACCACAATGGATCAGAGCACCACGTGAAGGGATTGGATTGGATTAACTTCTATTTGGTCCTCCAAAACACAGATCAAAGTGTTGCGGGCAGCTCCCACGTGGGAACTGAGATGAAGGGAAGTGCCTCCATGAAGTTAATTCTGGCACAATAATATAAGGTAACTTGCCTATAGTTCACAAAATACTGTACACAAACTTTCCACTACGCAACACTATATTGAACTTCCCGTGAGGAAACCTCAAGCAAACAAGTCAATTAAGTTTAAATCTTCCTCTTTGTAGCAACGTTTAAGGCGAACGAGGCGCGGGTAGACAAGGTCTCCGGTCTTCATTGAGGCCGGCCTAGGCCAAGTCACGAGTGTTCCGGAGACTATTCGTTTTCTGTTTTGAACCACTGAATTCGCCTCTCCTCTTTCTTTTTCCCTGTACATAAGGCTGTTCACGATCGAAATAATAGTTAGTTTGCACATCGCTCTGTGTCGCCTTTGGTATTTTTCCTTACCCTGCAGCCGATCATAAGCACGAAAAATTACAGTTGGCCAACTATTGTGCTCAGTGGCCCCCCCTTTTTTTGTCTCTCAAAGCCATATTATTGAACGAAGTTATAAAAACTTGCTTCGTGGACATGTGTTTTGTGGGCATACACTTGTCCTCCCCTTTTTTGTATCTTGATTCAGCTATGGCAAAGATATGCAGATAAAACTGCCCCTCATGCACGACAGCTAAAGATTTGGCCGGCTGTACCAAGTAGCCCCCATTGTCACCTTATTAATATGGCTCCCCCCTCTACGGCTTCCCTACCCACCACCACCCCTCTACCGGGACAAGAACTTGCAGGCATCCATCTGTAGAGAATTAAAAAATAGGACGCTGCTACTGCTGTTTTTATGCACTCAGGATGCCCCGCAAGTAGTTGATGGTGTAATTATATACAGTGTGTTGTCATGCACGTTGCAACAATTAGGAAAATTACGCTAGTGTCGCAAGTAATGTGTTTCGGTCTCTGTATTTTTTTTCATGTATACCCCACATATATGACAAAGAAGCCTGCTGTATGGCACCAATATATCATTTTTTTTCTCAGTGCCGTCCAATACCGCGTTGCATTGCTGCGATACAAAAAGTATACATTATAACAATAAACGCTTTTCCAAAAATTCGCGCATTTACGTCTCTAATGCTTTCCCTTCGGAATATCGGTATGTCGCGCCACAAAGATAAGTCTTCGTCACTCGTCGCGCAACCTTCTCAAACCGCAACGTTGAAAGAGATACCACCGTACGCCGCCGCCCCAACGGAGTCGCCGAGCAGCCGATACTATGGCTTGCGATGGCTGGCCGCACGGCCCATCGATTCCGGTGCTTTCGGCCGACCCTTGAAATTTTCGTATGCGTTTGTTTTTCGCACAGTTCCTGGAATAGTTAATACGGTCGCCGGCCTTTGCACTTGCCCTGCCCTGGCCAAGCCTTCGAGCGGCCGCGCACTGCGCGCTTCGAGCACTCGGCGATTTGTGGTTAGGTGCGTCGCCGTGGTGCTTGCTGCAGCCTGAACGTTATCGGTGGCTTCGTATTCTAGAGGCATAAGAGGTGACGTCCAGGGAAACGCGCCCTGGAAGTTGCTACTAGGCTGCTGTGGCGCTGCTTCTATTCCACGTCTTGTAGGATCTGGCTTAGTCCACTGGGACGTGGCGGTTGCTACGCTGACTTCGGTTTCCATTAGGTCGTCGGGACGCGCTTGCCCCGATGTGATGGAGCTGCTGATTTCAGAAGCGGGCCCTGCGGCGTTGTTTCGGCCTTGAACGAACTTGGCGCTCGACGTCCCGGACGAAACAGCGCTCGATTCGTGGGTAGTTCTTTCTGCAACCGCGCGATTACTCTGCTGCGGCTTTCGCCCCTTGTTCGACGGACGAGGTGGCGTAGCGGGAGCGGGGGTCGCGGTTCCGCGCTTCTTCCCTTTCTTCTTCGTCTTCGACGACGTCGTGGTGCCTGCGGTGGTGGTAGTGCCGGCCTCTTCACCTTCCGATTTTCGCGTAGCACTGGCACGTGGCATCGCGCTGCCCTTGCCTGCACGCACTCCTGGCGATGGTGGGGACAAGCGTTTTGGTGTTTTGTCTCCCGGCTTTGGTTTTCCTTGCTTGCGAGAAGCAGGGCGTCCGCCAGGGGTTCTCGCACCACTAGGAGTCTTGCTACCTGAAGTCTGTGCAGCTGGAGAGACTTGTACTGCAGCATCATCTCCAAAAGTTTGAACACCTGAAGTCGGGGCGCCTGGAGCTTGGGCTACTGGAAAACAGGCACCAGCTGGAGCTTGTTCACCAAGTTCTGTACAGACAATGAAAGGAGTACAGGCACCGGCCGGGGTAGTGACAACGGCAGGAGTACGGGCACCGCCTGGAGTGCGGGCACCAGCAGGAGTACGGGAGCAGCGTTGAGTTCGGGCACTGGCTGGGGTACGGGAGCCCGCAGGAGTAGAGGCACCGGCTGGAGTGCGGGCACCTCCTGGAGTACGAGCGCCAGCTGGAGTGCGGGTGCCGGGAGTTCGGACATCGGGTGTGCGACTCGCAGGAGTTCTTTCGTCAGGTGTACGGGTACGTTGTGTCCAAGGGAAAGCTGACCACCACCTACCGCGCTTGCGTCTCTTTGCCGATATGTGAAGCGGATCATCCACGTCAAACGCCCTGCCTTGTGTTGCATCGTACTTCTGGTAGAAGCCGTACAACAGGGTATTGTAGTACAGCTGAAATGTGAGGGTACGCTATTGTTTAGTTATGTGCAGGTTTTACGCAGCAATCGCTGAACGAACTTTAACTAGTATTGACGGAAGGAAGTCATACGTTTACTTCACGGTGAAGCCTGAACTCCATAACTTTCCCGTTCCAAGGGCTCAACTAGTAATGGAAAAAAATTACAGGCACAGCACACAGCTGGAATGGCTAATAAGGTGAACCTTTTCTAAGCAAGAGGACGACGCACGTTTAATTTTTGTTTATGGCGGGTGCATCTCTACAGAATAGAAACATCCGTGTATTTAGTTTTAGGAACGCAAAAAACAACAACGCAGGTAGTTATTCCAATGTACCATAATGGTGTTCATTGTAGTTAGGTTGTCTGTAAGCACACTGTGAAATCAGGTAATTTAGAAGTTCTTTTTACTAGATACCAAGTAAGTGCTAGATTTGTTTCAAGTGAGGCTTTTGTAAAGCAATGTTTTGTATTAAGGCCTATTGAACTAACACTGTGTCTACGATTGGATGACATTGGCATCCCACGCAGAATACGATCTCGTACAATGTTTACGTTTGTCCTGAACACAGATTGTGCTTAGGAAATGCACTGCTAACAAACTATGCCGAAGCGCAAGCATCGTGCCAGGCAGATGCACAGCGTCACATGTATATGATCTGTAGAGTACAGAGATGAACTACGATGCCTATTGAGGCAAGAATGGTGATGACAGGTGCATTCTTGATGAATGACAACTCATATACTTGCATATTTCTTATGCCAACCAACGTACGTCCGCTAAGTTGTAGTTTAAATTTATATTTATTTTCTTCTAAATTGGCCACTAGTCGGATATTGCGGACACATTGTACGGCTCGCAGAAGTAAATGAATAACTCAAACATGCGTAGGTGTCATAACCTTACATGGAGCTGATTTATGCTTGTTTTAAAACATCTCTTTAGTTGCAAACGTCCATGACTTTTTCGCGAACTTTCATGCTTCACATATTCCAATGCCACCTGTCCATTCAGCCTCGTTGTTCACAGAAATAGTGGGTCATACGTCAATTTCGATATGCTATTTCGAATAAGCCGACTGATCTTCGGATACACCCAATTTCTGTCTTAAAGATTTCCTACATTTCTCAATAACCACCAAATTGCTTCAATAAAGGAGTTTATTGTCTCCCCGGAATTAACTGCCAGAATAATTTTTAGAATCAGTGATGTGGGAGCGGACTTGCCACATATTGTAGTTTGCTTCTTCTATTCTCTCGTCCCAATGAGCGTGCTCGAATGTGAGCAGAGAGGGATGTCTCGGAGAAAAGAACTTACGTCACGAGCATGTCATGACGTTGGGCTCTTTTTATTTTCAATATACACCTTACTTTGAGGAGGCGTTCACACTCAGCCTTCGAAAGGTGCGAAAGCGGGAAAACTCGCCGTAAATTTATTCGCTTCACCGCCTAAGCGGCCGAAAACCACGTTTCGAGGATGGTGCGAAAAAATCGGTCCGAGAGCAATTTTTCCCGCCACGCAAAAACGGATCCTCTTTCCGCTTCACGGCTTTGACTGCACTAGCTAAAACCATGTCACGTGAACAGCCGACCGCAGATTTTACATGGCAGCAAAGGCGTCCTGCGGTGGCTCGCATGAGCCCACACTGCAAAATACCCGTGAAGCATGACGAGGCTCGACAAAGAGGGCGCGTTCGTCGAGGGCCTGGTTTGTATTACGGTCACCGAGAACACTTGAAGTAGACGGTGCAGCAGCAGTGAGGCCGCGTGCCCCAACGTGTCTCGCTTTTGTGCACAGCCAGCTGAATCCGCTGCTGCCACTGCCGATGCGTTCGCTCGAGTCGTTTCTGCTGGCGTATCTCCCGAAACAACGTTTGAGAAGGTACGAGTATAGTTTCTTTTCAGTACTTTGCGTGAGTAACTAGGATTCGGTGCGATGTTTAGTGCTCAGAAAGCAGGCAAAATATAAATATTTCTCAAAATAACCACGGTGGCGGGGCTGAATGAATGTGAACATTTTCGACGCGTGCATTCCTGCTTTTTCCGGCCACTCTGGCGTTGTCGTTTCTCTTCCCAAGTGTGAATGTGTCCTTGGTGTGATTGCGAGCACACTCGTGGGCACCTGATGGCATCAGTAATTTTGCAGGTCACGATGCTCAAATCAGCCAATGGCCATAAATTTGCCTGCGAGGCATGTTATTAAAAAAAGAGGCAATAATTTCTAGCTGTCTTTTAAATTTATTTGCAAAATGTGCGCCACGTTCTGCGCTATAATGTTCGGTTCGCTTGTTTTCAGCAGCCTCGACATCTGATCAGCAACGTTTTCTATACAAACTCAGAAAGCATTGCAGAACTTCAAGTTGTCACTTTCGGTAGCTTCCCTGTTTCTTCGTCTTCCCGTCAAGACCCACCGAAGCAGCATCTCCGAGATGAGTTCGGTATTAAACAATCGTGACATAGCAGATATTTTACTCATTTAAACAGACAGTAGAAAAACAAACGGTGGGAGGACATGCTGATCAGTGCGCCTCCAAGCACTGGATGAAAGGAAAGATGCGAAGCTTGCTGTTTTGATAGTAATATTCGCTATTTAGTTATTCAAACAAAAGACAGAGAAAGACAGGCTTGGCAGCTCAATCGCATGCTTCCCCGCAGGTCTGGCGATGTGACTGCGGCACCTATAATTACAAACTAATTAGTTAGTTAAATATCTAAACAATTAACACGGCTCCGAGGCCGTTAATTACGAGTTTTTGGCTACACCAGAACAAACCAGTCAAGTGTGTCGTCAGACAAACTTGATTGCCATACCTTCACGAAGGCGGCGGCGATTATCACTGGAGCCCAGCCCGCGACGATGGACAGCTGCGCGGAAAGCAGATAAGATTAGTGTGCAGTGTATAACACTTACCTTCTGGCAGATCAGATAACTGGATCGCTTTTTCTAGCCGATATTTTACATGTGCAGCATTTTATACTATAGGGCTAGTCATGCGCCGTCGCCGTCCGCAGCCTCCCCTCCTCCTCCGCCAGCCATCTGTGCATCCCTTCCTCCTCTCAACACAGCGCGCGCTGCGCTACTTCTCCCCTCCGCGCGCCGTGCGACCTTCAGTTTTACGTGCGCCAGCTGTATGCTAAGGCGCGCATGCGCAGGCTGGGGCCGGCGCTCGCTATAAATAAACGAGTGTCGGGGCGCGCCCACTTCACCCTGGCACTGATCAACACCAGGTCGCTGGGCGCTCACGTGGTTGACGTCATGCGAGACCCCGTACTCCGCAGAGTGGACGTGCTTTGCTTCAGCGAGACGTGGAACGCCACCGATGACGTCGACGTTGCGTGATATGCTCCGGCCGCGTGCACGCACGGGTTCCAATGACCTGCGGGTGGCGTGGGAATTCACGTCAAGCGTGATGACGTCGACTCCGTCGAAGACCACCAACTGCGGCCCGGTGCTCAATAATGCGCCAGCGGCGAGCACTGCGTCGCTAGCGTCTGCGGAGTCGACGTCAAGATGATGTACCTCACGCCCAACCTATTACGTGCCCCCGTGGAGAAGTAGGTCGACGAAGCCGCGGAAGAATACCTGAAACAACGACCGCAATGACGACCCTTCGTGATAGTTGGCGACTTCAACGTCGACGTCATCAAGGACGATTGGGTGGTCGACTACATGGTGTAGCAGCACTCGCTGAAACGAGCAACGCACGACGGCAAATGTCATCTGACCACGGTTCGCGGAACGTGCATCGACCACGTCTTTGCAAGTTTCGACCTTCGGCCGCTGCAACCAGACCCACTCACCCTTCACTTTATGGACCATAAAGCCATCTTGCTCAAAATACCCTAAGCGTCTCATCAAGAAACATCGTCTTTCGCAGCACAAGTGCGTGCATGTTCACTCGTGTTCACTCGTGTTCACTCATAACACACACACACAAGTCACAAATTACAAACCACATTTATCGTGGTTCAACATATATGCTCCGCATGCTAACCAGTGTTCCCGCTCGGAAAACTGCGGTCATTTCTTTAGTTATTATTTCACGTTTAGAGTGGTTTAGATTACATCTATATTAGGTAATAGTTTTCCATCAAGGTATCACTGTGCCCCCACAGCTTTGCACTTCTCAAGACGAGTTCTGCAGCTCGATAACAGCTGCGGCGGCTGCAATGCGGATGATAGCGATGCAATGCTTGTGTACTTAGAACCCTGCATGTCTGACGTAGAAAGTTGTCAAGCACATCCGGGAAAAATGCACACTTCAACTAAATTATTGAAATCTGGATACCACCTTTACTATGGTGTGCATCAGAATAAGATTATGTGTATGGCCCGCGAAAGTACATTTTTATTTATTTTCACAAAATACAGATTGCACAAGCACACATTTACGTAAGCCAACGAGCAGCTCCAATTCGTTTCGCGCACTTCAAGGGTTTCGCACTTTCTTATCATTCCTAATAATAGTTAACGAAAGTTGGTGCAGGGCGTAGGTAACGGCTAAAAAAAGCCCCCCCCCCCCTTGATGGTTTACGCAAAAAGGGCGATCCCTCCCTCTTTCCTCGCCACTTTGCATGTTCCCGTGCTAAATCAACATTTTGCAACTAGAAATGTCAGCCGTATTTTCTTTTAGATGTTTCGTGTACTGCTATGATATGAACGATGTCTAAGTGAACCTGTAGTATGGGTCACAACAAATTGTTCTTTATAGTATGTGCCTTCCCCCCACGTTTGATACGTCATATACGTTGGCTTTCTACCGCCAAAGCAAACAACACCGCCTGAGTCGTCTCCCTATGTCAAATGGAAAAGCTGCTCCTATGGATCGATAAACTGCACACAAAGAAGCACATAAAGTCAAAAGTGTTCAACACATCACTATGTCCATCTATCATTTAACGGCCGGTGAATTTCTGCTAGACTGAAATTATATAACACCTAGTTCTCTCACGTGAAATAGGTTTTGCAGACAATTTATGCCTGAGGCTGTTACTGTTGTTTACAAACTTACGTTTTCTCGGAGGGTCAGGGTTCTCGCGTCTTGGTGGGTGTACTGAAAAAATGAATAAATAAAGACAGGTAAGGAGCAAACAATTCTGGCATTACTTGCTTTTCCTCAAGGATTCATGGCCGCAAGTTTATTGCAAGTGTCTCTTTCAAGCAAATTCTGAAGCCTCATTAAAAAGCCCCTAATGTCGATGTATTTCTTGAGCAATCATGGTATAACTTCTTGACCTAGTTGACATTTCCTACTGTGTGACATTTTTCGGCCAGTAATGACAAAACACACTAAGGAAACAGGAAAATTATGTCATTTAGGAGAATCATGCCTTGATGTTACCCTTATCTTGTTGGTGTCATTCTTGTGTCTCTTGCGTTGGTCTGTTGTATTTTGTAACGGCATATATGATACACTAAATCTGGTACACGCGAACGAAATGATTAGGAAGCGAAAACAACTATGGCTTTTGCCCTGCCACCTTCACAACAGCTAAGTTCCGTGAAGCTACATTAAGATGCCCAGTGGTATTACAGAGAGAAATGATTCGACCTTTGTATTCATATAAACTCCCAGAGCAGCTAACTATTCTGTATGATTGCCGTTGGATAAGACTGGCACTCGTAGTATCTCGGAAGCTAAACAATGACCAGTTTGCGCTCCACGAGAGCCGAAGTAACAATGTGACGCCTTCGAAAAAAAAAACCTCCGTGTCACTGCAAGGGTGACGTAATGAATTCCATGGAGACAAATCAAAATGCCATGCGAAGAAAAGCTTGTCATAGTGAGTTCATACTCCTCCTGAGTATCTTTGCGCTCTTATCATGCATCCTCCTTTGCGCTTTAGCAACACGCGGCAAGGGCCGACACACACAACGCACCAGCCCTTCATCTCGCTCTTCTAGCTATAGCAGATCACTGACTTCGCGAACATGGCACAGCTGCGAGTGAAATGACCTCTGTGTGGGCTTTGGCTGCAACGCAAACTTCGCCGTTTAAGCGCACCTCTACCCTCGAGAGTTAAAGGGACACTAAAGTCAACTATTAAGTGGACGTTGATTGTTGAAATGGCGGTTCAGAAACCTTGTAGTGTTACTTTTGTGCTGAGGAAGGGCCTATTTTGAAATAACATCACGTTTTAGTGGGCCGCATCAAGTAGCGCTGTTCAAATTAACCGCCTCAAAAAGCGGACAGGCCGGTCCGTCTCACGTCACAGTTGCCGGGCACAACGTTGCCCGGATTTACTGCGCTAATAGCAGCAGATCGAAAGCAGTGGGAGCCACAGCAGCAAGAACGGACGTTGATCAATTTCCCTCCATTGGCTCCGAGATTGCAACCGCTTTTGTTTCAACCGTGCTCCACTAGATGGCATCACATGTCCCGTATAACTACGTGAAAATAGAATTTCCGAACCACCCGTGCAATTTGCCACAGCAACGTCCGGTGGTTCTTTTTTCCATGAATCAAACAGAAACGAACAAACAGCATTTTATTGCGTCTCATGATGCACGGAAAGTTCTTTATTTAGTGCGGTTAGATCGATTACTAGTGATTAGTTGTTGGTGGTCCGTCTGATGTCATCGGGATAATTTTAAGAACGCCCTACTGCGGCGCTTGTGTTGTTGTGCATATACCTTAATTTCTCAGTAATTATGGTACTGTTGTTGATAGTATTGTCGTTTTAGGGGTTGTCATACATTGAGCTTTCACTTTGACGTAAATTGTTATTTGACTTTAGTGTCCCTTTAGGCACGCGAGCACGGGCGACTACGCCATGTAGGCCTTTGTTCAGGGCAGCGGCGCGACCAACTCTGGCGAAAGACGAGTGGCGCGTCAATATTAAAACGTGTCCTTTGCGCCATTTCGTGATTGATGGAGATGCCGGCGCAAAAGATTGGCAGATCCCACGTACAGTGGGAATCGATGATACGCGAAGCACGAATGATGACGGGTGATGGGTTACTTTAAAATCAGCCCGGCGTTAAGAGGCGGAGGTAAATTATGCCGTACATGACTTCCACGTGATTATTATCGTAATTGGACGTTTCAGTTAACTTCGTCATTTATTAATGTCACCTGATACCAACTTAGGAACACATGGAGCTAGCGAAACGGCTGTGAGCGTGCTATGAGCGTAGCAAGTATAATCATGTTTTAGATGGAATCCATATCTTGATTAACATATTTGGACGTGTCATTTACATTCATCGTCCATTCACGTCACGTAATACCGAATTTGGTATACGTGGAACTAGTGAAACGGCCGCGAGAACGCTATGAGCGTAGCATGTAGTCTAGTTTTACATGAAACGCATATTATAATTATCAGGTATGGACGTGTCATTTACCTTTGTGGTCTATTCACTTCCCGCGATACCAAATTTGGCACATGTGGAGCTAGCGCAACGGCAGCGAGCGTGTCATGAAGGGCCCAATATACTTCTACGCAACGTTGACGCACGCGCTACTGGGCGCAGCGACGCCACGCTAGCTGTCATGTCCTCGCCGACACATATCACGTCGCAGCATCGTGCCCAGTTAATCCCGTCCCTTTCTCATCCCCTTTTCCTATCCCAACTAGGGAGGCTTGGGAGGAGCACCTGCTCGGCTGCTCTACCTTGGCAGCGCAACGCTCCTTGGTGGAGCGCGCACGGGCAGCTTCCAGCTCCACTGGCGTCCCGGAATAGGGTCTGGCCACTCTATCACGCCGATGGGACACGTCGGCACTCTCTAGTAGACTTTTTCTGAAATAAATGTTTTTTACCACCACCACCACCACGCTAGCGAAACGCGAGAACGCCAGGCGCGACCCGAGCGACCAGCGTCCGTCGGTGCGAAATGCGACATGCTGCATTTCGCGCAGACGACGTTACTTAGACAGCACACTGCGTCTGCCTCACTTCGTGACGGAGGGACGCCGTGTGCGCTCAAACGCGCATGCGTCAAAGCAACGCAGCGCGGTGCGCGCCTGCGAGTATACGGCAAGCAGATCCACAATGAAGGTCAGTGGGCGGATCCACTGATCTCTACTAGGAAGATATCGGCGCCTGGCGTGGCATCGCCGGCGTGACGCGATAAAACGAACGCCGGCGCGCACGCGCGCCGGCTCATGTCCAAGTGTACTGGCGCCTAGAGTGTGGCGTGTATTAATGTTCTTACATGACACGCATCTCATGATTATCATGTTTGCACTATTCATATACATTCGTCATCCGTTCACGTCCCGTAATACTCAATTGAGTTCATGAGATGCTAGTTAAACGGCCGAAAGCACATCATGAGCATGGCATGTAGTCATGTTGTTACATGACATGCATCTCATGATTATCATATTTGCACCAGTCACATACCTTCGTCATCCATTCACGTCCCGTAATAAAAAATTCGGTATATGCAAAGCTAGCGAAACGGCCGCGAGCACATCATGAGTGTGGCTTGTAGTCATGTTGTTGCAGAGCACGCATGTCATGATTTTGATGTTAGGTTCTGTCACTTGTATTCCCCATGCAGTCAAGTCATGCCATACCATTTTTGCAACATACCGTGTGAATGAAACCATTGCAGGAGCAGCAGGACTACGACATGTAAATCATGACATTTGTGACATACATATTGTGATTTTCATGTTATGACTAGTCAGTTCTATTCGTCATACAGTCATGTTATCTTATACCAAGTTCAGTATCGATGCCATTATCCAAACGGCCAGCAGAGTTAGAAGTCGTAAGCGGCTGGCTAGATAGATAGATAGATAGATAGATAGATAGATAGATAGATAGATAGATAGATAGATAGATAGATAGATAGATAGATAGATAGAATAGATAGATAGATAGATAGATAGATAGATAGATAGATAGATAGATAGATAGATAGATAGATAGATAGATAGATAGATAGATAGATAGATAGATAGATAGATAGATAGATAGATAGATAGATAGATAGATACGCTCAATGTCGCCTGAAGTTCGCCAAAAATGATTCGCATTAAAAACCCCCCGAGATCTTCGATATACTTCCCATTGCCGTAATAGATATATACTCTTTACAATATGGTTTCTGTTGGCGGCGTACTTATGCGTTCTTAAATACATGCATATAAGTACGTCGGCATCTTCATGTCGCGCACTTTTGCCACAAGGCGCCCTTTCGATCCCAATCATGCTGGCTTGATCACTTCAATCTGCAAGAGTGATGGGAAGGATTGCGATGAACATTGCGATCCAAAGGGTTCTTTCTTACTCGGTTACTGGATGTCGTAAACTTCTCGGGTGAGATAGAGTAAACGTACACTTCGATATCAGCCCCTTTTATGAAGGATACATACTTACCCACTTGGGTGGGTATCGCAGTCCGATCAAGTTGGCGCCGCAGCACAACATCATCGCTGCTGTGTTCCATGCCACGAAAAGGCCGAGGATACTTGCCATTCTCAGCTGCACATCGCGAGGCGCCCAACCCAACCGAAGTATAATTTCATTTCCCCCGCATGACGTGTCAAAGCGATAAAAATCCACAGAAAATGAAGCCAACAAAAGATTGATTGATTTGTGAGGTTTAACGTCCCAAAACGTAGTGAAGGGCTCCGTAAATTTCGACCACCTGGAGTTCTTTAACGTGCACCCAAATCTGAGCACACGGGCCTACTACATTTCCGCCTCCATCGAAAATTCAGCCGCCACAGCCGGGATTTGATCCCGCAACCTGCGGGTCCGAGTACCTTAGCCACTAGACCACCGCGGCGGGGCCAACAAAAGTACAAGGCCACAACTTGTAAGCTTTAGCAGTAATATGCTCCTTACGATATAAATGTATGATATAATAGTTGTTGGTTAAACGTTTGAAAACTACGATGTTTTTACGGGAGACACCGTTATATATATATAGTGACAGCTTCGAGAATCTCGAAAACCTTGTTTTCTTGAGCGTGCCCATAAATCTAAGCACATGGGCTCAAAGTAGTATCGCCGCGGCCAGGATTCTATCCCGTAGCCTTCGAGCCAGCAGTCATGCCCTATAACAATTAGACCTTCGTGGTGGGTTAAATATAATTTTAAAGAAATAAGTGGGTGCAAAGGCGGCTTGTTTTCGTAAAGACCTAAGCCACAACCTTTGGACAATGTGTTTCCGAAGGTTGTGGGTGTCTACGAGCGGTAAGTTGCCTTTTCATCCCCTTTAATTTGTTTACACTTGCACTGTGACTACCACATGTCTTGATAACTACAAATAATTCCCCTGTGCTTTTCATTGATTGTCTGTTAGTGTCATAAGGTTGCACACCAAAAATGAAATTATCCCTTAAACAATAGACTTCCATGCGTCAAACTATATTATTAGCTTGGCGAAGTGCAGTGATATTTGTTCTAAAATTGCACTTTATTCATTGACAAAAGGGTGTGAAACATACCTAAAGAAAAATCCTTGAATCGATAAAACATTACATGACTTCTCAGCGTCAAAAGAGACAGAGAAGTTCTGATGTGGTCGTTGCAGTTAAACGGTAAGGCTTATACGATTCTTTCTTATCTTCGTCTAACGCAATTATCAAGTCTTTTTCTGAAGAAAAAAAAAGACCTCACAGGATGTCTTACGCACTTGTCAAGATGACTTGAAAACAAAAGCTATCTTTTTTTCTTATCAGTGAATGCATTGATCATGCCTTATACCTTCTGCACCTAACGTGACTGCGCCTAACGCAAATCTAGGATCACGAGCTTTGCAAGCGTACGAATATTTCAGTTCTTTCTTCAAATAATTGTCAGTTCCCACGTACAGAAAGAATCGATGATATGCGAAGCACGAATGAGAAATGTTGATATGTCACTTAATATCGGCACAACGTTAAGACGTGGAGGTAAATGATGCCGTACATGACTTCCGTGTCATGATTATCGAGTTTGGATGTGTAATTTACCTTCGTTATCCATTTACGTCACGTAACACCGAAATTGTTCTATGTGGAGCTAGCAAAACGGCCGCGAGGGCATCATGAAGGGCCCAATATACTCCAATGTAGCATTGACGCACGCGCACGCTGGGCACAGCGACGCTACGTTAGCAAAACGTGAGCTCTCTATAATCTGATGTCAGGCACGACTGCGTCTTTCTGCGCTGCCCGACGGCAACCGGTGCGAAAAGCGACATGCTGCATTTCGCACCAATGCGTTACCCAGACAACACTGCGTCTCTTTCTTTTGGTGACGGAGGGACGCCGGACGCGCTGAAACGCACATGCGTCAAAGCAATACCACGTGGACGCGCCCGCGAGTATATGGCGGGACCGGCATTGGCGTGGCATGCAACGCCGGCGTGACGCGACGAAATGAACGCCGGCGAGCACGCGCACTGCGTCACGTAGAAATGTATTGGCACCTTGACTGAGGCATGTGGTCATGTTATCACATGACACGCATTCTATGATGAAAACGAAAGTGTTTTCACCACATATTCCGACTTTTTACTGCATACACCCTTGTAGGGCTATGAAACTACCACTATATATACAGAAAAAATGCCGTGATGTATAATTTATTCCAGTAGGCAGACACCAAGACGTCTCGTCAATGAGTAACTTAATGCCTCGCTGTTGGACTGGTATTATTGTATTTTTTCGCTTGGTTTTCTAAAGGATAACTATCATCAGCGAGGTTTCAGTCTTACCTTTAGCCAGTTATGAAATGCGGCGAGCAATCCGTGAGGTGACGCTATGTATGGCTGAAAGCAATGAATGAAGTTTTTCAGTTTTTGGTATTGCCAATATCTGGCTCCCCCAATCGTAAACAGGTATTGAGATTGATGAAATCCTGGTAATTCAAATCTGCTAAGTTTTTTTCGTTAAAAGTGCGTAAACATAGAATCAAGATCTAGAATTATGAAAGCAGCATCCGTTACGTCCCACGGATAATGTTGATAACGCAGGAATAACAGGCTCACGTTTCCGATTAACCAAAGAAGATAATGTTGTAAAGAAAACTCAATCATTATTTTGTCAACAACCCTCTAGACATTCCGGTATACCAAATTTAGGCGCATTTTAAGCGCAGTAAAACATACGGATAAGTGTGTTTCGTTAGCATGGGCTAACAGGCATTCACAACGTAAGACGTCCACATTGACATTATTTCAATGTGGGTTCTTTTTTCTGGAACAGACATAATCTTCAATGCATTCAAACTTGAGGCACTGGATACAACACCCTGCAGGTCAGGAAACTCTCCCTCCTATTTCCTCTACCCCATCTGCGCTCGCTATTTAATTGACCAGCAACTCTTTTCAATACTGAAACGTTGGTCTAGTGTCTATAGTCGGTATGGTTTCATGATAATAACAGTTCGCGATTTGAGACGGGCTCAAAACAGGACAGCGCTTCTCCTGTGTTCTTTTTAACCCATCTGTTCCTTATGCGCTTTTTTCCCTTCACGAATGCCTTCAAAAGACGCTTGGTTGCGAATCTGCACGTGCCCCTAAGTCACGTGTCGTTGTGGGTCAGTATTGCTGATGAGTTTACAGTATACGTATCCAGAGGCACACGTAACATGAATAAATAAAATGAATATGCATAAGCTGTTTTACTCACGGATTGATCAAACGGTTTTTCCTGCGTTGACGAAAGAATAGCAACAAGTCAGAAAATTAAGTTCACAAGTCGTTAGTGAGAGATAGCATCAAACAGTGGATTGTAATCGCGTATTTATGGTCTAAGTTTTATGCAGATTGGAGCGAAAAACAAATCTTTGGTTAAAATACATGACTTAGAAAGAAATTCACAAAGCCAACCGGAAGTACCTTAACAGAAGTTACGTACTGTGACTTTGAACCTGCTTCTTATTTAAACGTCGTGATTTTGCCACAATGGCAATGCAATGAATGCGGCCACAACAAGTTAGAATGTTATACGAGTAAAGGCCGGCTAACGTATCCTTTAGCAAATGTGGTTACTGCAGCAAGCGAGGTGCCATTTGTGCCGTCTGTGACTCCAAACGAACTTCGCGATGGGAGGACAGCACGTACAAAGCTATAAGCCGTGTCCATGTAATTGCAGTGTCCATATAATTGCTGCCGAAATAAGGCCACGATCTATTCAGTAAGACAGCCGAAAGTGGTAGCAGCAGCCACGACTAGCAAAGCATGGCAAAGCTTCTTCTTTTAAAAGTGTAGCATGTGGGATTAGTTGGCAGCTTATCTGTTTTGACTAGGCCTACATTTCGCAGAAAAAGAAGAAATGTAGAGTATGTTGACTATACACTAAAGTAAAACTGCATCAACTGTTAGTTTTATTTATTTTCTTCAAGTCTTTAGTTCGAGTTTATTGGCTATAAAAATGCAAAGGTATACAAGTACCGTTTTCCAAAGCAGCAGTATAACTATCACGTCGCTGACGATGTTGACGACGGATTCGACGCCCAGCAAAGTGTCAAGCGCGAGCCCCATCCTCGCTGCGAAAACGACAATGTGCAAAACAATCAATTAAGAACTACAGTTATCATGCTTAGACGCATGAACACCCAACAAGGATAGAAACGGACAAGAGCGTCTGGAGTTAAAACTGAAAACATCAAAACCTAAACAGCGGCTGCGCCACACTATTACTGTTAGTGAGGTGAAGCATACACAGCTTACAGCCGCATGCATCATGCATGCTTCGCCTCACCTAGAAGGCGCTGCGCGATGGCGAGCCTCTCAGCACCGAAGCTGCCTGGAGGACGGCAATTACCAGCTCGGACCGAGAGGTCCAAATCCGGGCTGTCCAGAGGGCCCGCAATTTGGCGGAGGGGCTCGCTCTTCCTGTCCCCACGTGGGTGCGGCCCGCAGCCGACCCTCCCTCTTGAGGGGAATCGGCTCCTCAGGACAATTTGTAAATAAAGTTCATTGACTGACTGACTGATCTCTACCAGTTGCGAGGTTTAAGGGATGCGTCATTATTTATTGCGTATAGTAACGATCACCTTCAGAACATTGTGGGGGCAACGAGGATATTAATTAATAGAAAGTTTTAGTACTGCGGAATGGTGCTACGTACGCATCACGCAAGCACCTTGCGTTACGTGGCGTCGTTTGCCACTAATCGGCTTTTAGTACGCCGTAGTACCCGCGTACGTAACCAGCGTGAAGCGTGTTGCGCCATCTGGTAGATCAAAATAGAAGCACGTGTTGTTGACAGCCAATGTGAGCCAATCCAAGTGTTATAGCCAGATTATGGCCATATTTTGAGCCACAGAGCCGGTCGGTGCTTGCCTTCGATGCTGCCATTTTGCAAAACGAAGTCTCGCGCTGTCGCGAACTTGTTCGAGAACGGCGCGATCACCTGATACGTACGCACGCACGCATCTCATGCGTGCGTACGTAGCGGCTGCGTACGTAATGCGATACGTGCGCGTTGTGGTCTGCGCATGCGCACTACGCAGAACGTGGCGTCCTTACGTACGCAACGTCGCCACGTACGCAGCGTACGCAGTACTAAAACTCTCTAATACTGGGGTACCGTGCGCGTGTTGCGTAGAACGTACGTCATTTTCCGGGCGCAACGAGCGTGCGCGGTCAATAAAAAAATCAATCGATCAATTGCTCAATCTATCTATCTATCTATCTATCTATCTATCTATCTATCTATCTATCTATCTATCTATCTATCTATCTATCTATCTATCTATCTATCTATCTATCTATCTATCTATAACTCAATTAGTTTTGTTATCAATACCTAAGAGGGTGTTACAAGGCGTGAAATATACAGACATCCCTCTTTTGTGAGTACACTCTCTAATCGGCTCAATCGATATCATTGTCAGGGGCTGATTCAGTAGGCGTGCCTGCGCCTCCTTCACGCTCGCCAGTGAATTTATGCACATTTCAAGTTCTTGTCAACAATGGCATGCATGTAGCATGGAAACGACGCTTGTAAACACCCGCGTGCCCAACAGCCACTTCGTTAAAGCTCACCCCTTCCCCCCTTCCCGATTACACACACTCTACTGTCTGAAACACAAACCTTATAAGTTACTAGCCAGGAGTTACAAGCAAGTAGGCTTGCTTAATGATGGCATGAAGCAAGTGGGTGCAGCAAAAAGCCGACGTAAAGTAAAGGACACAAAAAGCACTGCTTCTTTTTGTCCTCGTCCTTAGAGTCGAGTTCACGAAGAAGGGAGTTGCTTCTACGCTGGTTGTGCAACTGAACACCGCTAAGATCCCCATATACACTCAACAATTTATTATTATTATTATTATTATTATTATTATTATTATTATTATTATTATTATTATTATTATTATTATTATTATTATACGCCGGCAATTCCTGGATCTTAAACCGTTTCGCCTTGATTGCCGAAGCGACCTGAGTGAGAACGGCCCTTCTGATGACATGAGTCGTTACCACTGAGAGCTACCCAACAATGACGTACTCGCACACTTACGCGATGAGGATCGATGGAAACCGTACGAGAAACGGACGACTCCGACGATGTTGGGCATCTGCAACAGAGACCGACGAGCGGTTGATAAACACTGTCTCATAATCACGTATCGTACAACTTCAACTATATACAAACAAAACAACATTGAGTTGCTTTAAACGTGATGTTTACTTACGATGTGCAATGCAATCAATCGAGTTGCACCCCTCCGTGACGTGATCATTTCTTCTTCTTCTTCCTCTACTTCCTTCATTCTCGCTACGCGATAACTCCTTGTCTCTTTTTCTTCTTTGTTGCTATTTTTTAATTATGGTTAATGGAATCCTTTCTCGCTTTTCACTTTCTTTTTTCAAGGCACGTTATTTTTCATCATGTTCTTATCTGATTTGTCTCTCTTTTAACAAGCATTGCATAAAACTTCACGTTGTAAGGTACAATGTGGTCAATCTTCCTTGTGGGTATGAGCCGAGATCTTCTGGGCGACAAACCAAAACAAACCTGCTTGCCTTATACTTCATTATTTCGCGACATCAAAACGGAGTTGGTCGTGACAGCCAAAAAGAATTTTCGACTCACGATGCTATTACTCTACGTTTATAATTACGGAACCAAAGCTCAGGAGCCGAATTAAAAAAAACCTTCCTTCTGCAAGAGCATTTTCTCATCGCTAATGATACGTCCCATGTCGTGATTGGTCGAAACAGTCTCTTACAAAAATTTTCAGCGTACGAAATTCTCGCTAATACTAGGCCATTGATATAACGATTAAATTTCCGTGCAACAATTTGGGACTAGCTCACTGGATTTCGTGCCGAACGGTTGTGCCCCCGCTATCTCCGACGACAGCGCATCTCTGGACGACTGGCTCGCCCGCCATCTCCCGACACCGATAAGAGCTCTCGCCGAGTGGTGCCCCGTCCTAGGACTCCTGCGACCGTGTCCATCATCATATCTTCTCCTTACTTCCGTGTGTGCCTGTCCCTGCGCCTAGCTCTCTCCTTACGCTCTCTCTATGTATACCTTTTAATCATATCTTTGTAATCCATCCTTACCACCACCCCTCGTGGGCTACTGTTGAGGTGTCCTTCCCCAGAAAGACAGTTATGGGGCTCACTTATCTCTTCTTTTCATTTAAGAATCACTCCCCCCCCCCCACAACTTCATTGCGGAGCCTAAAACGCCGGCAGTGCTGCGAACGTTTAATAGCCCCTAAACCACCTCCAATATTTTTTTCAAACATTTCAAGTAAACGCGCGCATCGTGTGCAAAATGCCGTCACGATCAACGCGATTCCACACGTGGCATCGCTACGACCCGCCAGCGCGCCGCAAATTCAAAGAAACAATTCCCCCTTCTTTCCGGGCCTTTCGGGCCTCCGTGTGACGCGCCGTGCGAATATCTCTGACGTGCCGAACAAGATGTGCTATGATTGGCCGAGCAAGAGCCTAACACTTCCGGCTAGTCTGCAAGCAGCGGCCCGCGCTGCTTGTGTTTGTCGTGTTGTCCGTTTGCGTGCGCCCGCTCACGGATCAACTACTGCAGCCCGTAACTCAACTGCACGAACTGCATTCGAGTGTTTCGCGATGGCTTTTATTGACCCGCGTGTGGTGTTCGGCTGTAAGAGCGTTGACTGGAAAGACAAAAAATGACACTTGTTGCCTCGTGGTGCCACCTTGCGAAATGCCTGGCTTCAGCGCATCGGGCTTATGCCAGAGTTTCTTTACGTGTTGGCGGGCGCCACGGCGAAGACTACATTTACAGTTCGCGCCTTGTTCAGGAGATAGGCTCCGGTTCGCCAGCACGCCTAAGGCCTATAGCACTACCAACTGTGTTCCGGCCAAGACGAGTGGTAAGTTTTTGGAAATTATCCTTTTCGTAGCTTGATGTCAACACATATCGTCACCACGATCTGGAGAAGGCGGTAGCGGCGGCTCCTAATTTCGGGCGGAGGTTCTCTGGCACGGCGTATTCCGTACGGGTGCGTCGTGTTGGCGATCCTCCGAAGGCGTGCGCGCAACGCAGGGTCCATACCGGCATGAATCGTATACGCACGGGTGGGCACGGCAGCCGCGGTTTGTGGACAAGCACGCAGTTGCACGGAGTCGACAAAAGGAGTTGCGGCAACCTGAAGTGAACGGTGTTTCAAGCAGCGCGTCAGCGATGACGAATCCGCGCGAGGTTTGTGAGAGGCGCTCGGCGAGAGCTCAAAGGAGCTTTGGGAAAGGATACCAGAGCGATAGCCGCTGTATAAATAATCAAACGCGTCTAACTCCGTTATTACGGCACCATTTTGAAAAATTCTCGCGGCATCGTGTTCATCATACACTCGTGCACAATTTGCCCACCACACCTGGATTTGGACCTCTTGATGGTTTAGGGACCCTTTAAACGAGATGCACCAAGTTTTAGTTTATTTATTTATTTATTTATTTATTTATTTATTTATTTATTTATTTATTTATTTATTTATCTATTAATTTATTATATATATTTATTTATTTCTTTATATTGCCACAGTGTGTGTGTGCCACAGATACTAAGCTTTATTCTACTTCACTGTACCGGTTATTTCGCTTGAAACATTTTTTCATTTCATGAAGCGATATTCAAATAAGTACCAGTTACATGCAACTCTGCGACATTTCCCGTCCACCTTACAGAAATATATAACATATATTCTGGTAAACTTACTACCGCATCTCTGATGAACTACACCAACGATCATAAAAAGCCTAAATGAAAGTGTTCGGTCTCGTAAAAGAACCTTTGTCAGAAAAACAGGTGTCAATAGAGAAAACTGAAACATTCCACGTCTAATAGAACATCAGCACTGACTTCCGGTCGCATTGTATATTGCCCTGCAACTACTTCCACGTTTGCTGATGCTTATGACCGTCGAAGGTCGCGGGGATCATGCTCCTCGTGGAGTTAAGAAGAAGAAGAATTCCTGCTCTGCCCGTACGCAACCACCAGCGCTGCTTCGCAGAATTTGTAGTATCGACTGATCACCGTCATGGGCACCGTGACAGAAACTGCATCATTTGCACCACAGCCATCCAGTTCGAGTATGCAGCCCGAATATCAGCTGGTAATCAGCACACCACTGGTGAGCTGGTCGGTGAGTGGGTCTGAATGTCTGGGCGACCAGTGTCAAGCAGTTCAAGGTTCGTCACCTGGTGCATTAGCCCAAGAAACAGCATCGGTCGCCGATAATAATACATCCAACGAGACAGACTCTTCTAAGCGGTGTGAAGTGCTTGTAACGGGTGCGCGTGTGCCAGAGTCGTCGACGTCCACCGCTTTGCCTTCCGACGCTGCCAACGTGAGGGCCACTGAAATATCATCACTGACTCCTCTCCCAGCGGTAAGTGCATCGCCTCGACCTAAGAAATCACTGCGCCTCAGTTACAAGGACGAACTCAGGCTTGCAGCCCAAAAAACGAAAAATAGGATAGGAATCAGGAACGCTGTGTTTGAAAAAGCAAAAGCAGCCTTGAATCTCCGGAGTTTGAGACGAAGAGGCACGCTTCTCCATAACGAACGACCCAGACATGCTTGTGTTGAACCAACACAAGCCCTCTTACGCAATTAACTTGTCGCAAATTGGCACACTAGGAGCGAGGGTTGAAGAAGTTGCTGGTGGAACTCGGAATTCTGCCGACCCGGCAGAATCGCCTCGAGGATGGCTTCACGGGCGTGCCATGGCCAGCAATCTTCCCGACACAGTACCGACCCCGTCTGGCGGTGATGGCACCGTACGTTCTGATGGCGTGATCCATGCTGTCTCCAGACCGACATCGAGCCCTCTGAAGCTTCTTCTTTATCCGCTCGCTTTTCTCCTTTTGATCGTTCTTTTGGTGATGCTGCTCACGGCTCTCCCCAGGAAGTCTGCACCCAGCACTCCAAGAAAGCAGATAGATCCGAAAGGTCTTGTCTGTTCTTCCGAAGACTGCTACCGAGACGCAGAATACCTGAGCGGACTTCTTTCTTGGGAGATCGACGACCCTTGCGACAGCTTTCAGCC
This sequence comes from Rhipicephalus annulatus, assembly GCA_013436015.1. Taxonomy (NCBI): domain Eukaryota; kingdom Metazoa; phylum Arthropoda; class Arachnida; order Ixodida; family Ixodidae; genus Rhipicephalus; species Rhipicephalus annulatus. The sequence goes on from WOVY01016147.1 coordinate 235,152, forward strand.
ATTCGTGTGTCGACGCTGGGCGAGCATACTGAAGGACTCGCCACTGACGCAGTCAGTGTCATCAGACGATGTCTACGTGTCAATCATTGAGCAACAAGTTCAGGAAATCTACCACAAGCGTCCCCAGCATTTAGGAATACCGGTGCTTCTCGGTAACCTGATGGAAAAATGTCGAAATACCGAACATATCGAAAACGATGGCTGGGGTCTCCTCCTCGAGTTCATGTTCAACATGTCACTCGAAGGTTTTCCTCTGACGCCTCCCGTTCGAGGAAGATTGAACGTCTGGACAACGGCTGTCTCACTGCTTCGTAAGACTGGAACTGAAGCACTTCTTAGCGTAAGCGTAGCGAGCCATCCGTTCGTCGAGTCACGAGATGCACCTGTAGTGGCTCCACCTCGAACTCTAAGTGCCAGTGGGGTTGATATCGAGGAATCCATGCGGATGCACACGGCAGCTGTCTTGTCAGCAATCAGGAGTTTAAATAAGGAGTTTGTTCCACCAGTGCATACGATGAAAACAGTGGAGCTCGCCAGGACTCTCGAAGCAATCTGCGAATCGAAGGGCCGAGAAACAAAGTCGGAGGTTGTTTTTACTGAACCTCGAGCAGAGCTAGTTGAATTTTTGACCGAAGTGATTAGCGGTGTTTCTTCTATAATGTTCATCAAGAACCAGTTCGAAATATGGATTCAGGCGCCGCGCATAGTAACGCAGATAGTTGAGCTCATACGGAACTCTGAATCGTACGTTGTTGTTAACCCCTTAAGGGCTCATTAAACAAATATATTATGCACCAATATGGCCAAATTTTTTAATGATGTGATATGCTTCAGAAACGTGTTCAAAACACAAAAATATTTGCGAAAATTGTTTATAGTCGATAATCATGTTTAATTGGTCATTCTTTACCCCATATAATACCCTATATTTGGGGCATTTCTGGTGTATTCACAAATTAATTTCTGCAACTCCAGAAAGCACGGGTCGGGTTTGAATTGCCTTGCAGAAAACAAACAATTTCTTGATAGTTCACTTGACGCTAGTTGAGGCTACCATCCGTGTGGTAGCGTTCAAAGCACGGCACTGCGCAGAGAGCCTTCTCGCACCACCTGCACCAGGTCCTGGTTTCCTTGCGGATGTTCTTGCCATTTACATCTCGCTTCATGTAGCAGACTACGCAGCGGCGTGTCGGTTCTTGCTTCTTCTCTGTTGGTGGTATGTGCGATGGAAAGTGGCGCTCACCAAACCGTTTTGCGTTCAGGGGGCGCCCTGGCCGTCCTTTCTTCTTGGTGCCGGTGTTGGGAGAGTACTTCGTGATGATCTCATCAATAAGCCTTAGCCTATACTCCAGATGAGATGCTCGGCCTCCTCCTTTCTGGTACAGAACGAATGAATTGTAGGTCGCCTCATCCAAGAGGTGTTGGAAGATCTTCTTGTAGGAGATCTTTTTTCGTTTCCGTGGCACTGAGTAGCTCGCCAGCATCTGATCTGCTCTGTCAACTCCTCCCATTGTATGGTTATAATCAAGTATAACTTCTGGCTTCAGGGTTTCTTTGCCCATTTTGTCAATGAATCACGCCATTTCAGCACTATGTACTGTAGATAGAACCGTCACCAGTTTTTGTCCATCCACTGAACAGCCAAGCACTTGCCCCTTTGAAAGGCAACCATCTCGCCTTTCTTGAGCTTTGCCTTGGCGAAACCAGGCGGAAGGTCTTTGCGAGTGGCTCGCGTCGTGCCATAGATGTCAGTTGATCTCTTCAAAAGAAAGTCAACCAGTTCTGGTGAGGTGTAGAAGTTGTCAGTTGTGACGCAGTAGCCTTTGTCTAGCAGGGGCTCCAGAAGCTTCAAAACAACTTTCGTCGCCATTCCGAAGGTTGCTGCTTCTTCTGACGAGATCTCAATGTTCGTTTCTTTCCCTGTATAAATTACAGAGTTCCATATATACCCACTTGAAGATTCGCACAGCAAAAATGACTTTATGCCAAACCTCGCTCTCTTCAGGGGCATATACTGCTTCCAGCTGAGCCGGCCTTTGAAGAGCAGCAAGCTCTCGTCGACACTGACGTCCCGCTCCGGCACATACAATGTCCGGTATTTTTCAAGAAGTGCCTGATAAACCGGCCAGATTTTCCTCAGATGAGGTTGAGGGTGCCCTTCACAATTTTCGATTGTCGTGTTGTCGACAAAGTGCAACATTCTCATTATTAGTTCGAAGCGGTTTCTGGACATTATCTCGCCAAAGACCGGAGTCTCAACCAGCCGATTCCTAGACCAGTACATCCTTTCATTTGGTTTTTGCACAATGCCTTGCAGCAACAGGAGGCTCAGAGAAACGCGAAGTTCTTCTCGCGTAAGTGCATACCATTTTCGGAAGCGAGAATGTTGTCCCAGCTTGCTAGAATTCAGAAGCTGAGAAGCGTACCGGTTTGTCTCCACGACGATAACATCAAGCAGCTCATCATCAAAGTAAGCTTCAAAGAGCTCAAGTGGATGAGGGGGAGAGCTTACTGTGATCTTCAGTCCCGTGAAACCCCTGAAATCAAACCGTGGAGGTCTGGCTGGGATGTTGTCGAGGTCTATGCGAAACCATTCACGGGAGCTAGCCATTGTATCATCGCTACTGTCTTCTCCTTCAGAGTCACTGTCCGTAAAAACGTCATCACTGTCTTCTTCACTTGAAGAATAAAACACTACGGTGGCATCCTTATCACTCTCGCTTTCATCGGCTGAAGAAGGAAGATTCTCCGCATCAGAACGCCGCACGGATGAGGCCATGTTTGTAAAACGCGCGGGAAACAAGCGCACACATTCCGCCATCTAGTGTGCAAACTAGAGTGTACTAGAATGGGGGAGTGGGTCCACTGAAGGCTCCACGCTGAGGCGTTTTTTTCGGAAAATCCAGGTGGCGCTACCATCGCCTTCACCTGAAGACTTAGCCGTGGTTGCCATGGTTACAAGTCCCCTTTGCCACGCGGTTCGCGACGGGTGGGTAGTCTGATAGTTCGCGCGGTTCGCGTGCTGCTCGCGCGTCTGGCGCAGTCTCGCAGCGTTGTTGCTTCGTTCGTGCGTGCGTGGCCGTGAACGGCGTCGCACCGTGCTTCCGCGCCAGTTCAACAAAATCTAAATGTTTATATTGCGAAACGCCCTGCTCGTATAGGTAGTCACGCACGCAAGTACCGTGATTTCCACGGTAATTGTTTACAATCAAGAGCGTAAGTTGAATTTGGCTTTTGCGAAAACGTACGCATCGAAAGTGTAATATGAGCATTAACTGCGATGCTTTAAAAATGTCAATATAACTGGGATATATAAGTAAGTTTGCGTTTGGTGCAAATTTAGACTCACGGCAGCAAATTGAATATGATGCAAGACTAAAGTTACCAGCTGTTATCACGAGAATTAAAGCTAAAGTATGCGAACCCTTCTGCAAATTTGCAGCTATTCGTTAGGGACGCGTGATATTATTGAAAAACTGAACCAGTCCTGTTGCGATTACGTGAGGGTGTTGGCAAAGGAAGTTTAGTCACATCGGACGGCAACTGTGCTATTCGTAGGAAATGACTTATAGGGCGGACGCACGTCCGTCGCGGTGGTTTTATGATGAGTTTTTGTTCGGCATCTAGTGCTGGTATACGTTGTAGGTATTAATGAAATATGTTATATTTTACCTTTTCTCTTCGTGCCTGCGGTACGTGTCCATGCAAACATTTGTTCGAAACATGAACGTGTTTTCACCTATAGATAGGAAGTCTGAAAGACACCAATAAAGAAGTGATATGCGCAAAATATTTTATTTTAAATTGACTGCGCAAGCTTTTCGCATAAATATAAAAAACAAAATAAATATCATCGAAAGACTTCGACACCGTCGCTCAAGGAACGTCAGGCTCTATGTTGTCCTGCTAAGCTTTAAGTGTTTTGCTCTCGCTCGTTTCGAAGCGTTTTCCCTGTTCATTCCCTTCACTAAGAAGTGAAGGCGAGTGAGCACGTAGAACGAAACGAGCTTTGTGCTCACTGCATCTTTGTGGTCTGGACAGCCGACCGCTTTCGAGTTCAGAAAATTAGTTTTCACCAATGAAAGGATGTCAGAGATGCTATCTGTGTGCAACATGGAAACACTGAAACATTCAGTAAACAAGTTTTCAAGTGAGGCAATGAAATCATACAGCTGTCGTGAGGGGTACAGAAGTCCACCCCAGTCGCATTGCTCCGTGAATTGCGAAGGGAGCTGTTCAGCAACCGCGACAGCTTTCTCAACAGAAGCACTTCTTTGCATTGTACGCATGCCAACTTCAATACACACTTTCTGGCCACGTACCCTGCTGTGTAGTAAATGAGTCTCGAGTCACTCTTCTCCAAAGTCACATCGATGTGGTCAGCAAACTTTTCTGGCATCGTGGCAATCGTGCTTTCGACCTCGCCAAGTTTTCCCTGTGATATAAGATCATCAATTTTTTTGTGCGTGACCTTTAGACCCTGTCTGTCATGCACAGTGACAAGAGCGTTTATCATGTCAGGGTTTGCGTTTGCGCTGTCCACACTGTGCGCCAAGTTATAAAAGGACAAGCAGTTGACGGTTATTAGAAACTCATCCGGAGAGGGGTGCGCGTTGCAGCCACTTGACTGGCGAACGATGCCGAAGAAATGTTCCACGGGATCGGTGCTAAGTCGAGATGTCATGAGATATTTGAATCCAACGCTCTCTGTCAGGTACTTCAGCAATGAAAGGGTATTTGCTATAGTGACCCTAAAACCTATGGCAGTGGACTCGCTGAGAAAGTGCCGCTTGTTGTCACTGAATGATTCCCAGTCATTCAGGAAGTCCAGAAAATTGGACAGGAATGCCGCGTCTGTAGAAGCTGGTCTCAGCGCTTCGGCCCGAAACCTGGAAGTCATCACGGTGATCAGTCGTTGGATCTTCCTGCAAAATAAACAAAAAGAATGTATGTCAGAAGAGCGCTCATCATGCGTTTGAGATGTTTACGATTACACTTAATTCATTTGGAACGTAGGCGCAACTCACGAGAAGAACAGCTGAGTTGCCTCGATGCTGCCACACCTTCTCTCGATGTCCTCCTTGTAGAAGGCCAGGCCCCGTAGGACATATGGACCGAATAGTTGGAAGGCGAAAGGGGTTCTCATCTTCTCAAATGAGTTTGGTTCCAGATGCGTCTCGGTCAAATTGGGCATAACTTTCAGTGTCCTAACACTTCTGTCTAGAAGGTACGCCTCCCGAACCGGATGCACAGACACCTAGAAATATAGGTTGAGGTAATGCAATGTATGCAAAAAACACAATCTTTGTAAAATGTCAACCATGAATCTATACGTACCAATCCGTCTGGTGTTGCAAAGCCTTTCTGGAGAAGACCATTCCTGAGGCATTTTAGCAGATGCGGGAAATCGGAGATAAAGTGCAATTTCCTCATCTCGTCGACAGGATGCTGTATGGCGCCATTTATTTTCTTCGATGACGCCGACACCCCCGCTAGCTTCCACATTTTTCGATTCCAGGGGGCTCCGTCACAAGTGATGTGGTCGACGAACAAGCCCGCCTGTTCCACGAGGATGATAGCTTCCATGAGAATTTTCAATAAAATGTCTCCTCTCACATTTCCTTTTGTCGCAAAAACGCCCACAATTTGGCTCCATTTTCCAGCGAAAGGCACAAACATGATGACCATGCCGTGATCACATTGCTGGTACTTGTCTTCGGGCTTCGTAAATTCTCCAAGGTCCACGAAGCCTTGAATCTGGCCAGACGCCGTCACATTGAAATGTTCTGACAATTTCATTTCGTCCACCAATAGTCCGCCGTGTCTTTCGAGGTCTGACATGCTCGCGGTTTTTTTCTTTAGAGTGTTCATTACTGCTTGATTAAAACCGAAGGCCGACTCGTATGACCTCAAGTATCTTTTCAAAGTAGTGTTGCTGGGCATCATGAGAATTTCGTTCTTTCTGATGTGCTGATAAAGCCGGGGACTCTTTAGTTTCATGAGTAAACACTCGAGGATCCACTCCTGATTGTAGCGCATGCCCTGCTTGCTGGTTTGTTTGGCAGCTTGAAAGCAAGCGCGAACACTTGCCTGCTGCTTTCGCGGTAGTGACGATATTTTATCCTCTAGTATTTTATCCGCGACATTCGCATTGTTTGCCCTCATCTCTTCGAGACGACCAGCAATGTCCAACAGCCTTGTCGCCATCCGCTTGTTTCTCTGACTCAGGACCCGCAGTTTGGTGGAGACTGAGTTTCTTCGCTCTTTTCGTTTTAGGTAGCTTTTTCTGGTGAGTATTACTTTCCTCACGTACTTGCATGAAATGCATGAAGAACCTGGAAGTATACGAGAAAAAAATTATGAAGAGCTTCCAGTTTTTTACCATGCATGTTTGAAACGCAATTTATGCACTTTCACTTTCTGTAGGCAAACTATTCTTTCGTAAATGTTAATGAGTACTACAAAAATTAGGGGCCACACAAATGTTCTAGCATTAAACAGGTTACTGATTGATTAATTGTACAATTACAAGTGACGTCTCAATAAACGTTTGCCGCACTCACCTTGTTGTTTAACCGCTCCTTTGCACGTGACACTGAAGACAAGGCCGTCGGAATGAGAGATTTGCTGCTCCAGTTTCTTCGTAAGAACGTCATAGGTGAAGTCCTTCGCCCTACCTGCTCCTCTGCAAGGGTGAAGAGATTCTGCGCAGTCCAGGACTTGTTTGGCATCTTCAAGGTTATAGGCGACCTTTTCGGAGATCAGCGTCTTCCGAACATATGTCCGACAAATCACTTCACTCCGGTCGGTACCGTAATTCATGAGCACAGTCTTTTCGATGCTTACGAGTTCACGACTTAGGGAGGCCGAAACATAAGCAATTCCGTCATAATGACGAAACTTGTGCATTGCCCAGTGGTCGTTTGGCCGGACAACGTCTTCAAGTTCAAATGCGTTGTCGCTTTGCCTCGCACTTTCGCAATCTTCAAATCTCAGTTGCGGCTCAACTGATTGCAGCGCAGTTCTTTTTGACGGCTGGTCTTCACAGGTTGGTGGTGAAGCCGCTCTCTTCTTCGTTGACTGCTCCGGTGTGGGCTGCTCGTCAGGACACTTCAGGAGATGAGGTATAATTATGGGTACAGCATCACTGCGAAGTTCCGGCTTTCCCCGCTCTATATATACTTCTCGGCCTTCGATAATATGTACATATTGCCTTAGTATGTATTTTTGCTCGAAGTGCAGCTCGCAAATGGCATCGGTGACTTGCAAGGGCCGATCAGCGCGGTTGAGATTCTGGTCCCATAGCCGGCGTCTTTCTTCGTCTTGAGGTACTCCAAAGAGTGAGAGCTTGGGCTGGTTTTTAACTCTGCTGTATCCGGTTTGGCAGCCTACGACACAACAGTAATTTCTACGCCTAGACGTGCTCATCCTCTAATCTTTTGAAGCAGCTTGGAACGCTCCGTTATGCAACCAGCAGACACATATCTGCGCACGCAAACGTGCCGTCTGCCGCGTATTCTTTGTCCAGACGGCTTTGCTCAAAGGGAAATACAAACCTACGCGTTCACGAAAAAAAGCATACATTTTATTTCATGTCACTTGTTTTTGTCTCTAATAATGTGTAAAAAAAGAACCAGGAGACAAATTGTGAAAACAGCGCACGAACGACGGTGCATCGAACAGACGACGGCGCGTCGAGCAGACGACAACATCGAGCGCTCAGCGTCCCCGCCAGCGCGTCGTGCGGCCCGAACCGCCGCACGACTCGCACGCTCCCGCCGAAACTGACGTCACTTCAGGAGAAGGCTACTGCAGCGCCACCAAATTTTCCGCCGTTTTTGCTTCACCCGCACCGCTTGCCGCCGGCCACAGTGGACCCACTCCCCCATTCTAGTACACTCTAGTGCAAACTATAACCACCGCCAATGACAGAACTTGCGGTGCTTAAACATAGATGGCAGCACAGGTTCCGTAAATCCCCGTTTGACGACTCGGGCTCGTCAAAAGCCTGTAGGAGCATTGCGGAAAACTCATGACGACCACAACTCGTCATAAGCAAAATAGTGGCAACTGCTCTTGACGAGCGCAGGTCGTCATAAGCCCTTAAGGGGTTAACTACCTCTGTGTACAACTGATGGTCCAAATGTCCCCATTCATTCCTGCCCCTAAGGCACTGACCGATTTTCATAGCACGCTGATCTATGGCAATGCCCGGACAAACGTCCTACGCTCACACATATGCCTTCGAGCAGTGGAGAAGGCGGCTTTACCGCTATTTTACGCGTCCCTGCTCTCTGTACTAGGACTTCATCATAAGTCGATTCTTTTACGCCTCACGGGTCTCATCAGAGAGATCACAGAAGAGTTCCTGACGAGCGTCGAAAGTTCCCCACATTTAGACAACCGTGTGAAGAACACAATAAATCGGATTGTTTCGGTTATCAATTTCCAAGTATTGGGGCCTTCGTGGCTCAAGGACGACCTTATGTCGACATGGCACTTCAGTCCCGCGTCGAACGCGACGGCCTTCGAAACTTACGTGGAACTACACGAGCGCGCGTTCGTTCAGACCCTGTCGTTCGGCTCTTCCGGACGCTGGACTCGATCAGCTTTCAGCTCGACATGCTGGTATGAGCGCTACCCCAGCACCATCTACGTCCCGGCGCTAGTCTTTAACATTACGCTGCCACTGAGCGAGAAATCCCGGCACCTGTGTCGGGCAGCGGTTCGAGTTGTAGGTTGCATCTTCGACGCAATCTTGGCCGAAACAAACTCAACCTCGTTGGAAAGCTTGTTATCCGATGAAGGCACGGCTAAGTTGCGCAACACTGCCACTTGCTATGGTCTCGATGGGCTGTACTCACCTTCGACGTCGCTTCGCGATGCGCTTACAGTTGAGTTCGCTTTTCGTCACTTCGAGAAGAGCGTCAAGAAGTCTGCGAATCCCCTACGTCTGCGCCTTCCTCGAGGCAAGGTCCTCACAAGCTCTCAGTTATTTTTCGTTTATTTGATGCTTCAACATTGCGAAAAGAAGGGTGGGCTGGACACGCTAAAGCTTGGGTTAGCGCATGACCTCAATGTCGTGCTTTCCAGAGATTCTAACTTTGCCGCGGCCTTCAACTGTTCCCGCGGATCACCGATGAATCCAGGGAAAAAGTGCACTTCATATGGAGTATGAATAAGAACCATGTCTGCTAGAATAATTCCTTCTTTTAAGTTAAACCTGCCATGTCGCGCATTAATTTGGCAAATTCGCGTATTTTGTAATATATTGTGGAACTTTCCAATTTAACCGGCATGATAGCGCTTTGCTTAATTATTCATACGTTAAAATTGTGCCCAATGGCAGCTGCAACTAAGTACAGAAACTCTGAGCATTTGTAATAGATAAATATGTTTGTTGCTCTTGTTTTTTACGTCATGTAGTAGAGTGGTGTCTTACAGTGAGTATTCGCCCCGCCGCGGTGGTCTAGTGGCTAAGGTACTCGATTGCTGACCCGCAGGTCGCGGGCTCAAATCCCGGCTGCGGCCGCTGCATTTCCGATGGAGGCGGAAATTTTAGGCCCGTGGGCTCAGATTTGGGTGCACGTTAAATTACCCCAGGTGGTCGAAATTTCCGAAGCCCTCCACTACGGCGTCTCTCATCATCATATATTTTTGGCACGTTAAACCCCACATATCAAATTATTACACTGAGTGTTCGACGAAACTGTAGTTATCTTAGTGCAACGGTCACTCAAATACTAAACACCAATGTTGTGACGCTTTTCAGCAAAAGTCACTAGAACTTAACAATTTTTTCAAGGATGGTTAGCGTGTTTAAAACTAATTTTCACGCACTGAGACATTTTTTAACGTTTAACATTATTCCTGAACGGTAATTCATTTTTATTATAATTGACGCACCTAGACGTAACACCTTTAGGGCACAGCACACTACATTTCTCGCGTCTTTTGTAATCCGGTTTTATTCAAAATCGGAATGACTTTTTCAAGTGATCGTTGAAATACCAGGAACATGGCACAGTACCGATAACCAATAGTAATTAAATGTGAAGCATTTCTCCGCGTACTGCAGACACTTGAGCATTTCTATCTGTGCGTCTAGCCACCTACGTGGGGGTGCTTTCGGGATCACCTACTTAACTTAGAGTGGGAGGGAACGGAGTTTCGTTATTATGATTGTCTGGGGATGACATGAATACTGCGAAAGTCCCGTCACGTACGACGTCAAACCATTTACTAAGGACACATGGGGCGCATACCCGTATACCACGACGAATTGTGGTGTGCTGGTATGCGTCACAAATGTTTAAGAGTTTATATTCACTTAGGAACAGTGGAAACACATATGTATTTTAAATGCGAAAGCGTTGATAAAAACAGACATCGGCTGCATTGACCCGACAAACACAAAGAATAAATGTCATGGACTCGGCAGCAATCGAACACAATCATACTAGCGTGGTTATCACGTATTATACCGTAGGGCCTCATCAGGTCTACGAACTGCTTTGGAAAAAGACGCTATCAGGCGCCATGTTATTGAAACGTCAATTGCGGTTGCAGTGATAAACATTAAACATACTCCAGTAATACAGACGTCATGCCGGGTTAGATTAATTAGTAGTTAAGTGCCATTCACTGAAGGTGGTCTATATACGTCGCACTTCCCACGGCTACCATTCCCGAAAGCACGAGCGTTGCATTTCATCTTACCGCTTCTGGTGTTGGTGACATTGCTCTTGGCATTGTTACGCAACTGTAAACACCTCATTATATAAAAGATATGCGACTCTTCGACATACATGTCTGTGCGTGTTTCATATATGTACTTATGTTTATTAACATTTCGTAACGTTTCGGTAAAGAAATGCACCCCAGTCACCTTCTTTCCGCAAGCTTCGCATGGCATCGATTCCCGTGGTACGTAGAACCTGCTGAATTTTTCTTGTTTTAGTTGGAGTACGTCACACTTGCATTCCGCTCCAGTGTCCATGATCATTATCGCGCACAATGAGAGAAAACTAAATTAAAAACAAATATATTCAGTTTGGTATAGAATTTAATTTGGACCCCCTAAGTAGCAAACGCATTTTTTTACCAGAGCCACGCCGGTACCTGAAACTCCTTCACAAAGATTCTAAACAGACGTTATAATGGGAAAGGAATCACGTTAACATATATGACACAGCGTGGTAGAACGATAGAAAATGCCCAGGCGTAACATAATGCGAATTGCCTTACGAGTGGGTCGTTTAACGTTTCCAACCAATTCCAAAGGACTCGACCATAATTCTTTATCGTCGTGAGACCAGGACGGAATGACGGCTTCAACCGTGACTGGACTGGCAGGCCTACCCCCACAGCAACATCATGGTCTTTTGAGCAGCCTGAAGTTGTAGATGTCATGGACTGTTGAGCGAAAATTCCCCGGAGTCCGTGCACTGCAGCTGTGCCCAGGCTCTAGAGCTGGGCACAGGCGCAGCAAGCGTTAAAAATCTCTGCAATTGTGGCATTGGAGGAGGAGGATGACTTCACTATGTGGTTACAAACAGAAGAATGCGTATTCAGGTACAAAAACAAATGGCGAAGCTCATACTGCGGCGAGCAAGGTTTGAAAAAAAAAAAACACTGGATGATTCTGAACTCTAATCTGGTTGCTTCTAATTTGGGTCATGACCTTAGCCGGGTCCCACTAGGTTCCTCCTAGGTTCCTTCTAGGTCGTTGCTAGACTGTTAACTTGGCAGTGCTAGGTTTTGTCAACCTCCATTCTCTGCTCAGAGACGTTTCAGTTAACCACAGACCAAGACGGACATGACACGCACGTGCACTCTCCAGAGACAAACTCACGCCGAAACAATTTCATTCGTACCTCTTGTAGATCAATACGGGCACATAGACATTGGTGTAGGCTTTCCATCGCTGCAGCGTCCATCTCGCCGCCGCTGTTGCCTTTCCTTTTGCCTACAATTATCGCGTTGTACATGAACTCGGGGCCTTCAGCTCGTTGCCGTCACTTCACCACCATTTGTGTTTAGGTGAACAGGTCGCCGTTTTAATTTTTACCACACTCGTGGTGAGTGGTTGAATTTGCCAGATTTCTGTGGGGCACACCCTCTTCTTGTGAGGACGATAATTTTCTCAATAGACTCGTATGAAACGATTCGTTGAAGAGCTTCACCATTAAAGCCCTTCGCGCTCGAATCGTTCGAAAAAGAATATACCAGCCAACTGTAATGTCGGGAGTGCTATTAGCACACGTGACTGTCTGACGGGCGACGAACCTGATCCTTCCAACTAGCTAGCCTACACAGTTCGTGTTGTGTCATCCCTTTTCCCAACTTGTCGACCCTTATATGCGCGTCGTTTCAACCGCATTAGAAAGCAGGTTCACACTTATGAACATTTATAAGAGGCGGTGTGGTCACCGTAGTTTACGACCCCTCAACCCCGCTGTCACGTTTGCGTCAGTTATGAATTAGCTCTGTCTAACTCTGATGAGCAATTTATTGACGAAGGTCGTAGACGGAACGCAGAGCCAAAAAGAGACCCACTTTGAAGAGATTCAACTGGCCATCTCGCCATGTTGCTGAAAAGAGGCGTAGATTTTGCCTGATTTAGTTTGTCGACACACTCGTTTCCATATCCAACGCTCTGATCACTCATCACAGCGTCTGTCCTCTCCGACATTGCATTAGCGTTCGTTGCGCTGGTGGTTTATGCATCGTGCTTCCATACGACGTGCTGCCATGAAGTCCCTAACCAGGTCAACGAACTCTTCTGTCTTGTTGTGCACCCAGTGGTTGGCGCCTTTCACCGTAGCGAGGCGCGCGTTGGGAAACACACGCTTGATGTCTTTGAAGTCGTCAGCCCTGCAAGAGACCGAACACAACAGCTTTCAGTTCATCTAAGCCACACCACCAGAAAACGCAAGGGACAAAACTTAAGAAGCTTTGAAAAACGTCGCAACGCAAGGGTGAAAATAGCAACAATTGGAATGTTATGCGAAGTAAGGCTTGCAGCATATGTCTTATCATCCCACCTGGCTTGTCTCAGCGAAACGCTGGCATAAGAAAACGGAGCACCTGCACGCGAGCAAAGAAACCTTTGTTTTTCATCGCTTCAACGCAAACTGAATGCTGCCAACACAACACGTATACATAGTGTGCACCGAGCGCCACTTCGTCACTTGCGGTATGTACACCATCGTATTTCATGAAAGGGAACACGCGAACACCTCTTGGCCTGCATTCTGCGACAGCTGCCTACAGCACCATCACTTGATGGCTGAAGAAAACGCGTCTGCTTTTGGCGTCACCACTCGTTCTGAGCCCAGAGCAGGGGTGTTATATAGCTGCGCTTGTCTAACGGCCATGACACGTTATTAGATGCGGAGCAGTTCTTTGACTGGCATGTGTAGCGCTATCCCTTCGTGCGTTCGTACGAACCACACGCTCTCCTCGCCGCAGCTGTTCGAGATATGCCAAGTAGGTCACACCGCAGCTATGTGTTTACTTCACACTTCCCTCGCAGTGCGCTCTGACGTCACTCTCTCTCTCGCCGCATGGTACGTCTGCCCACGACCCCTGCCCCTACCACCACTCACTACACCGCCAATTAGTCGGTTCATGCGTAATAAACGCAGCCGTCTATCGCAAGACCTACACGAGCCATGGCTTAAAACGAATCTTCCAGCGCCAACCGCACCAACCGCGTTAGCGTAGTTCAACCCTGATGCCACTTGCATGCAACGCTGCTGCTTCGCATCCCATCAGGGTTCCCTTTGAGAAGAGGGTGTGAAATTTTCGCTTGCTGATAAATGATACCAAAAACCGACGTGCTTTCTTCGTCTGTCCATTGGTAGAGCTGTAGTCAAGTGCCACAGAGCGCAGGTGAAGTGCTCTGGTGTTCTCTTTCGTAAAGGATGACAGAGTGCCTATACAACGTGCTGACCAGCAGCCTTTTGCCGTTTTGCATGTGTCTGCTTAGTTCGCCCTCACGATACCAGTTTAGGCAATTTTCAATCTAAGTGAAGCAAGTGGTCTTCGAAGCTCACGAACATTGAGCAAAGCGTGCTGAAAGTGATTACCTGGCATATCAAACGCACATTACGACTTCCCGAATAGTGCCATTGTATTTGGCTGACACGCAGTAATGGAAATGACTTAACATCTTTAACATTTGTGTCGGCGGATGTGCCTTCATTATGGACCAAATATCTCTAAGCACTTATCAGTAAACAGAGACAGTTTACCTTACCATCCATCGCGAGTATATATAGCTGTACCATTCGAGGAGCTAGAGGGTGTGAAACAGGATTTAATAGGGCTCATTGAGGTTAGGGTGACAAATGATGCCTATACAGTGCTACAGAATGGGCACGTTCTTAGCTATCGTTGCTTGGCTGACAGAAGAGAACTCGGCATAGGGTTTTTCATCAACAGAGAGATAGCGGGTAACATAGAGGAATACTATAGCATCAATGAAAGGGTGGTAGGTATCGTAATTAAACTCAATAGGATACATGATGAAGGTGGTACTGGCTTACGCACTTACATCCAGCTATGAAGACGCACTAGCTGAAAGCTTCTATCAGAAAGTGGAATCCACATTGAAGTCGCCCATCAGTATAGTATACTGTGTTTTTACCTTACTCATTACCGAATGCAATGACAACGAGTAAGGTAAAACACAGTATACTATACTGAGTGGCGACTTCAATGCTAGGGTAGGGAAGAAGCAGGTTGGAGATCAGGAAGTAGGAGATTATGGTATTGGTACTAGAAGTACCAGAGCAGAGTTGTTAGTAGAATTCGCAGAACGCAATAATTTACGGATCTTGAATACCTCCTACCAAAGACGAAGGAACCATAAGTGGACACAGAAGAGCCCTAATGGCGAAAGTAAGAACAAAAAAATTATACTGAGTGCACTCCCAGGCATCGTGTAGGATGTGCAAGTACTTGACAAGACACGATTGTAGTGGCCATAGAATGGTAAGGTCTCGAATGCGCCTAGACTTGAAGAAGGAACAGCAGAAAGTGATTATCAAGAAGGTAATCAATGAGGTGGCACTGAGAGGCAAATTACAGGAATTCAGAGTCTCGCTTCAGAACAAATAGCCAGCTCTTATTGTGGAAACCAGCCTTAGTGTTGACGCAAATAATGATGGTCTGACAAGTATTATTACGGAGTGTGCAGTGGAAGTTGAAGGTACGGAAGTTAGAAAGGACTTTAGTATGTCGTCCTGGGAGACGAAGAACCTTACAATTAAGGGAACGTCAAAGCATGAAAGCCTCAAGCGCAGCAGACAAAATATAACTGGCAGAGCTTTCGAAGTCGAATAATAAACGTCAGGTATCCGATGAAGGTATAACATGGAGGGAATTGAACATGCTCTGAAGAACGGGGGAAGTGCCAAAGTGGTGAAGAGGAAACTTCGGATAGGCAAAAAGCAGATGTTTGCACTAAAAGCCAAGGAAGGCAAAGTAACTACCAGTATGGATAGCATAGTTAAAATAAGGGAGAAGTTCTACAGAAATCAGTACGGTAGCCGGGACAATCATGACCATAATGTAAGAACTAGCAGTAACCAAGATGGCATCCCACCAGTAATGAGAGAAGAAGTCAGAAAATCCTTGGAGGGAATACAGAGGTAAAGCTTGTGGTGAGAATCAGGTAACATCAGATCTGCTGAAAGATGGAGATCACATTGGGGTAGTAAGACTAGCCATGCTCTTTAAGAAATGTCTCCTGACGGGGAGGGTACCAGAATCTTGGAAGAATGCTAACATCATCTTAATACATAAGAAAAAAAGATGACAAGGACTTGAATATTTGCAGGCTGACCAGATCTGATAAACTTGCTCTTTATTGTATACAAGCTATTTACAAAGCTAACAAGCTGTTACAAAGGTAACTGCTAACCGAATGAAGACAACACCAAAATTCAATCAACCAAAGAAACAAGCAGGATTTTGAACAGGCTACTCAACAATCGACCGCATTCATACTATCAATCAAATAATAGAGAAGTGCTCTGAATACAGCCAACCACTATACATAGTCTTCATAGATTACAAGAAGCATATTTGGCTCAATATAATATCAACAGTCATGCAGGCACTGCGGATCAGGGCGTCAATGAAGCATATTAAACAACCTGGAATAAATCTACAGAGGATCAACCACCACCATAGTGCTCCATAAAGAAAATCACAGAACACAAATCAAAGAGGGCGTAAGACAAGGGGATACATTCTCCCTGATGCTATTCACCGCATGCTTGCAGGAGGTTTCCAGAGGCCTAGAACGGGAAGAGTTAGGGATAAGAGATAATGGATAGTATCTTAGTAACCTGCGCTTCGCAGATGACATTGCATTGCTGAGTAACTTAGGGGACGAATTGCAACTCATGATTACGGAGTTAGACAAAAAGATCAGAAAGATCAGAAAAAAAGATTTGCGGAAAACGAAGGTAATGTACAACAACAGCGGAAGAGAACAGCGCTTCGAAATAGGTAGCAGTGCACTTGAAGTTGTAAAAGACTACGTCTAATAACCGTGGAGGCGAACCACGAGATCGAAGCAACTAGAAGGATAAGAATAGCATGAAGCACATTCGAAAAGCTCTCTCAGATCATGACTGGTATATTGCCGCTATTCCTTAAGAGGAGTTATAACAGCTGCATCTTTCCAGTATTTACCTGTGAAGCAAAAACCTGGAGACTTACAAAGAGGGTTTAGCTTAAATTAAGGACGAAGCAGTGTAAGATGGAAAAGAAAATGACCGTTCTAACCTAAAGAGACAAGAAGAGAGCTGAGTAGATCAGAGAACAAACAATGGTTAAGGATATCATATAGTTAAAATCAAGAAGGAATCGACATGTGTGTAGGCAAGATAACCACTGGTCATTAAAGGGACACTAAAGTCAATTATTAAGTCATCGTTGATTTTTTAAGTAGCAGCCGAGAATCATCATAGCGTCACTTTTGTGCCAAAGAAGCGCTTATTTTAAAATAAAATCGCGTTTTAGTGGCCGCGTCAGGTTTGCCTCACTTCAAATTACCGTCCTCGGGGAGCAGACCGACTCACGTCACTGTTGCCGTGCCCAACATTGCCCGGCATTACTGCGCGGTCACCGACACTATAGTAGACCGAACGAAAGCAGCGGGAGCCACAGCAGCAACAATGGCCATTGAATAATTTCCTGCCATTGGCTCCGAGATGGCCGACGTGTTTTCATTATACTGCGCCCCACTAGATGGCACGACCTGTCCAGTATAACCACGTTAAAATAGAATTTTTGAAGCACTCGCGCCATTCACCATAGTAACGTGCGGTGGTTGTTTTTTCCGTGAATGAAAGAGGAACGAACAAGCAGCAGTTTATTGCGTCTCTTGATGCACGGAAGGTTGTTTATATAGTGAAGGTAGATCGATCACTAGTGATTGGCTCATCTGACATTATCGGTATCATTTTGAGAATTTTCTTCAGCGGCGCATGTATTTTTGTGCATTGACCTTTATTTCTCGGTAAGTAGGACACTGCTCTGTATATATATTGAGCTTCCACTCAGACGTAAATTGGTGCTTGACTATAGTGTCCCTTTAAAGGTAACTGTCTGGATTCCCAGAGAAGGCAAATGAGATAGGGGGCGACCGAAACTTAAGTGGGCAGAGGAGATTGGAAAGTTGGCGGGTATGAAGTGGCAGCAGCAAGCACAGGACAGAGTTGACTGGCGGAACATGGGAAAGGCCTTTGTCCTGCAGTGGACAGGGTCAGGATGATGATGATGATGATGATGACGACGCCACAGGGGAAAGGAAGGGAGGGCACAATCACCAGAGGTGACGTCGCATGAACGCTATGTATACAAAGGCATGAGTGGTACGTCTGTTTATCACTGTACAGATAGGGCGGATTCAATCACGTGCGGCGAATTATGGTATCCAGTTTCTTTTGGGGCCTCGGAGTCCCCTATCCGGGAGACTTCCATGGGAGTTTGCGCATATTGATCAGGACCGACCAATCCCGACCGACCGACCGACCGACAAACGGACGGACTGACTGACTTTCGTTGATTCCCCTATCCACTCTCTGTAATGGTGTACCATGTCCAAGGTGATTTCTCTATCCACTCTTTGTAATGGTGTATCATGTCCAAGATATGCACGATCATTTCTAAATGCTCGTCTGAGATGTATTCCTTAGCTTTGTTATAACCGGAAGTGAAGTGTAGACCTGAAGAAAAACAAGCACTGACTGCGAACTTGTGAATTAGTTATGAATTAGGTTGGACACTGAACTGCCCTGAGGCAGCAGCCACTCCAGCCGTACTCCAGGTCACCCTAGCCATACGATCAGTAATACGCGCCCGAGTTTTCAAAAAAAAGAGTGATTTATTGATATGGGTTGCTTAACGGCCCAAAACCACCATATGATTATGAGAGCCAGTGCAGTGGAAGGCTCCAGAAATTTCGACCACCTGGGGTTCTTTAACGTGCACCCAAATGGGAGCACACACGCCTACAGCGTTTTCGCTTCCATCAAAAATGCAGCCGCAGCAGCCGGGATGCGATCCCGCGACCTGCGGGTCAGCAGCCGAGTACCTTAGCCACTAGACCATCGTGGCAGTGTTCACGAAGAAAGTGTCACTACAAAGAAAAGATGTGATGTCGCTTTTTGCTTGGTGGTAACTAACAAGTAACGCGTACTATTACCTGAGGTACGCAGATTCGTCCGCCGCAACGAACAATGCGTCGACGTCGGAATGTCCATTGCCGAGGAAGTGAGGATCGGCCATTACCGGGAGGAACTTCCTGAGCGCCTTGATATTGATCCGCCATTCGTACGAATGAGGTCCCTTGCGAAGGTTGGCCAAGAGGACGCTACGGATGAATGGATCCTGTTGAAGATTGAACGAAATGAGTTACAACTACTGATCAATATTTATAAAATAAAAAGTGGCTCATCATTCAGTCATTGTAGAAAGTTGCTCAGTTCGGCCTGCTGGTACGTATGAACATAGGTAAAAATGTGCAAGGACGTAACTCGGTACCTTTCTTGTATAATACTCACGCAGTTCTCTCGAAATTCATTTATTGGATAGAGACTAAATGAAATCAATGTAACAGTTTCAAGTCGTTTTGATGTACAAGCTGCTACGTCCTTCTCCTCCCTCGTAACTGGACGCCTGCGATTGAAGACGTCATTTGCCGGTTATCATCTATGCTTCCAGCGAAGACTTCTAACGTCGCACAAACTTCGAGACTAACCTGCCCTTCATTACAGTTAGATTTTTTTTTGTGGTCTGAGCACCCAGTGGCACTCCTGGTTCTATTCAAAGCATATCTGGTAGAGCCCTTCCGGTACTGTGAATATTCATAATATATTTTCTTTAAAATAAAATACATAAATTTAGTTCAAGGGCACAGTAACAGTGGATGCATAATATATCGAAGCATAGAAGATACAGCCCAATTAACAATTGAATATGATAAATGAGAAATTATTGAGTATACTAAAAAGTGGGAGTAGCGGAGATTGTGGCGGCACGTGGCGGAGAGGATCTGAAACACTCGCTGCTTTCTAGGTGGTATTCCGATATATGCACGAAACGGATAGTACAGGAGCAGGTTGGGAGTTACATTTCAAAGCGAGAGCTTTAGATATCCCATCAAACAAGAAAGTGACCATCGTCAACAATAGCGATGCAAAAAGTTTACATTTAGAAAACGTCTACCGATCGGAAAAGCTTTATGATTGTGGCCAAAGTGAGAAGATTGTTCATACCATCAGCGGCAACGAGCACGTTTTTGTCCCATGAAAAGGTTTTATGATTTTATTTTTATCTTCAAGGTCGTCAAAATATGACCGCTGGCGTCACCCATTAACGATGGGGTCAGTCTACTGATTAAACAAGAAATCCTCTTATTCAAAAACCGCCAGGCCTGCGGGAAATGCGCAGCATAGTCACAGTGAGAGCAGGAAGAATAGCCTTTCAGGGCTTTTTTTAACTCTTCGGGCAGCTGCTGCAAGCACACTTGCTGGGCACCCCTATGCTATAAATAATTGTGAAGTAAGCAGGCATTCACTATGGCATTCTTCGCCATTCTTCGATGAAACATAGTAACCGCTACACACTCGCAAGCAATTTAGTGCAATTTTTTATGCTATGGCTGACGACAATGAAGAATCATGGCAGAAGTTTTTGTAATCCCCACAATCCCCGACAATGGGTACGCACCACAGTTAATAGGGGATCGAGAACAAGCTTTTACAGTGGACTGGAGCATTAGACGACCAACTCGCTGCGCAATTCTCATTGTGTGATATCTGGTTGTTTTTATTTGCAATTCCCAAACGCTCTATTGTTCATATTAACGCGATTCCTTTCCTGACATCAAGCCTGCCTAAGGCGAATGGTCGCGCCAGGGACTATTTTAAGTGTGAAGCATTTCTTTGCCAACTGCAGGCACTTTGGGCGTCTATCTAACTCCTTAAGTCTGGGTGCTCTCGTGAACACCCCTTAAGCTGTCTAAACCAAATTAGTATGGGAGGGTAAGATACTCTCACGAATACGACTACGAATACGAATACGACTCGCCGGTGATGACACGACGAATGTCACAATCCCGTCTCGTATGTCGTCAAACCCTTTCCGCCAGACAGTGGCCCATATCCTCGGGTGGGTGTGTGCCACTGGTATGCGGATGTGTGCCACGGGTGACTGACACTTTATATCTACCCAGAAACGCCGAGAACACACATGAATAATTTTAACGAGTGAAGGTTAATAAAAAACTGACATTGGCTGCGTTCCCCCATTGAGTGCAAATAATAGGGTCCTTGCAGGAATCGAACCCCAGCTTTCTGCGTGGCAATCGCGTATTCTACCACAGAGCTATGCCAGGTATGGGGACTACTTTTCAAATAGACCCTAATGCTGGTGAAATGTCAATTGTGGTTGTAGTGCTGGCTATCTAATATTATAGACATTACATATACTCCTGTGATACAGCCGTACGCAGCGTTAACGCCAATTGTAGTTAGGTGCACATTTCATTCGCGCAAGTTGGTTCATGTAGCAGCGTCCAGGCCTACCCTCCTTGCGAACACCAGCGCTTCATATCAGCTTACCGCTTCTGGTGTTGCCAATGTCAATCTTGCTGTTGGAAGTGCTATGCGACTATAAAAAACTAGTCATATAAAACATATGCGGCTGTTTAACTGATGTCTGTGCGAGCATTTTTACATATCTTTGACGCTACTTCGCGACGTATTGCTCAATAAAAAAATTGGGCATCCATAGACTTCACCTTAAAGAGTAACGCGATAGCGATATCCTGTCCCTAGTGCATACTTCAAGCATTTAGTGCATGAAATCTTTGCTAACTTGCTATGCACCCACTGAGTGGTACGCAGTGACGTGAGTGCCTTTTGCTGTGGATGACCTGCTTTTAACCATGAATTCATGATAATCGCATGTTCTGACGCTCGATCACTATGTATGCGTTTGTACTGCGGCATTACATGTTGCATTGTGAAGCATGTGCACAAGACGCGTGTGTTTGTAAGCCCTGCAGGTTGCTTGCACTGCATTTCCAAATAGATTAAGTTATTTTCAATTCATTTTGTGGAGATAGATTTGCTAAAGGCTTACCCTACGAAGCGACCGGGAACCGACGTGATGCTCTCCCCTGCCATTGCGCACAAAGAGCTTACGGCCGGGTTGATCGACTCTCCAACACGGCACAGGGATTGCACTCACGGCAGGTCCTCAACAAACGCGGGTTTATTTACTCAAAATACAGCACACTGCGACATTTGCGGTCTTGCGGGCTGACGGGGAACTCCGTGAGACCAACCGAGTGTACGCTTGCCGGCTGGCGCTATAGGGCTCTCACACAAAGGCCGGTAGCCGAGCATGCGTATGAGCAGGCGCCTGCTAAAGCAGCACGTCTATAGCACTCGCACAGGCCTGTGAGCATCTGCCCGGTGGTGGGTAAGCGCCGGGCGCAAAGAGAAATATACCATCATAAAGAGTGGTCACTCGAGCTTTTTCTCAGCTGAGCAAGGAAAGGTCTAATTGACAACTTGTAGGCGTACCCATGCTCGTTTCTACTCGTTATTCAACACATGTAATAGTCGCCTCAAGAGGACCATGAAGATCCAAGTTTGGCATCAAGTTTTTTTTTTTTACAAAGATCTGCCGATTTTTGAAAAGCGAAAGCTCGTATGAAATCACAACAAAAGTCAGGTGTGCCGTAGTTGTCCACCGCCACCAGTGTACGTAACCACTCTCGTGCGAATAGAAAACGAAGTAAACTAAAAGCACCAAAGACACATGGGATTCGAACCCGGGTAATCTGCGTCCCTGTCCAGCGTTCTACCGCAGAGCCACGGCTGTGCTTGAAACTCCGTTGCAAGCTGACGATAGGCAGGCTTGATGTCGGGAGAGGGAGGTAGCGATTCTTAAAATAGAAGAAATGAAGATAAAAGTGAGCCCCGTAAGTGTCTGCAGCTAAGTGCGACACCTCAACAGTAGCTCACGAGGGAATGATATAAGGAGGGATAAAAAAAGAATAGAGTGACAAGTAAAGAATATGAAATGAAAGTATCAGGACACGGTCGAAGGACTCTGAGGACGGGGCACCACTCGGCGGGAGCTTCGCGGTGTGAGAAAACTGTGGACGGCGGGCTGATCAGCAAGTGGCACCGGAGATCGCAGTGGCACAGCCGTTCGACAAAGTCTAGCAAGCGAGTCGGTCGGTCGGTCGGTCGGTCGGTCGGTCGGTCGGTCGGTCGGTCGGTCGGTCGGTCGGGTCGGTCGGTCGGTCGGTCGGTCGGTCGGTCGGTCGGTCGGTCGGTCGGTCGGTCGGTTCGGTCGGTCGTCGGTCGGTCGGTCGGTCGGTCGGTCGGTCGGTCGGTCGGTCGGTCGGTCGGTCGGTCGGTCGGTCGGTCGGTCGGTCGGTCGGTCGGTCGGTCGGTCGGTCGGTCGGTCGGTCGGTCGGTCGGTCGGTCGGTCGGTCGGTCGGTCGGTCGGTCGGTCGGTCGGTCGGTCGGTCGGTCGGTCGGTCGGTCGGTCGGTCGGTCGGTCGGTCGGTCGGTCGGTCGGTCGGTCGGTCGGTCGGTCGGTCGGTCGGTCGGTCGGTCGGTCGGTCGGTCGGTCGGTCGGTCGGTCGGTCGGTCGGTCGGTCGGTCGGTCGGTCGGTCGGTCGGTCGGTCGGTCGGTCGGTCGGTCGGTCGGTCGGTCGGTCGGTCGGTCGGTCGGCCGGCCGGTCGGTCGGTCGGTCGCGGTCGGTCGGTCGGTCGGTCGGTCGGTCGGTCGGTCGGTCGGTCGGTCGGTCGGTCGGTCGGTCGGTCGGTCGGTCGGTCGGTCGGTCGGTCGGTCGGTCGGTCGGTCCGCCCGCCCGCTTACGTTTGGGTGCTCTCGTGGTCACCCTCTTAACTTGGCGTGAACCAGAATTAGCATGGGAGGATAAGATGGTTAGACGAATATGACGCGCTGGTCAAGAAAGACACGAATAATGTCACAATCCGTTCGCGTACGTCCTCAAACACTTCCCGCCAGCAGTGGCACAAACCCACGGGCTGGTCTGGCCACTGGTACGCGGGTATGTGTCAATGGTGATTGACACTTAGTATCTACCCAGGAACGACGAGAACACACATGGGCAATTTTGACACGCGAGCGTTCTGTAATACCCGACATCGGTAACGTCAACCCGACTTATGCAAAGAATAAATGTCGGTGTCCCAGCTGTAATCAAACCCAAGCATTCTGCGTGGCAATGAAGTATTTTACCCCAGAGCTATGCCAGGTCGCCGAACTACTTTACAAATAGACGCTAATCTTCGTGAAACATCAACAGTGGATGCAGTGGTGTCTACCAAATTTTATAAATATTACATATGTATTCGTTTGATACAGCCGTCACGTCGGGTTAACGTCAATTGAGGTTACTTTGCCATGCGCTGAAGTTGATTTATGTAGCAGTGTCTAGGTCTAGCATCCTCGCGAGCATCAGCGCTTCATATCAGCTTCTGGTGTTGCTAATACGCACGTTCCATATGGCATCGTTGCGCAAGTGCAAGCAACTGGTGATATAAACATCTGCAACTCTTAAACATATGTCTGTGCGTGCAGCATTTGTACATATATTTAGCGTAATTTCTTGACGTGTCACTCAATAAAAAAAATGCAACACGGTCACCTTCCCTCCACATGCTTCGCATAACGTCGATTCCCAGGTACCTGGGATGTGCCGAATGTTTTGTTATTGAAATAACAAATATATGGACAGTGTCGGCTGGTTTGTATCGAATGATCCAGCATAGTTTCCATCAAATAATCCAGATGTTCACATTTATTCGGAGTTCCTCACTAGTGCTCGTCTTATGATGAAATCGTTCTTTCGTAACGAAAAGCCACCGAACACTACAAATGTGTAAATTTCTAAAAGTGCTGACTCACGGTCACTTTTGCGCTGAGATATTGGTCGCCCACTTGAAGTGCCTGCTCCATGTTCATGTCAGGTGACAGCAAGGATAAGATGTGCTCCATTGCGCTCGCCTGCCAAGGCAGCCATTTGTTGAACAAGACTGGCGGCCCTGGGATCAATCCTGTGTCCACCACAACAATGCGATCCACCGCAGAGGGCTGTAAGATTTCAAAAGTGAAGAATAAATGCAAGATTATAAAAATAAAATGTGGTCGGTTGCTCCCGAAATCGGGCTATAGGGGGCAGCATCGTCATTACCGTAGTGGGGATAGGCGGCCGGCGGCTCGCTTGCAAATGTAGGATGCGGCGCATTTTCAGGGTGGTGTGGGCAGATTGTCGGCAAATAAAATGCATTGACTGCCGCCTACTGATAATCTATATGTCTTTCATTGCTCAATTAATGCGCAAAGCTCGCCAAACGTTACTAATACTTGTGAGAGAAGCGCAATATACCATTAAAAGGGATCATCAGACCCAGTGGCGATTGTCTGCACTTTCGCACTGTGTCACGTTTCTTGTATTCTTTATTTTAATTGTTGAACGTGTGTGTCGTCTACCACACACTGCCGCAGAGCGACGGAATTCATTCTGTGCCCGCTGGTCTTGGATACGAAAATAGAGGAAGAAACAAATTCGATATTCTCAGGCGATGAGTTCGAGAATACCGCAATTACGCATGCAGCTACGTGGTTGACAGCACTTCAGCGCACCTGTTCTTAAAGTATAAACAGGTAGCAATTCAGCGAGCATGTTTCTAAGATTATCTGCATCCCAGTGATTCAAAAAAAGTTCCATTACTTGATGGGACAAAATTCTTTTTTTTTCAAGCGAATAATGTCTGATGCATCCATCAGTCTATCACAACGCCACGAAAGCGCTGAAGACGACAGGAAAAAAAAGAGAGATATTATGCCTTGCATGAAATTATACCACCTATGTGGGACACGCTATCTCGATTACCTTTGGGTGTCTGAATTCTTTTTTAAGCGAACCCAAATACAAGAGTACGAGTGTCTGTACAATTTCGCCCAATGGTAAAATTGAGTGTGGTAGCGCAAGTTTATTTACCTGCTTGTCATTCCGTCTCTTTGTTCTTTCAAAGGACAATTTCAGTACCGATGTGTCAAAAATTACAAGACAGCGATTTCGTGAGATTAGGACCGTACATTGAAAGGTTACCTCAAGCACAAATAAAGCTTGTCGCCTAACCGATAAGCGACAGCGCCACAATCAGACACCCGACGAGAATGCAAAGCTTCATTTATCCCCGGTGGCTAAGACGATGCTTTCAAACAATATTTATTATTCGTTATCTTTGGGACGACGCCAAGTGTGCTTTACTATGTGCTTCAGCTAAAAAGCGACTTCATCCTTGGGAACAGAGGCTATGACTATGACACACAGCACTCTTGGCAAGTTCCCGACCTGATCTTATTGCAGTAAGTACAGTCAAGCAAGGCCAAGTGCTTCCGAAGACAAGTGCTTCCGGAGCAAACACACAAGCAGTCACTCTTTCGATAATAGAGTGGGACAAACCACACTTTGAGGTCGAGCATGATGTACGCGCCCATGCTACAGCCTTATATGGCTAGCAGATGACGCTGCAGAGCTATTCACAGTAGCTGCGCTACAGCCAGTGGCCACCAGGTGGCGACTCCGCTCGATCTCGGGACGAATGCTCTCAAAAATAATGAATTGTAGTTATTAAGTTGTTGCTTCTTTGATGCACTTACACGCCTTATACCTTTGTGACGGTAAGCAATGCAATGAAATACTACTGTTTATCATGATGGGTTGCCCGTGCCAGTTAACAAGCGCAATTATGGTAGTGCGCAGGGTTTACCATTAGAAGAGAGAGAGGAAGCGTTTACGCTGCCCCCCCCCCTTTAAGGTCGAGTCCCAAAGACGCCTTGGTGTACAATGATTAAAAAATCACGGCGTATCCATGAAATGAATAATCATGAGTGGGCGAAGAGGTGGGATCGTTGATTGATTGATATGTGGGGTTTAACGTCCCAAAACCACTATATGATTATGAGAGACGCCGTAGTGGAGGGCTCCGGAAATTTAGACCACCTGGGGTTCTTTAACGTGCACCCAAATCTGAGCACACGGGCCTACAACATTTCCGCCTCCATCGGAAATGCAGCCGCCGCAGCCGGGATTCGAACCCGCGCCCTGCGGGTCAGCAGCCGAGTACCTTAGCCACTAGACCACCGCGGCGGGGCAGGTGGGATCGTTAGGTGTTACCGTAAGCCACCCATGACATTCTCTACTCACGAATGTAAATGAGTACCAAGCAGTGTACAGTTATATACATTGTTTATTGGTAATAATTTGTATGTTGTGCTGGGTTCTGAATTTTGTTCTGCCTTCATTATTACTGCTTTGTGGTAGTGAATGTAACCTGAATTTGGCAAAGACAAAGTCTGGGCACGTTCCAACGGTGGTTGTAGGCTGCTTCCAGTCATAATAAATGCACCGTAGAGCATATCGAGACGCCATCTACTGCACAAGCCAGATGTTGGCCGTTATCATAGTCATCATTATCTTCATTCACATGGCTTATGGTGGGTACCTTGCAAGCTGTGCCGCTATGGCACAAAGACAATGTGTGCTTTGAAACGCGCTTGTTTTTCATCACTATCAGCATCATCATCATTGTCAGCGGCGGCTACGGCACACAACGCCAACAGACAAGCCTCGACATCAAAGAGCTTCGCCCCTAAAGATGAAGTGGAAGCATGGACACGCTTCCGACAAATACCTGCCTCTGGTTCATAGCTTTGCGGTTGTAAAGATGAGAGGGAAAGAGTTCTTGAAATTTAAAATCGGGGGCATTCGGCCACCTTTATTGTGAAAGAGCTGCGTGGTCATAACCTAGCTCTCTAAACCGTGGAACGACAGGTCTGACAGAAAACGTATGGTTCAGACTTAACGCCCCCCTTGAGTGACTGCGGCAGGGGGAGGGGCCCGTACCATCCTTTCTTCTGTCTATGTTCCGAAGTGTGTGTACGATTGTTCCAGCCACAGTGCTGTGCGCTTTACATGGGTGCTCGAAGCACAGAAAAACGATGACTAGACGGGAGTCAGTGAACAAGAACCTCTTCCGCCTGTCAAAGGTCGTGCTCAATTAATGTGACCGTAATAAGACCCGACGCGGCGCGCTTTGTGGATAGCTCATACCAAGTTCACCGATCTGCACCGACAAGGCCGTTATCCCACAAGCCCATTCGGACAACTAAAATGTTGAAACATGTCCGTGGAACGGCACAAAAGGCAGTCGTCCATCGAAGCTTTTGGAGGAGACGGACACCCATTTGGCACCGACGTTTCTGCTCGGATACAACGCTCGTCAGTAACATACATGCGCGCTACGACCAGCGAAAATACGGCCATGATGAAAAATGAAAAGCCCTGGGACGGAGAGAGACCGCTTGGTTTTTTATGGGCAGATCCCCAAGCACTGCAAGCTATGAAGGGCCCACTTTCCTTGGGCACAGAATTCACTGCCGAATATTACAAATATATTCCCAAATATGGTTACTCACCACCACTACTGCCCTCAGTGTTATACCATATTATACAGAGCGGCACCCAGAAGTTTTCCGGTTACAGTCTCAAACTTTGCGATGAGGCAGGAAGATTGATCCGCATGGTGTGCGCACATGTCAGAGTCAGTATGATGGCTCGCACACACTCGAAATCTGGGAGGCCCTGCTCCACAGCCCAGGCCCCAATGCCCAGAAGGACGTCAGTAGAGCCCATGCTACTGCCAAAGGATTCTAGCCAATGGTTACGGGCGATGGGCAATGCCTGATGCGATTGACTGATTTTAAGTTATTATCTCTCTGATATCTGTAAGTTTTGTCATAAATTGGTGGATCCGTATCGTATATTATGCGCTTTTCCTGGAGTAACAGTGTAAAATAGAATATGTGTTATATAACACGTAGCAGTAGTAAGCCGTACTCGTTTGCTCAGGCACTGTAGTACAACTACAAGTTCTTCGGCAAACCGAAGATACTGCCAGAGCGCAGGTCCCTGTATATTTTCTTCTTTTTCGAGTGGTTGGAGTAATACAACATTTGATAAAATCAACTATAAGATGAAAAAGGAAAAAGAAACATGGACCTCACCCTCGAGTTGTTTTAAGACGAATAAGTAAAGGAACCTTGCGCGTTTTTTTTCTTCGTGTTTTTCTTAGCGCTAACAAGGGTCTTCTAGAGGGTGATAGTAATGCTTTTGACAATAAGGGTGATTTACTAATGTATTCGGGAAATAAATTTGTTTAGTGTTATTTAAATGAAAGCTATGCCGCAAAAGGTGATGCTGACCTTAGTGACGGCGAAGTACATAACCATCCGACCAGCCAAGCTGTGACCCAGGAAGGTCGCCTTGCTCAGTCCATGCTTTTTGAGGAACAGCTCCAGGTCAGCGGTTGTCAGCTCGTAATTCATGTCTTCTGTGTGGGGGCTGTCACCTTGGTTGCGCATATCAACCGCGAACACCTGCGCTTAGAGAGTGTACCCCGTGGTCACAATTGATAAAGGTATTTAATGTTGATTGATTGATTGCCGTTCAAAGTGTTCCTAAATCACCAATATTATATATATATATATATATATATATATATATATATATATATATATATATATATCACTTTTTAAGGACAAGTATATTGAGCAAAGGCTGTAATTCTAGGTAAGCGGAAATGCAATACCGTAATCGTAACAAAGCAAAGACGTATTTTATCACAAACACTTGCTGTAGATATGTCATCTTGTGGACATTATCATTTACAATCAGCCATCATGAATTGTTGACGGCGCAATTTTCTTCTCATTCGTAACAATCAAAGTGCATTGGAATCGCCTCTCTTAGAATGGCTGTGCGGACTTACAGTGCCAACGGAAAAAGGTAGGCAAAAGCTACCGGTGGCCGGAACGGTAAGATTGTTATATACACGGCGCTGCGTTTTTCCCGAGCCCTCTGATATCGAGAGTACCAAGCAGAGTACACTTCCCAGAGCAGGCAAGACCAGCGGGAAGCGTTCCAACAAGCAACTTTCATGTGAGCAAGTGCGTAAAAGATACGGTTGCTCGTAACTTTGGCGAAAAAAAGAACTAAGAAAAAAGAATCTCGCGTGCATAGAGTTTCTCATAATCATACCTAGAGGGAAATCTCTCGCTATTCAGCTGCTTGATGCAAGCGAGTGACGGGATATGCGAGCTTCGAACTTGACTCGGACTTCTACACCGCAAAGACGCGTCTGGCTTCACGTTGAAATTGTTAATATTTTACAAAAAAAGCACGTAATAAGCTGTTTATTTTTGTCACCGCACATAAACGTGTTTTATTTTGCAGTAGAAACTTCTATGTTGAAGTACAATTAATGTACAATTTTACGAAGCGTAAAAAGTAACTAACGGCCGCTAAATTTGGCAGGCAGACGACAAAGCGAGCATTCTTTTCGCCACTTTTATGTCGTCTGTTTCTTTCCTTCTTCATTTGGTTGTGCCGTCAATGAGAGTGGACTTTTATTTTAAAATATAATACGTGGGATCGAGATATGCTTTTAAACGTATTGTTTTAGAGAAGCTTTATTGACGCAGTCGTGATTGCTTTTGAGCCGAAGCCTCGCTCAACACCTGCCAACACAGGCTTCGCATACACATATACCGTCATTCTCAGCGCTTCAACATCACCCCTAAATAAATACACATAGACAGAGGCGCCACACTTCCTCTAGGTATTTTTGAGAAACTCTATGAACACGCCCATAGCCCCATTTGCCTACAAAAAACCAACTAGGGGTGCTATTCTGGACATTGTTGAATTCCGCCATGTTGTCAGGTTCCACCATTGATCAATGCTAGTTGGCCAAGTGAGCTCCTACGACCTCTCTGATTGGCTTAAAATGCCGCCATTACGAAATTTGACAATATGGCGGAATTAGACAGTGTCCAGAATAGCGCCCCAGTGTCTATTTTATATGTGGGCTTTGGGATGAACCGATGGCAAGGTGTGGCTATTTTCCACCGTGCCACGGGTCACCCTTGGGTTCTTGTTCGACAGCTCTGTTATGTTGACGTCACTGCCCCTCTCATCAGTTTGAGAAAAAAAAACCAAATCAGAAAGAACAAAATTAGAAAAAAAACAAGAAATTGTTCATTTAAGAACACAGCATAAATCACGGCTATGATCGTTTACAAAACTCATAATATCGTGCTGAACATGAAATCATTTCTTGCGGACTTTCTCAGAATGTAAAGAGAATATGTAGACGATTGTATTCGAAGTAGTCGTTTTTTTATACCGTCCATTTTAAACACCTGAACATGTGTATGTACATATACGACCAAATAACACCGAAAGTGTATGTTCATATGCGACCAAATAAGACTAAATTATCTCACCGCTATAGTAGTTTTCGCGGGGTAGTTGAACAAATATATAATGCATGAAATGCGTTAATTACGTTTCGGCCTGTCTCAGCGGCCAGCGCTTTGCAAACGGCCGTCAAGTTCTCCTTCAGACCAAACAGTCCCTCCATAGCCACGATAGGTGGCAGCGCGGACGCAGACGCTGCATCGGGCGATTTGTGCAGACAGTAGGAGAGGCTGACAGCTCCTTTTCTGAAAAATGGGTAAAAATAAATAAACGGAATCGAGCAGTTCGCACGTGTTTCGCGCATGTATGAATCCACGTGATGCGAAGAGAGAACTTTCGCGAAGCTGTGAAATCAACTTTGTCAAAACTTGACAAAATCAATCGATTTTGTCAAGTTTTTGTCTCGTAGTAATCACGTGCCTTGCAGGACAAGCATATTGTATACTTTCTTCGCAAATCATAAGCAGCGAATGACACACCTGAGAGAAGCGGCGTTAACAATTAAGATGCTTATAACTCAAAAGCATTTTATGCCAGGGCCCACAAGACAGTGCATGATGGAGCGTCCGGCTCGTGTTGTCGCTGACCAAGAGGTCATGTGTTTGACCCTCAGGTAATCTAATTTAGCGCAACTTATTTAACGGACATCGTTTCAGTTCCGGATGTGACGTTGGTAAAACGCTAAGGAACATATGACAAAGAAAACCCATGGGAAAAGGTTCCGCTTATTTGAACTGACATCCATCTCGGGTCTTACGTCTGTAAAATGCTAAGGAATGGAGGACAAAGCAAACCAGAAGAACAATGCAACTACGCGAGTTAGGCAACCAGGTATACATTTTTCAACTTTGCTTCAAGCCATGATTTTAGTTTTCACACGGGTAAAAATAATACCTACAACATTTATGTTGACCGTCATGGCAAAATGTGTTCGGGAATGACTGTGCCTTCTGGAATCATGCCTCCGACAGCGCCCGTAGTCAAAACAATTGCTTTTCTACGCATAAGCTTTTGGCTACATATAGCTTTAATTCTGCATTAATGTTTTAAAACTGTATTGCGATGCTGTCTACGCTTTTTTTTTGCTTTTGAACACGATGCACTTTATTCTGCTCGTTATTTGTACTCTCTCAGTGTGCCTTTGTCATTTATTCTGCATAATTTGGCTGCTGTTTGTAATCAACCCTGCAAGGCGACCTTAGATTTTCTCTGCGAATTTCGCCAGTTATATTGTTACGTGATTTAGTCTGACTGAAAGAGGGCATAGTGGGGCATACCCAAGAAAGGTGCCTCAGACTGATAGAAAAGAAGTGGACGTTGTTGGTGAGCTGCGTTGTGGCTGCGGACTGACAGCTGTTATTTCCCACGTAACATTTTGGTGGAAGTGCTGGGTGCTCTTCTGACAACGGAGCTACGCAGTGGACGCCTCCTTAAGTCTGCTACCATGGCTCCGGGTGAGGATACGGCTTCGCCACCTACCTCAGCAACGACAGCAACCAGGTACGTCGCCCTAACGCAACCCCGTGATCCCGGTACCTTTACTGGAGAAGACAACGCGAATGTGGACAAGTGGCTAAGCATGTACGAGCGCGTCAGCAAGCAATATGGCTGGGACCCAACCGTTATGCTTGCGAATGTCATTTTCTATCTTGACAAGACCCCTCGCATCTGGTTTGAGACACACGAGCACGAAATCACAAGCTGGGACATGTTTAAACAACAGCTCCGCGACCTCTTTGGCAACCCGTTTGGTCAACAGCTTGATGCACGAAAGCAATTGGCCGTACGTACACAGACGTCCACTGAGTCCTATTTGACTTATATTCAAGACGTCTTAGCATTGTGTCAAAGGGCCGATCCCAACATGACTGAGGCCGACAAGATTTCGCACGTTTTAAAAGGAATCGCCGACGATGCATTCAGCCTGCTTGTATTTACCAACGTAACGATCATCGACGCCGTGATCAAAGAGTGCCGCCGTCTCGAGCAGGCGAAGAGTCGACGCATTTTGCAGCAGTTTCAGCGCCTACCCAACACCGCGGCAACGTCGTCTTGCGAAGCCACTCCTAGTCATCCGTCTACAACCGAAGACGTGACGCGCATCGTCCGACGTGAACTCGAGGCCGCTTACCCGGCTGCCAACAAACCGACGTTGCCCGACGCCTCAACGCCAGCTGTCGCCTTGATCCAGGCTGTTGTCCGCCAGGAATTCGCTAACCTTGGTATCCTGTCCACTGCACCCACCCATCGGTCCATCGATAGCTTCTGTGGACATGAGACGTCGCCGTCCGTACTCTATTCGAACCAGGAACCCGTCTGAATGGCGAACAGCTGATGATAAGCCGATCTGCTTCCGCTGTGGTCGCGCTGGACACATCGCTCGTTACTGCCGCAGCCAATGGCCATCCATGTCTTCTGGCTCGTACCCCGCTTACAGTAACTCATTCCGTCCACCAAACCACCGTTATCCGACCCGCACTGAGTCTACAGCATTTACTGCCCCTGAGGACTACGGCCACCCTGTCCCGTCGTCGCCACCGCCTCAAAGCCGCCCTTCTCGTTCAAACACGCATCGCCGCTCTCCCTCGCCATCGTTCAACCGCCGCGCGTCCCCGGAAAACTAGGCTGCGCAGCTTCTAGAGGTGAAGCTGCCGTGTCGACCTTACCCAAAAATCCTCTGTTGCCCTTACGTTTGAATCGGAACACCCTAGAAGTATATGTTGATGGCACACCTGTTGAAGCTTTGATAGATACGGGCGCTCACGTCTGTGTTATGAGTTCGCGTTTTATTCGTCGCATGAAGAAGGTCCTCACGCCGCCTTCGACCAGTGTCGTCCAAGTTGCAGACGGTGCAACAGTCCCTGTCGTCGGTATGTGCACAGCTCATCTTACCGTAGCCGGTCATCAAGTGGTTGTCCTTTTTACCGTCCTGGCAACATGTCCCCACGACCTCATACTAGGCCTCGATTTTCTTGCCGCCAATTCTGCTCTGATTGATTGCTCCGCTGGTGTGCTCCGCCTTGAACTGCCACAAATCGGTGCCGCCCCGTACCAACCTACATGTCGATTACAATGCAGCGATTTTGTTCGCCTGCCCTCCAAAACTGTGACGTACGTCAATTTTCTGTGCTCACCAGCTGTGCCCGATGGTGACTATTACGCTACGCCTCTCACCGACGTACTCCTTGCGCACAATGTTGCAGTGCCCTATACGGTGCTCAGCATCACAGATAACAAAACTTGTCTACCTCTTGTCAATTTCGGCTACATGAATCAGGTGCTTCCACAAGGCATTTCTGTGGCCCACCTGTGTCCGTTGCTCGATTCACAAATTGAAGTGCTTGCCTTAGACACACTTGTTTCACCGCAGCGCACATCACTAGCAACACATTCGGGCAGCCGTCAAATTGTAGACATGATCGCCACTGATCTTCCGCCTCCGCAAGTTGAAGCTCTGCAACATCTTCTCGAGGCCTACCAGGATATTTTCGATTTTGGCGACCGACCTCTTGGGCAAACGTCCTTTGTCCAGCATCGCATACACACAGGTGATGCCAACCCTGTTCACCGCCGTCCCTACAGAGTGTCTGCTTTTGAGCGGAGCATAATTCAGAAGGAGGTGAACAAGATGCTAGCGAAGGACATTATTGAACCATCCTCCAGTCCCTGGGCATCCCCGGTTGTATTAGTTAAAAAGAAGGACGGATCGTGGCGATTTTGTGTGGACTATCGCCACCTTAACAACATCACCAAGAAAGACGCATACCCTCTGCCCCGCATTGACGACGCCCTTGATTGCCTCCATGGTGCCGCCTACTTTTCTTCCATCGATCTTCGTTCTGGTTATTGGCAGATTGCCGTGGACCCCATGGACCGAGAGAAGACGGCTTTTGTAACACCCGATGGCCTCTACCAATTCAAAGTCATGCCTTTCGGCTTATGTAATGCCCCCGCCACCTTTGAACGAATGATGGACTCCCTGCTCCATGGATTCAAGTGGTCTACGTGTCTTTGTTATCTGGATGACGTGATTGTGTTTGCTCCAACTTTTGAAGCGCACCTTGAGAGACTGTCAAAAATTCTTGATGTATTCCGTCTCGCCGGCCTTCAGCTGAATTCATCTAAGTGCCGGTTTGGTCGCCGTCGCATTACAATACTTGGACATATTGTTGACGCTTACGGTGTACAGCCTGACCCAGAAAAAGTTCGAGCTGTGAAGGACTTTCCTGTGCCGAAAACCGCCAAAGATGTCCGCAGCTTTGTGGGGCTCTGCTCCTATTTTCGGCGGTTCATCAAGAACTTCGCGGAAATCACTCGGCCCCTAACAGATTTACTCAAGCCAGATAAGACGTTTACCTGGGGTCCCTCGCAAGCAGCAGCATTTTCCGACCTGACCACTTCGCTCACTTCTTCTCCTGTGCTGGCTCACTTCGACCCTACGGCACCACCCGAAGTGCGCACCGATGCCAGCGGTTACGGAATAGGCGCTGTGTTGGCTCAGTGACAACGTGGGCAGCATCGCGTGATAGCATATGCCAGCAGGCTGCTGTCCAACTCGGAACGTAATTATTCCATCACAGAGCGCGAATGCCTAGCGCTGGTGTGGGCAGTCGCGAAATTTCGCCCTTACTTATACGGCCGACCATTTATAGTTCTCACCGACCACCACGCTCTCTGCTGGCTCGCCTCCCTCAAAGATCCCACAGGTCGTCTCGCCCGCTGGGCACTCCGCCTTCAGGAGTATTCTTACACCGTAGTGTATAAATCAGGAAAACTGCACAAAGATGTGGATTGTCTGTCACGCTACCCTGTGGCCGACTGCGATCCTACGAGCACTGATTCTGTGGGCTGCGTCCTTTCCATCTCCCAGCTGCTTCATCTCGGGGACGAGCAGCGCCGCGATCCGGATATCAGCCGCTTAATACAACAGCTCGAATCTTCACCGCAAGACGCTTCTGTTCGCATGTTTACCTTAAAGGACCACACCTTATATCGGCGTAATTTATCGCCCAATGGTCACGACCTACTTCTGGTCATACCAAAGCACCTGCGTTCCACAGTCCTACGTGAGCTCCATGACGCGCCAACCGCGGGTCACCTTGGGGTCTCTCGCACATATGACCGTGTCCGCCGCCGCTTCTACTGGCCTGGCCTTTCACGCTCTGTACGTCGTTATGTCAACGCTTGTGAAATTTGCCAGCGTCGCAAAAAGCCGTCGGGACTCCCTTCCGGATATCTTCAGCCCATCGACATCCCATCGGAGCCATTCTTCCGTGTTGGTTTGGACCTTCTCGGTCCTTTCCCAACATCTGCCTCCGGAAACAAGTGGGTCGCTGTGGCTACGGATTACACAACCCGTTATGCAGTTACGCGAGCCATGCCAACAAGCTGCGCTACAGACGTCGCTGATTTTCTACTGCGCGATCTCATTTTAGTGCATGGAGCCCCTCGTCAACTGCTGACAGACCGAGGCCGTACGTTCCTTTCGAAAGTGGTTGACGATATCCTGCGTTCCTGCTCTACCCAACATAAGCTCACGACATCGTACCACCCCCAGACAAACGGGCTTACAGAACGTTTAAACCGCACCCTGACAGACATGCTATCAAAATACGTCTCGGCCGACCATCGTGATTGGGACCTTGCACTACCCTATGTGACGTTCGCATACAATTCCTTCCGGCATGACAGTGCTGGGTACTCGCCATTTTACCTTCTATTTGGACGCGAACCAACATTGCCGTTGGATACCTTCCTGCCAGCCACTGCGCAGTCTACTTCTGAATATGCACGCGATGCTATTACCCGAGCTGACCACGCTCGTCAGCTTGCCCGCAGCAGATTAATGGCTTCCCAAGACTCGCAGAAGCATCGTTACGACGAGCGGCATCGCGACGAACACTTTCCAACAGGTTCCCTCGTTCTTCTTTGGTCCCCTACGCGACATGCAGGCCTTTCAGAAAAACTTCTCTCTCGTTTCACGGGCCCATACCGCGTGCTTAGACGAGTGACCGACACTACATATGAAATTGTCCCTGATAATCCATCAACCTCTTCCGCTCTGCTGTCAAGGGACATCGTCCACGTATCAAGACTCAAGCGTTACCACTCTGCTCCTGCTGAGGCCCCGTAAACTCGCCGGGTCGGCGCTTTTGCCGCCGGGGGTCGTGTTACGTGATTTAGTCTGACTGAAAGAGGGCATAGTGGGGCACACCGAAGAAAGGTGCCTCAGACTGATAGAAAAGAAGTGGACGTTGTTGGTGAGCTGCGTTGTGGCTGCGGACTGACAGCTGTTATTTCCCACGTAACAATATACTTGTACCTTCCACCCTGAAACGGCCGTCTTACGAGCTAACAATATTATTAAATTAAATTAAAAAAATGTGTGCCCCTTCGGTTGTTTTCTAGATTTACGCCACTGAATGCAACTGCTACCATGGAGCTTCATGAACAAGAACACGCACGCGCGTTTGCAACAATTTCGTACAATTTCGTCAAGGGCTTATACAAAGACACATACTCACATGGTATCGCTAGAGTAACGCGCCACCGCATGTCGACGCCAACCCGTGGACGCTCCCATGTAGCACGTGGCCGCCGTTGCACGACAATGTGTGGTGCTGCTTGAGGAGAGACTGCGAAACGTCGTCCACAGCGTCAGCTGAAAGCCTCGATTCGTAGCAGCCATGCTGGGAGCCTTGCGGCGGGTAGAAGCACTCCGTATTAGTCTCAGTTTCGTTGAAATGAACGCGTAGCACGATTATAGCGTCCCATCTTTACTATACGAAAGAAGAAACGCTTCTGACAACGGACAGGAGCACGGACTAGGCAGTAGACGGCAAGAGCATGGACAATGAGCGCATCACGAAGCAAGAAATTCAGAAAACTTACTCAGGGGGCAGGGAGGTGCTTCGGCTGATGTTTTCGTCAATATGACGAGAAAGGTCGGACAAAGTAATGGTATGGATCACCCTTTGTGCCCCCCTTTTAGGTGACAGCCCTATTCCCTTTGCTTGTTCTCGTTCCCCTCAAACTAGTACGCACGCTTAAGATCCCATTTTCACGGGTCCGTGACGTGGACGAAGGCGGCAGTCGGCGTGTTCAAAACGAGACTCTTTATTTGGTCGAACCATAGTGCCTGGTAAATAGAAACTATGAACTGCTTATTTGGGCCTAAACTACGTCAGACAGGCGGTAGACGTATAGTTGTACATGATGTAGAGGTCGTTGGCATAATTCCAAGCAGTGACCAGAGAATATTAAGAGCTTGCATGCGTCTAGATTCAAAAACGCAAAGCCATAAACTGATACTCCAGAACCCAATTGATGAGTTATTGGCGAGTGGGAAATACAGGAATTACGAGTTTCGCTTCAGAATAGATTCGAGGCTCTAAACAAGGTAACCGACGTTAGCGTTGACACAATGAATGATAATCTTGCTAGTCATCAAAGAGTGTGCAATGGAAGTCGCATGTACAGTCATTAAAC
The DNA here is from genome assembly GCA_013436015.1 of Rhipicephalus annulatus. NCBI lineage: Eukaryota > Metazoa > Arthropoda > Arachnida > Ixodida > Ixodidae > Rhipicephalus > Rhipicephalus annulatus. Next base: position 273,544 of record WOVY01016147.1, read on the forward strand.
AAGACACTTGCAGACTATTTCGGGAGACAAAAATTCTCATTAAAAGACAGCAAGTAATAAAAGCCTCAAATGCGACCATCAATATAGAGCTAGTGGAGCTTTCAAAGTTAATCAAACTATAGGCACAAGGTAGCCGACATCAAACGGTATAACATGGAAAGAATTGAGCAGGCTGTCAAAAGTGGCAGGAGCCTAAAGGCTGCCAAGGCAAACCTGTGCATAGGCATAAGTCGGATGTCTGCAATAAGGTACAAGAAAGGCAATGTCGTAATCAATCATAGTCGAGGTGGCGGAGGAATTCTACAGACTGCTGTGCAGAAGTCGAAACAACCAGGATAATATCGTTATATAATAGCCCAGAGAAATTCGACATATCCTACCAGTAACGACAAGAATAGTAATGAAAGATCTATACGACTTTCCTTACTATTTTTTCTATAGAAGGGATGCAAAAAGAAGAAGCTGCTGGTGAGGATAAGGTAACAACCAACTACTGAAAGATGGCGGAGCAATTGGAAACACTGACATTCTTATATACGAAGTGTCGCTTTGTGGTAGCGCACCAAAATCTTGGAATAACGCTAACATAATTTTAATCTATGAGAAAGAAGACGTCAAGGACTTGAAAAATTACAGGCCGATCAGCCTACTGTCTGTTCTCCACAAACTATTTACAAAAATATTAGCTAATAAAATAAATGACATTAGAGTTCAATCAACCCAAGGACCAAGCAGGATTTCGTACAGGCCACTCCACAATTGACCATATTCACACTATCAATCAAGTAATAGACAAATGCGTGCTATACAATAAACCCCCATTTATATATTTCATAGATGACGAGAAGGCGTCTGACTCAGTCGAAACATCAGCAGTAATGCAGGCACTACAGAATCAGGCCATCGACGAGCCCTACATTAACATACTGTAAGAAATCTATAGTGTATTCACAGCCACCATAGTTCTCCATGAACAAAGCGACAGAATTCCAATAAAGATGGGTTAAGACAAGTAGACATAATGTCTTTATTGATATTCACTGCGTGTTTACAAGAGGTTTTCAGAACCCTAGATCGAGAAGTTAGAGAAGAGCTAATAGAAAGTATATTACAATAACCTACTATTTGCTGATGGCATTGCCTTGATGAGTAACTCAAGCAACGAAATACAGCTCATGATTACTGAAACGGACACGGGAAGCAGACAAGTAGGTCCGAAAATTAATATACACAGATCTAATGTGCAACATTCTCGGCAGAAAAGAGCACTTTGCCATAGATGGAGAGCGTGACGAGTAAAGAAAGGGCACGAGGTGCGTGCCGAACGTCAAAACGCGGCAACGGTGCACGAAAAGTCACCCGACGGCACGCGCGCCAGCCACATCGACGCAGGCGATTAGTCGAAAAAAAAATGGCAGATCCCACGGGATCTTTCATTTTCTGTGGGATCTGCCACTTTCTGTGGGATCTGCCATATACAGAGGGATCTGCCATTCGTCGAAGCACGAATGAAAAATGTTGATATGTCACTTTGAAATCAGCGCAAGGTTAGGAGGTGGAGGTAAATGATACCGTACATGACTTCCGTCTCACGATTATCATGTTTAGATGTGTCGTTAACCTTTTTCATTCACGTCACGTGATACCAAATTTAGTATATGTGGAGCCAGCGAAATGGCCACGAGTGCGCTACGAGCGTAACAGGTAGTCATGATTTACATGACAGGCATACCATGATTATCAAGTGTGGACGTGTCATTTACCTTTGTCATCTATTCACCTCACCTGATGCCAACTTTGGTATATATTGAACTAGCAAAATGGTCGCAAACACGCTATGAGCATGGTATGTTATCATGTTCTTACATGCCAAGCGTGTCAGGATTATCATGTTTGCACCAGTCATATATTTCATCATCCATTGACGTCACATAACACCAAATTTGGTAAATGTGGAGCTAGCAAAACGGCCGCGAGTGCATCATGAAGGGCCCTATATTCTTCAATGTAGCGTAGACGCACGCGCACACTCGGCACAGCGACGCTACGTTAGTAAAACGCGAGCACTCTATAGCCTGACGCCAGGCGCGACCGGCGTCCGTCAGCGCTGCCCGACGGCAACCGGCGCGAAATGCGACATGCTCCATTTCGCGCGAGTGCTGTCTAGGTCGGTGCAAAATGCAGCACGTCGCATTTCGCGTCGGTTGCCGTCATGTGGCTTTTCTAAGGGCAATTTCGCGCAAACTCATCTAACAATCTTATAGTCTGCTTTGTGAAGTTATCCTAATTTCACGGATACCCAAAGCTCGGGCCAGGATCAACTTTACGAGAAGAAACCATCGCAGGCAGATGGGATGACCTTGTGGAGACGCTCACCTTAACGACCACGGCCGGCGTTGCGCGTCCCGGAAGGCACTCCGACGTGCGGAACACGACGGTGTTGTGTGTTTGTGGGAGCACGGACTAGAAGATAGTGAACTTTGGACACTTGCTTTGCTGCTACGGGACAAAGATCGAAGGTGAGCGATGTTTATCTCACTTTCTTGACCTGTTTTGTGACACGACAAAATGCTGGCGGGAAAGCTCTATCAGCCTAAGCGCTCAGACTAACTTGGCAGGCGCAGCGGTCACTCTTCCTTTATTCTGCCAAGCATGCCTGGCCAGGATTGATCGCCTTTACTCGCCATATAGAAGTTGACGAAGCTTATCCCGGCCCTTCTCGGGCACCGGAATCACTCACCGCTGACACGGACGCGAGTGGCGTCTCGTCTCGGTAGGCAAAGGATGACGAACCAGCGTCTGTTGACGCGACTCTCGGAAACGAGACTGGCGACGCGGCTCGTTCGGAACGCCATGGATGGACTGAGGATGCCTGGCATACCATTTTATCGCGCAGGCAAAAGAAAAAAAAACAGTTAAAAAGCAGCAATCCCAGATGGAGAAGGCTGTCAACGCGAACGAGAAATTTGAAAGCGATCCGCCCACCGAAAAACAAAAACGTGAAGCCACGCAGGGTTTCAGACGGAGAAAGCGACGCGGCCCACCTCCCCTACCAAAAGAGGACATCAAGATTATTCTGAGGCCGCGTAAGGGTCTCTGGGTTAAAAACATATTGGCACTGGAACACTCCAGGGCTGTGATAGATGCCTGCCAACGAAGTTTCAATGGCAATGACTTTCTGTCGCGGTTCACCCAGGATCGAGCATTCTAATCCTATCAACGCCAAGCATGGAGGTAGCGAGTAGGCTGCGACGTATCAGTCAACTAAAGATCAGGGGACAAATCCACGCTTCCAATGCATATGTGGCCGACCCCGAAGGCGTCTCTCGGGGAATTGTACATGGAATACCGGCCGGGACTTCGCAAGATGAACTAATGGAGAACCTACGTGTTCGGTCTCAAGGGGTGAATGTTGAGAAAGCAAAAATGTTGGGCTCGTCTAAAACGGCGATTATCACATTCACGGGCAATCTGCTACCGAGGAACGTATACATAATGGGTGCCGAGTTAATATGCTACCTTTACAAGCCAACAGTAGAGGTGTGCAAGATATGCCTCCGAACCGGACACCATACGGACGTCTGTCCAACTCCAAATTTCAATGTATGCCTCAAGTGCGGGGCAAGAGAACCAATCCAAGGACAGGATTGCATCCCCAAGTGTGTCATCTGTGACGGTGAACACCCCACAGGAGATAGTCTGTGCAAGAAAAAAATTCCGCCATATCCACGAAGTGAATGATGATGAGTGGGCGAAGCTCCGGAGGTAAACCTGGTAAACCATGAATCCTCTGTATATTTTGCCCACTCGATTTTATTACATCGCTCCCCCTAGCGTACGTCGCCGCACTAAATCGAACGATTGCCTTCAACCAATGACACGCGCCATATGTGACATCATTCCTATTTTATAAGATCTCGCGTCTTTCATCAACTACAAGTACCGCTTTCTAGTTTATAACATCTTGCATCTTTTCATCATCAGCTACAAGTACCACCATCTAGTAAACACTACAAGAATACAGGGGACGCACAGCCCACGCCCTAAGGAGCTTCGCCCCTAAAAACTTAAGAACGTCGCTCCTTCCAAGAAATTGAGGACAGATCAGTCAAAAGACTGGTTTAGCAAACCTGAATGTACCACTGATGCCAAGTCGTTCGAAGAATTCCCTCCACTAAGGCTGGACATGCCTCGATGGTTCAGCTCGGACCGGCAGGAACAGCGCCAGTCTAGGTCAAGTTCACGATCCCGATCGAGATCCCAGTCAAGGTTGCGATCGAGATCTCGTTCAAGGAGGGACAGACAAAATCACACTAACACGGCACCTCCGGCCCCTGGGAAATCCAGCTTAAAAGAACCAACGAAAGCATCACGGACCTCCGGCCGAGATGGGTTCCTGCGAGGAATCACAAGACGCCCTAGCCGCCGGCCGGACAAACATAAATCAGGTGAGCTTTGCGGGGGCAGTGTCTTCTAATGCTCCTATAACAGAAAATCCACAATACAAGAAAATATTGGAAGAAAATAAGAGATTCACTCAAGAGGTCGAACAGCTAAAAAAACTAATGGCCGAAGAGCGAAATAACTTACAGGCAGCAATATCTTCATTAGAGAGATGGCGAGAGGCTAAACTACGACCCCAAAACCCGACAGGAATAGCTGTAAGATGTAGTCAAAAAACGACATATCAACAGTCAATAAAACCCACCTTTTCGGAGGGCAGCGCGACGTCGGCTGAAGTTGAGGAAGGGATGGTGTACGCAGGTACAACCACCTCTACCCCAAGCACGACAGTAAAAAACCACGACCAAATAACGCAGCAAATACAGGCGCAGTTAGACAAAAACATTGAAGGTATAGCTAACGTTAATAAACTGCTAGTCAATTTCATGAATGAGATAAAATCTTTTGTCGGCGAGGAATTAAAAACTCAAAGGCAGTACGTGAATGACGCTGTGAGCAGCTTGCAAAGTGCGATAAACAAGCGCTCTCACTCGAACTCCGCTAGAAATATCAAACAATCTAAGGGGAATCGCGACAACGCGGAAGCACCCATGCATCATGGCCAAAAAATAACCAGAGAAGTGTGGAACAATTAGATATCTGGCAGTGGAATTGCCGCACTTTTCACAAACGCGCCACAGCACTCCAGAGTCATATCAATGTGGCACCAATTAAACCCGACGTTATATGCTTGCAAGAGATTGGTGCCAGAATAGTGAAGCTTCAGGGTTATTATGTTTTTCAGAACCCAAATTATCCCCGCGTAGCGACGCTGGTGAGCAAGATGATTGCGGCAACAGATCAGTACATAGGAACGCTACAAATCAATTACCAAATTATCAGTTTATTCCCCCAAAAGAGAGGCAAAGCGAAGACTATAATAGTGAACCTATACAGTCCTCCAAAAGACAAAGGCGAAGACTTCAATGATCTCCTTGCTCAGACGGTTAAAATCGCAGGCAACAAGGACCGCCTAATCGTTTTGGTTGATTTTAACGCACCCAGCACCACATGCGGTTACCCAAAAGACTCGCCGAAGGGAACGCGTCTCGAACATGCTGCGCCTAGGCTGGGCCTGAGTTTAATAACTCTCCCAATCGCACCCACGTGAGTGGGCAACAGCGTATGTAGAGACACGTTCCCGGACCTCACTTTCACCTTCAACCTCAACGACGCATCCTGGACAAACCTGGAGGAAAATCTAGGAAGCGACCATTACATTATAAGCGTCTCCATATCGACACCCAAAATGTGCAGATTGATAGGCGACGCGGCGATCACAGATTGGACTGAGTTCAGGAAACGAGATCCTCCACCTGACTGTGTACCGAACTCAATAGAGGCATGGTCAGAGTACATAAAGTCGGTACACGCCATCACTACGAAGAAAATAGCCAGAACCGTAGAGGCGCCAGCAGTAGACAGCCGTCTGCTACACCAATGGGAGAGCAGGCGCAGCCTACTAAAGCGTTGGAAACCTCAACGCCCGAATAGGACACTACTGCGTAGGATCGCTGCTCTTGCAGAGGAAGCAAATTGGCTACCGAGGGATGGGTCAAGTTCTGCAGTTCGCTTCAAAGCACACTGAGCACCGCGAAAACTTGGTCCATCCTAAGAAATATTCTTGATCCAGACAAGTCCAAATCCATGACAAACAGAACACTGCAGAAAATCGCAGAAACATTTCCGGGCACGGACGACGACCTCGTGAAAGCCCTCAAGGAGAGATAAATTGGCGATAGTCCACCAAGTAATTCGGCTAATCACATGAGTTACAGCAGAGCTAGAAATGAGAAACTAGACGAGCCGATAACAAAGGAGGAGGTTTTTGCGGCAGCTCAATCAGCCAAGAGGAACACAGTCCCTGGTGAAGACAAAATTACGAATGCGATGATAAGAAACCTTAACGACAAAGCCATCGAAGGCATGACAAAACAATTCAATGAACACAATTGGCTCAAAGGGAAGGTCCTTGCAAAATGGAAAACCGCGAAAATTATAACCATTCCGAAACCCGGAAAAAATCCCTCCCTGCAGGCGCTCAGACCTATATCACTTACGTCATGTAGGGGGAAGCGAACGGGTCGTTCACACCAAACTTCAGAATTTCATAGAGGACAGAGGGCTGTTTCCGGCCACCATGATGGGCTTCAGCAGTGGTCTCTCAACACAGGACGCTTTGCTGCTGATACAAGAAGAGGTCCTCAAGGTCAATCCCAAAGCTGGAGAGCATTTGCTGCTTGCTCTAGACTTAAAGGGAGCTTTTGACAATATCTATCATGAAGCTATACTCTCAGAGCTAAATATAATTGGTTGCGGGGAAAAGATATATAACTATATAAAAGATTTTCTCACCGATTGGGAGGCGACAACTGGTATCTCAAGCGTTAGGTCTGAGCCATTCCGAATGCTAAACAAGGGAACGCCTCAAGGAGCCGTAATATCTCCTCTGTTTAATATCGCCATGCGTCGACTCGTTCGGGCCTTGGATTGTGTACCACAGCTAGGTTATACCCTCTACGCGGACGACATTACACTGTGGGCCACACCAGGGTCCCTGGCCAGCAAAGAGCAGACTGCAAGAGGCGGCACTGGCTGTCGAAAACTTTGCCAGAACCTGTGGTCTCAGCTGCGCACCCGAAAAATCGGAGGTGATCAGAATACACCGCAAACGCTGCACAAGTAACGGAAGAATAGAAATTGAAATCAAAAAGCAGAAAATTAAAGAAGTCACCGTCGCCCAGATCCTGGGTTTCTGGGTTCAAAGCAACGGTAGGGCAATTCACACTATCGGTCTTCTTAAATCGGCAACTAAACAAGTGGCTAGGATGATTCAGAGGATCACCTTCCACAAAAAAGGCATGAAAGAAAGTGATACTGCCCGTTTAGTGCAGGCGCTCGTAATGAGCAAATTGACATACAGCTTGCCTTTCCACACGCTGAACAAGAGCGAGGAAGAGCAAGTAGATTCTATCATCAGAGGGGCCTAAAAGGTAGCATTAGGCTTACCGATAAGCACTCCGACACAGAGGCTTCTCGAGATCGGCCTGCATAACACGTACGCTGAACTGAAAGCAGCAACATTGATCTCTCAGCACAACCGTCTCAGCCAGACGAAGTCGGGAACAGAGATACTGATGAGGGCGGGTATACCACCGCAACCCCAAAACTTGGACGAGGAGCTGGTAGACGTACCAGACCCACTCCGACGACATATTTAGATCGCCCCTATCCCCAGGAACATGACCAAGGAGCGGCATCACGAAAGGCGAGAGGAGCGTGTAAAATGGATCAGAAAATTAGTCAGAGGCAATGAGAACGTGCTATACGTGGACGCTTCCAAGTATAACAGGAAGCGCTGCGTCGTCACAATGGTAAGCAGTGACACGAGAAGCATAGCGTCCAGCGCATCAATGTACACTACATCGATCACCAAGGCCGAGTGTTTCGCCATCGCATTGGCGATTAAAAGTCGAGAGCACAGCGACGGCCAGACGTGCATCACCATACTCTCAGATTCGCAAGAGGCGTGCCGGCTATTCACGAAAGGCCGCCTCCCATTAAACATTTGCAAATTTTTACGCGGCGAATGGAGCAACACATATGGGTTAGTCTGGTGCCCTGGACATGCAGGCCTAGAGGATAACGAGAAAGCGGACGCTCTAGCTCGAGCGCTCACGAACCGAGCGGAGCAGCAGCCTTTCTCGCTGTTACCAACACCCAGCAACGACGGCTTTCGCGAGGAGGAGGAAAACGACCCGCCTCGGATGGCTCCGCGAGAGCTTCTTGCTCACCAGCGATGCACGCGGCAGAAATATGGCGCCCCCCACAAATCTTTTAAAGGGGAAGACGCCATAGACCTCCGTAAAATTCAAACGGGAGTTTATCCAAATTTATTACGACTGCACGAAATTCGTCCAACTTTGTATGGGTGCGATTGTCCGTGGTGTCGCGACTCGCCACCGAACCTTTACCAAATCTTGTGGAGTTGTGCTAAACGGACAAATGAACTTGATCGCTTACAGCGTATCTATAGAATGGAAAACTCTTTGGAGCAATGGGAGGCACTCCTCGCTAGCTCGGACCCGGAGGTGCAACTAGCACTCTATAGCCCACATCCGGCTGGCGGCGCAAGCCAGTGGAGCCTTGGACATGGGGCCCCACCCATCTAGCTCCTAAACCACTTCTTTTTGAACCCAATAAAGTTATTTCTCTCTCTCTCTCTCTCTGTCTCTCTCTCTCCATTTCGCGCCGGTGCATTACCGAGACAACACTGTGTCGGCCTCTTTTCGTGACGGAGGGACGAAGGACGCGCTGAAAGCACATGCGTCAAAGCAACGCAGTGCGGCGCGCGCTTGCGAGTATATGGTGTCTTGTGTCCGGTTCCGCGCGAGCGTGCCGGAGCACGAGCGGAGAGAGACGATACGCACGACAGCTGCCCAGCTAACGAAAAAGGGCCCTCCCACTTTATTCGGGGCAGAATATATACAATCTCAGGGGCGCCACATGCTAGTGGCAGCCAAACTAAATGACTGAAGGGTGGTGACCTCTACATCTCCCCCCTTGAAGACCAGACGGAAGACGGAGGACGCCAGACACTGCACATCACAAGTTCAGGCGGTTCGGAGGCACAACACGGCGGCCACTACGTGTTCGTGTCACACCATCACTGCGGTCACTGTCTGCAGGGGGCAGTCCAAGGGAATCGGGTGGTTGCACTGTAGTAGTTCGCTGGGGTTCCAGAGGGGGCAGTGTTCGCTGTGGCTCCTGCTCCTCGGACGGCGGTGGTTCCACCCTTGGCGCAGGAGGTACAAAAGGCACTAGGTGACGCCGGTTGCGCTGTAGGACGCCACCCTGCTCCGTTTCCACGACATAACTTCGTGGTCGGCGTGCTGGGCTAAGCACTGTAGCTTTGACCTGATCAGGTCGTACCCAGACACACTGGCCTGTTCGGAACGATGACAGATCTTGAGCTCTGTGATGCCTGTTAAAGTCAGCGGCCTGTTTCAGCTTGTAGGCTGCATCTTTTCTCCTCACGTCTTTCCTCGACGGCCAGTGAGGACATAACTGGGAGTCCTGTTTCGGCACTTTGGTTCGGAGTTGTCGTCCCATCAAGAGCTGGACCGGGCTGAAGCCATCGACTCCGGGGGTGTCCCGGTAGCTGAGCAAGGCCAGATGAGGGTCTGTTGCTTTGCGAAACAACTCCTTGATGGTCCTGACCATTCTTTCCGCCTCTCCGTTCGATTGCGCATAGTGCGGTCTGCTGGTGACGTGGTCAAAGCCGTAAGATGCCGCCAATGCTGCAAACTCGCGTGAAGAGAACGGTGGACCGTTGTCTGATCTGACTTCTCGCGGAATCCCATGCCGGGCAAAGATGCTTTTGAGCACGTCGATGACTGCCTGAGCCGTTGTGCTCCGCAAGGTTACAACTTCAGGGTACCTGGAGTGGTAGTCCACCACCAAGATGAATGTCTGGCTGCGGAGGTGGAACAGGTCCATGCCGACAAGTTCCCAGGGACGTCCAGGTAGGACCGTGGAGACCAGGGGCTCTGCAAGGTTTACCCGAGTGGAAGCGCATTGCTCGCAGTTAGTTACCAGAGAGGTAGTGTCTGCCGAAATGCCAGGCCACCAAATGGACTCTCGAGCGAGAGCTTTCGTCCTGTTGATGCCTTGGTGTCCTTCGTGCAACAGCGTCAAAACAGCCGGCCGAAGAGAATGCGAGATGACCATCCTGGCGCCTTTCAGTAGAACACCGTCGCAGACAGAGAGCTCATCTGCTGCTGAGGCATACTGGGAGAGGTGCAGTGGCAGTTTGGACCTATGTGGCCAACCATTCTGGCAGAAGGAGGTGAGGGCTCTGCATTCGCCATCGGACTCTTGTGCTTGTCGCACGTCCTCTGGGCTTAGTGGCAAGGCTTCTGACATGCCGTTGACCACTTGAGCTGCAAACAATTCCACGGTGTCCAGGGGAGAGACGCCTTTTGGGTGATGCGTGACAAGGTATCTGCCGTAGCTAACAGCTTTCCTGGCACGTGGAGCATTCGGAACTGGTATCGCATGGTCTTTAACCTGAGCCTCTGTATGCGAGGCGGCAGCATGTCCAGCTCCATCTTGCCGAAGAGAGAAACAAGTGGTAGGTGATCTGTCTCAATATCGAAGGTGATGCCGCGGACGAATTCGTCAAACCGTTGGATAGACCATGTTGTTGCCAACGCTTCCTTTTCTGTCTGGCTGTAACGCTGCTCTGTCTCGGTCATTGATCTCGAAGCAAACGCAACTGGGCGGCGCTCTCCAGAGGGCTGTGTCTGCAGCAAGACTGCGCCCAGTCCGAATGAGCTTGCGTCAGCCGAAACTGTGGTGGCGTACGATGGATGGTACTTGGCCATGCAACGGTCTGATGTCAGGAGTTCCTTGATTTTCTCGAATGCAGCATTTTGTTCATGCTGCCACACCCAAGTCGCAGACTTGTTTAGAAGTGCTCTGATGGGAGCTGTGACCTCCGAGATGCAAGGCGAAAACCGGGCAAGATGGTTCACCATTCCGAGCAGTCGCCGGACACCTGCAATGTCGGTTGGAGCCTCCATGCCTTTGATTGCTTCGACCTTGTCTGGACTTGGCCTGATGCCTTGTGCTGAAACGAGGACTCCTAGGAAGGAGACTTCAGAGACACCAAAACGACACTTGTCTTGGTTCAACGTGATGCCTGCTTTTGCAAGGCGAGAGAGCACCTGGTTCAGTCTGGCATCGTGCTCCTCGCGGGTGCGCCCAAAGACCAGAATGTCATCTATCGTATTGGCGACTCCTTCCTGGCCCTCCAGGATCCTGGCCATCTGTTTTTGGAAGTACTGCGGCGCGGAGGTGATGCCAAAGGGGAGCCGGCAGAAGCAGTATCGGCCAAATGGGGTGATGAACGTTGTGAGCTCTTGGGAGTCTGCAGATAGTTTAACCTGATGAAAACTGGCTGTTGCATCCAGCTTGGAGAAAACTGTTGCGTCGCCAAGGAGGCCAAGGACTTGCTCTACAGTTGGTTGGATGTGGCGTTCCCGAAGGACAACCTTGTTCAGCTGTCAAGTCAACGCACAGCCGGTAGGAACCATCGGCTTTCCGTACTACAACGAGACCAGAGCACCATGGGGTTGGGTTGTCGACCCTGCGGATCACGCCTCCTTCCTCCAGTTTGTCAAGCTCGTGACGGACGACCCCGCGTAGCGGGATGGGAATCCTGCGAGGCACACTTAGGGAGAAGGGTACGGCGCCAGGTCTCAGAAGGATAGTGTACTCGTCCTTGAGGGTGCCCAATCCCTGGAAGAGCTCAGCACGCAATGTTGCTTTCGTAGTCTGAAGTTCGTCGAGAAACTTTACAACTTCCAGAGCTTGAAGCGCCGGCAGTCCAAGAAGAGGTACGGTGAGAGACTGGATCACGTACAAGCGCTGAGAGCTCATTTTCCCGTGCCACCGAAGTCTCGCCATATACGAACCCAGCACGCGCAGCGGCTGACCGCCAGGTCCAGTGAGCAGGCTGTTGACGGGGTCGAGCTTCGCCGGCAATGCAGGGAAGTCGCTCGGAATGGCGGACACCTCGGCTCCGGAATCGACCTTGAACTGCGCTGTGTAGTTGTCAACGGTGATGTCGACGAACTTTGCCGCGGAGAGCGTCCCGACAGCGTGTAGCTGAATGGAGCCGAGCGTCTGTTTTGCCTGCCGCGCGCGGCACACTTCCGCAAAGTGTCCTTTCTTTTTGCAGGAGTTGCAGACGGAGTTTCGAGCAGGGCAGTTAGAACGTGGATGTGGCGCGCGGCCGCAGAACTCAAATGTTGACGGCTGGCAGGAGCGCTCTGCTTTCCGCGGGGGCGAAGGCCGCTTATCGTAGTTGCGGCGGCGAGAAGCGAACTTCTTATCTCGTACGGCGTCGAGGTGTAGCTCGCGGGAGTGCTCTGCGCAGTTTTGAGGCAACGTTTTTTCTTTGTCGGCGTCTTCTGATTGGCGAGCCTGCATCCATGCCTCTTTGAGCGTCAACTTCGCGTTCCGGCAAAGCTGGTCCGAAAGGCGCGAGTCGCGGAGGCCGACGACGAATCTATCACGTACAAGCCTTTGCTCCACCTCAGCTGACGGATAGTTGCACCGCTTCACCATTCTACACAGTTCGGCGTAGTAGGCGTCGACGCTCTCGTCGGGTAACTGAACACGCCGGTGAAAACGCGACGACTCGTACAGTTCGTTAGCCGGATGCACGAAGTGGTCGGTGAAGCTGGCGGCAACCGCTTGAAATGAGGCGAGTGATGCGGTGTCGAGCGAGAACGTCTCAAGAAGTGGGCGGGCCTCCGGCCCCATGCAGTACAACAACGAGCGTACCTGCATATCGCCGGATGCTTGAGTCAGGCCGGAAACGACGGCGTAGTCCTCGTAGCGGCTGAGCCATGCTGGCCAAGTTACCGGGTTCACAAAGTCGAACGGTGCGGGCGGCTGGTGGTTGAGGCTGAGCTTTTTCGGCGCCACTCCGTCGAGGGCCATCGTCGTGCGGTACGGGTGAGTTCGCGATGAGGGGGCGTTACGCAGCCACTTCTGACACCATGTCTTGTGTCCGGTTCCGCGCGAGCCTGCCGGAGCACGAGCGGAGAGAGACGATACGCACGACAGCTGCCCAGCTAACGAAAAAGGGCCCTCCCACTTTATTCGGGGCAGAATATATACAATCTCAGGGGCGCCACATGCTAGTGGCAGCCGAACTAAATGACTGAAGGGTGGCGACCTCTACAATGGCAGGACCGGCGCCTGGCATGGCAACGCCGGCGTGACGCAACGAAATGAACGCCGGCGAGCACGCGCACCGCGTCACGTTGAAATGTATTGGCGCCTTGACTGTGGCGTATAGCCATGTTTTCACGACACGCATATCATGATTATCATTTTTGGACCAGTCACATACCTTCGTCATCCATCGGCGTCACGTAATACCAAATTCGGCATATGTGAAGCGAGTGAAACGGCCGCGAGCGTGTCATCAGTGTGGCATGTAGTCATGTCACATGAGACACATGTGGTGATTATCACGTTTGGATGTGTCATTTGCCTATGTCGTCCGTTCGCATCGCGTAATACCAAGTTTGGTACGTGTGAAGCTAGCGAAACGGCCACCAGCGCATCATGAGCGTGGCATGTAGTCGTGTTGTTACATGGCACGAATATCATGATTATCAGATTATCATGTGTTGTACCAGTATCATACCTTCGTCATCCAGTCACGTCCCGTAATACCAAGTTCGGTATAAGTGGAGCTAGCGAAACGGCCGCCAGTGCATCATGAGCGTGGCATGTAGTCATGTTATTACATGACCTGCATGTCATGATTATCATGTTTGAACAAAACACATACCTTTGTCACTCATTCACGTACTGTAATACCAAATTTGGTATATGTGACGCTAGTGAAACGGCCGCAAGCGCATTATGAGCGTGGCATGTAGTCATGTTACATGACACACATGTCATGATTTTCATCTTAGGGTCAGTCACTTGTGTTCGCCATGCAATCATGCCATACCATCCCAGTTTTGCAACATGCCTTGTGAACGAAACCACCGCAAGAGCTGCAGGATCATGCAATGTAAATCATGACTATCCTGACACACATGTCATGATTTTCATGTTATGACTAGTCAAATATGTTCTTCATACAGTCATGTTATGCAATACGAAGTTTGGTATTGATGTCATTATCGGAATGGCCAGGAGAGCTAAAAGTCGTAGGCGGCTACATAGATAGATAGATAGATAGATAGATAGATAGATAGATAGATAGATAGATAGATAGATAGATAGATAGATAGATAGATAGATAGATAGATAGATAGATAGATAGATACGCTCAAAGTCGCCGAAGTTCGCTAAGAAATGCTATGCATTCAAAAGGCTCGTGGCACGTGACCCAGCCGTGAAGAAAAAAGCCGGAGGATGAGCTGACACTGTGCATGCGTTATGGCTCCGAGCTGCGAAGACGTGGGAAAGCAACGTCGTTACAGTGACGGGAGCAGCATAGCCATCCGGATCTGAAGGATTTCGGCGTGTGAGGCCCGAAAAGTGGCTGTCGACCTCGGAAGTGCTCCCGAGTGAGGCTGCCCGCACTTGCCGCATCTCTACTCAGCAGTTCCTGGTGGACTTGCAGCTATTCCACTTAGCGCTAAGACGGAATCCGCGCACACCAGTCAGCAGAGCGGACACGTCAGCAGGGGAGTCCATGACGAGCTAAGCCAAGCGAGGCGAAAAATTAGAATAGGGCCGGAAGAACGGCGATGAGTACGAGTGGTTTGTGTGGCGGGATCAACCGACGGAGACCGTAAAAGTAAAAAGTGGAGCAGCTCGTCAACGACAGAGGACTTGACGAAACGTCGACACTGCTAGCGGCAACGAGTCGCAACGCGGCGCACTGTAAGAGCACTCTACTGTTGACGCCATATAGGCTGAGCGCTAGCGGTTAGGGCTAGTAATAGATTTCCACTTAGCTGCAGTCAGTTTGGCCTGGCCCATGTATGCGGATCGTTATTTATTGTTATTTAGTTTTTGAGTCTTATTTATTTAGTGTTATTGAAGTATTGAGTGCTTTAACGACGATGCTGTGTATTGGCTCTGTATGTTCAGAGCATAAAATGTGTGTCTTGCCACGCCCGTTTTCCAGTTCCTCTCAAAGCCATCCTTCGCAAGCGCTCCCGAGATGAATCAACGTGACAGAGAGACGCTGGAAGTTGTAAAGGAATATGTCTACTTCGGACAGGTACTAAGCGTGAAGCCGAATCATGAGAGTGAAGTGACATAACTAGAAGAATAAAGATGGAGTGGATCACAATCGGCAAGCATTCTCAACTTATGAATGGTAATCTACCACTAATTCTCAAGAGGAAGGTATATAACAGCTGCATCTTGCCAGTACTTACCAACGGAGCAGAAATCTGGAGGCTCACAAAGAGGGTTCAGCTTGAATCGAGGACGACACAGCGAGCGATGGAAAGGAAAATGATAGGTGTACCTTCAAGAGACAAGAAGAAAGCAGAGTGGGTCATAGAACAAACGGGGTGTGATGTCCGGCCGAGCGCCGCATTTGATCAAGCCGATAATGTGCACGCGCATGAAACGAATAAAAAGCATGCGCCGCATCTCGACAGGAGCTTACCTGGACCGGGCCGCGGAACGATGAATACGTGGTAATAAACGTCACTCGCTCCCAGAAAACTTGTCTGCTCCTCTTTCACATGAACCGACGCCCACACAAGAAGTGGCGACGAGGATGGGATTTTAGGCCGTAGTTCTTCAATTTGGGAGGGAAATGTTTCCAAATTTGGCTCGGTAAAGAAGACCGTCTTTTTGCACTGTGCAAAGCCGGTGACTTCCGTCATGACTGAGGCCGAGGCAGCGGGGACGCACTTCGCCGGAAGACTATGGCAGCTGGAACCTTTCGACGAGTCTGCCAGCGACTGGGCTTCGTACGAAGAGCGCCTTACGTGGTTCCTGATTGTCAACCGTGTACCCGACAGCGACAAGGTGCACACGTTTTTGAATTTCATCGGGCCCAAGACTTACGGGCTGTTGAAGTCATCACCAGCTCCAGAACTGCCTTCTACAAAGAGTTTCGAAGCCCTCAAGAAAGTTTTGAGCTATCACCTGTCCCCGAAGCCGTCCGTTATTGGAGAGCGGGCCAAGTTTCACTGGAGGTGTCAAAAGGAAGGCAAGTCCTTGTCTGTGTTTGTCGCCGAGCTTCGTAAACTGTCGCAAATTGCGAGTTTGGAAGCGCACTGGACGAGTCCCTTCGGGACCGCTTTGTGTGCGGCCTGCTACGAGAAGACATTCAGCGAGTGCTTTCCACGGAAGATAGTAAACTAACGTTTCAGAAAGCAGTGGAGTGGGCTCTGGCCATGGAAGCGGCTAAAAAGAGTGCCACCGAGGCACGCGGTGGTGACTGCGCAGTCGGCGATGTGCACAAGGTGCAAGCTGAATCCCAGAAAACAAGTAAAAGCTGTTTACGCTGGGGTTCGCCAAAACACAGGAGTGAAGCGTGCCCGCATGTGGACGCAATTTGTTTCAACTGCGACAGAAAAGGGCATATCCAGAGAACGTGCCGAAGGGGTCATAAGAGTTCGTCTGAGAAGTCAGAGAAAAGGAACGTCAAGATGCTGACGGTTGTGTCGCGGAAAGTTTCGACCCTCAGTCTAAAGGGCGTGTCCACGGCTAAGCTCGACCCAGTCACCGTACAGATGACTGTCGAAGGCGTCTTTGTGAACATAGAGCTAGACACGGGTGCGGCTGTTTCTGTCATGTCAACGACTCAGTTCTGTGAGCTCTTTCCCTCAGCCGTCCAGGAGCCCACTTCAGTAAAGCTTCGTTCCTACACAGGAGCACTGGTACGGCCCCAGGGGCTGTCCTCGGTCAAAGTGCAGCACGGCGAATATTTGGCGCGTCTTCCGCACTACGTCCTGGACCACAAGGGACCACCTCTACTGGGCCGGGAGTGGCTACACGCCGTCCAACTGGACTGGGCGAAAATCTATAAACATTTCAAGGTCAGACACCACAGCCACCTCAACCCATATCAGCGTAGACACAACCCATATCAGCGTAAAAAAAGAGGCTCGACGCATTGTTGGCGAAGTACCAACCCCTTTTAAAAGACGAGTTAGGTACGATAACGGAAGAGCATGCTGAACGTTTTCTTAAACCTCATATGAAGCAGAGATTCCAAAAGGCAAGGAATGTTCCATTCGCATTGCAAAAAGCTTTTGATGCCGAGTTGGCTGAAATGGAGAAACTAGGGATTATAACGCCAGTTACGGCAACGGAATATGCTACGCCAGCAATACTTGTAATCAAGCAAGACGGCAGCATAAGGATTTGCGGCGACTACAAGACGACCGTTAACCCGTGCCTTGATGTCGACCGCTATCCATTGCCGAAAGTGGAAGACCTGTACGCAGCTTTGTCGGGAGGTAAGCATTTCTCAGATTGATCTCAATCGGGCCTATCAGCAAGTGGTTATGTCAGAGTCCTCGAAACAATACCTCACGTTAAATAGGCAGAAAGGATTGTTTGTTGTTCATCGACTCGCTGTTGGAATTTCATCCCCACCCGGTATTTTCCGAAAAATCAGACAACATGCGGAAGGGCTTACGCGGGGTTCTCTGCTACCAGGACGACATCTTGGTGACTGGTAAGGACAGGGGAAAATATTTCATTAGTCTGGAAGCTGTGTTAAAACGTCTTTTTGAAAGAGGCGTCCCCGTCAAGAAGGAGAAATGTTCGTTTTTCTAGTAGGAACTACGCTACCTTGCTCACAGAATCACCGCCCAAGGCATCTCGGCAATGACAGAAGCTTGACGCACTCCTAAAGGCGCCAGCCCCTAAACACAGGCAGCAGCTGCAGTCATTCCTGGGAGTTGTCAATTTCTACGGCAAGTTCATTCCTCACTTAGCAATGACAACCATTTTTCATGTCGCTGCGTAAAAACGTCCCGTGGTGTTGGGATAAGCGCTACCAGGAAGCGTTCACAAAGATTAAGAGCTTGCTAGCTTCTTCGCCCATTTCGGCGCACTACGACTCGTGCAAACCGTTGCAGCTATCATGCGATGCATCACAATATGGTTTCGGCGCGGTTCTCTCATGTTTTGGATAATGACAGCACGAAGCCAATCGCTTTTGCATCGCGGGCATTAACCGATGCCAAAAAATACAGCCAGCTTGAAAAAGAGGCCCATGCAAGAATATTTGGTGTTAAGAAGTTCCATTTCTACATTTATGGTCGTTCGTTAACATTTTAACATTAGTGACCGACCGTAAACCGCTTCAGACAATCTTGGGCCCGATAACTGGCATTCCAACCATCGCGACAGCACGTTTACAGTGCTGGGCTGTCACACTATCAGCTTGTAGGTATGCTCTCATCTTGAGGCGTTCAAGCGAGAACGCTAAAGCCGATATCTGCTCACCTCCCGCTTTCGATTGTGGAAGATGAAACACACGAACAAGAGGAAACATGGTTGATTGATTGATATGTGGGGTTTAACGTCCCAAAACCACCATATGATTATGAGAGACGCCGTAGTGGAGGGATCCGGAAATTTTGACCACCTGGGGTTCTTTAACGTGCATCCAAATCTGAGCACACGGGCCTACAACATTTCCGCCTCCATCGGAAATTCAGCCGCCGCAGCCGGGATTCGAACCCGTGACCTGCGGGTCAGCAGCCGAGTACCTTAGCCACTAGACCACCGCGGCGGGGCCAAGAGGAAACCTTCTATTCATTGTGGTTGCAATCAATGCCAGTTTCGAGCCAAAACATTGCGCGAATAGCAGCTCGGGACCCCTTGCTTTGTAAAGTGATGGATTTTGTTGTTGCGGGGTGGCCGCTGTCTGTGACTGAAAAAGATTTGAGGCCTTTTTTCGACAGACGTAACGAGCTCACAGTTCACCAAGGCTGCATCATGTTCGAGATGCGAGTGATCGTACCGGCAAACTTGTGCAGCTTGCTGCTGGACCAACTCCACGAAGGGCACCCAGGCATCGTGCGCAGCAAGCAACTGGCGTGGAGCTACGTGGGGTGACCGTCCATTGAGGCGGACCTCAAGCATCGTGTCAAGGGTTGCGTAAGTTGTCAAGAACAACGTGATGAACTGTGCAAAGTGCCCCTTTAAACTTGGTCTTGGCCAACAGCGCCGTGCAGCGCGTACATAGTGTTCTGGCCCCTTTTTGCACTCGATATTTCTTGTCGTCGTGGACGCGCACTCCCAGTGGCCGGAAGTGTTAGTTATGCGCTCGACTGCAGCAGACGTTACTGTTGACAGATTGAAAGAACTGTTCACGGTTTGGTTTCCCTGAAACACTGATAACGGTCCGCAGTTCACCCCGGAAGAGTTTAAGCTTTTCGTCAAAGAAATGGGCTGTCGTCACGTATTTACAGCACCGTATCATCCCAGCTCAAATAGGCTTGCAGAGCGTTTTGTTCAGACACAAACGCTCTTCGTAAACCTACTAGAAAGGACATGTTACATCAGATACTACAAAAGTTTTTGCTTGCTCATCGCAACGCGCCGCATGCGACAACTAAGGAGTCAGCAGCAAACTTGTTGCTACATCGTCCGCTGCGAAGTAGACTCGACGTTGTCAAGCCATTAATGGGAGGAAGGGTTGCGCATAATCAGTTCAAGCAAACCGTGGCTTACCTACGTGGTGATCATGACATAGCAGTCGGTGACCGAGGGATGGCTCGCAATTATCGTCGAACCCAAATGGGTCCCTGGCGTTGTGGTGGGCAGTCAGGCTCTTTGTCTCTCACCGTTCGTGTTACCACTCCCAGGGGCAGTTTCACCTGGCGTCGTCACGAGGACCAGCTGCTCAGGCGGACCACAGACGCAGACTGCGAGGCGTCGGACCAGGAGAGATCTGAGTTCCTGGTGGTTTAGCCGAGCGTCGACCCAGGGACATCCTGCATTCCTACCACTAGTAGTCCTGACGTTTTGCAAGACATTCAGATGGCGGGTGCCAGGCGCTACCCGTTGAGAGACCGTCAACCACCTGAGAGATATCAACCTGGAGTTTAGCTTGGTAGAGTGTAGCCAATACAAAAAGGGAGGGATGTGGTGTTCGGCCGAGCGCCGCCTTTGATCAAGCCGATAATGCGCACGCGCATGAAACGAATAACAAGCATGCGCGGCATCTCACCGGGGGCTTATCTGGTCCGGGTCACGGAACGATGAACATGTGGCAAGAAACGTCTCTCGCTCCCAGGAAACTTGTCTGCTCCTCTTTCGCATGAACCGACGCCCACACAACACGGGGGTTACAAATATAGTAAATATAGTAGTTGAAATGAAGAATAAATGAACATTGGCCAGGCACGTAGCACGTAGGCAGCGTAACCACTGGTCATTTAACTGGATATTTAGAATAGGCATACGCACGAAGGGGAGACATAGTAGGGTGGGACGATCAGATTAAAAAGTTCGCAGGCATAATGTGGCAGCAGAAAGCTGAACACTGGGTTTGTTGACGGATAATGGGTGAGGATTTTGCCGTGCAGTGGTCGTAGTCAGGCTAATGATATTGATGATGATGATGAAACCACAGCAATGCATTCTGTACAGTCGCGCGCGATATGAAGGTTATCGCACGAGCATCGACGTGCCTGACGTCGCATAGGCTGTTACGGAAACGTGAAAATTAAGATTGTGCATTTTTCTCTCCCTCATTGGTTCTTCCATGCTACAACGATTGCCCCTACAACTCTACACTATTTCCCTCTACTATGAGCCTTCCCTTCGTTGCGATCAAGTGTATTTGGGTGATCTCATCTTCGCATGTGATTGCAAAACTGCTGCGAAAGATGTGTTAAAGCTGGTGCTCAGGACAGCTTCGTTTAATCTTCTTCCTTAAATGGGAATGGATCATGCGTCATACCACCCCCTCCTCAAAAGACTATTCTGGGATGTGGCGCTGTTGAAGTTCTTGGTCCACGCATCCACGACAACCTTCATATCACGCGTTTCCCGCACTGATTCACGCGTTCCACGCGCTGTTGAAGTTCTTGGTCCACGCATCCACGACAACCTTCATATCACGCGTTCCCCGCACTGATTCGGGGAACAGAACCACAGAGCGTCCGTCCATCGATAATCTGTCTCGCGGTGAAGCGCGTTGGAATTCATACATGGGCCAACAACGATTCGCGCGTTATCGCTAGCAGCCGCGTAAGTTTCTGATATTATTCGCGTTGTGCTCGTAATCTCATCGACAGATTGTCTAGGTGGCTCCCAGTTATTCGGGCCCTGTTTGCGCAAGACAGCAGTTACACTTGCAATGGGACGGCAACATAGATATAAAAGAGCACGTGTGAGAAGGAAGTAACTTGTCACAGCAAGCTGTACCAACCAGCCAGAATGCGCTTTCTTGAACAAAACATGGTTTTTTTCCGGCTACGTCTCCTTCCACCTCTCATCCGGCCACTAGCGTAACGATTTCAGCGGCCGACCACGCACCCGGCGAAGTTCTGGACGTTCCAGCTGCCATCGACCAGTGCTCCACGAGGTGCGTTTCTTAACGTTATCAGCCGATGGTCCTTCAAGCATGCTCACCACCCGCACTTCTCCAAACCTGTACGGCCCACGACCCCTCTGACATCTCAGGCTCCACGACGGCTACTTCACCGCACACCCCGGAGTCTGCGACGAACAGGCAGACATCGACGTCGACGAACCAACTCAATCTTTTATCGTACTTTATGCTCTGCGCATCTTGCCAGCTGCGACTGGCATTGCTCTTGATGTGTCCCGCAGCAGAAGTTCGTGCCCATCACCAGCCACTGCTGAACGTGCGGGATGCTGCAACTATGACCGAAACTCTCGAGAACCGTTCATCTGGCTCGCCACAGGTGCGTACAGCAAACCGCTCATGCCACACAAAAACATACTGACATCCTGTCACCACGCAAAGGAGCTTAATAATTTCAACGCAATCGACGACCAGTGATGAATTTGACGCCACAGACTCACCGCTGGATCTGGCGTGGCACATCGGCTCGCACTCGAACACCTTCTCCGGTCATCGGCCCATGCCGACGCATCACACGTCGTTCAGTGGCATGGTAAGCCACGAGTTTTCTAACTCGACACCTTGTGACGCCAAGACTGGTCGCGCCACGCTGACCTACTGCGCAAGACTCGCGGGTCATTGACACGGCAGACGATGCAGCAGCCGCAATCCCGTAATGTGCCGCTGCCTCCACCGTTACCAGTGCCATCGACGTGTCCCCTGTTTCGTCGACGTGTCACCCACCTACCCCGTACACGTTCCCACTACCAACACCACCACTGTACCCCTACAGCTGCAGGCCTGGCCGTACATGCCAACGCCATTTCTTCGTCGTGACCCAATCTCGCTGCGCTTCTCCCTCCCAAAGTCGCCCGCCAGAAACCTCGTGACTTCTGACCTCTTGCGCGTTAACGGCCGGGACTTCCCACATGCCCGTTCGTTTCGCGAAGTGAACACCGTCGCTTTCATTTCGGGCTCGTTTCTGGGAGTAGGGGAGTAATCAGTAGCGTCTTGTTCATATTCATTCATGATCATCATCATTTTTCACCAACTGTGGCGCACCTCTGGCACAGCTGAAGCGGAGCTCGATAGGCGAGCCATTACGGAACAGGCTCATGCGTCTGGCGGTTCAGACGCTGGCAGCCGCCGCCGCTCCGCGACCCTGCAAATAAACTGGCGAGATCCTTCACGTCTTCTTACGTCGCCCTACTCTCGCTATAAAGTAATTGTTGGGGTTTACTGCCCAAAAACCACAATATGACTAGGAGAGACGCCGAAGTAGAAAGTCCCAAAAATATCGACCATCTGGGGTTCTTTGACGTGCACCAGAATCTGTGCGCACGGGCCTCAGGTATTTTTGCCCCCATCGAAAACGTGAGGCTGCGGCCGGTGTTCGATCCCGTGCCCTGCGGGTCAGCAGTCGAGTGACCATCGTGGCTGGTCATAACTCCGGAGTGAAATAATACAAATCTCCAATCTCGCCAAGGAATTGCGGCAACGTGCAACAGAGAAGACATTGGACAAGCCCTCGCTAATCACAAAGCCTGTATAGGCGTGGTCACGAAGCACGAAACAAGTGGTCCGGCTCATAGCAAGAGACGAACGCAGCGTGGGTTTTCTTTCACTGTGGTCGAGCTACGAAGGTAACTAGATGTGGACTAGAAGAGGAACTGTGGTGCGCGTTTTGTTTAAGATAAGGACTCACCTATATCGCCTTTACCGGGTGATGTGGAAGTGCCGTAGCTCAGCCGCGAAACCACCCAGGAGTTCTTTCCTTGCTGAACGCCTGGTTCGTGCACGATGACGAACTGCACGAGCGCTGCCAGGGGAAAGAGCTTGTTTGTTTGTTTGTTTCCTGGAAAATACCCACTTGAGATTTGAGATTTATTTATTTCTGTACGTGCAACAGAAAAAACGAAGCAAAAGCAAAAGGCTACATAGCCTGACGGAGGCTTTTGCTCCGAAATACAGTCTGGCAAAATAAAATAAAAACTAAAAATAACATGTCATACACAACTTAGCCGAATTAGAGAACATCATTATATACAGATACAATTTGCAAATTATGATCACACATGTAACCATTACAAATATAAAGAAAGAACAGGACAGTAAATAGTAATGAAATACCTAAAAAACATCGCAATATATACAATAGGTGAGGTAAGGAAAGCATCAGGAGACACATACATTCCTAAAAACAACAAAAGGACACAAATAGTGTACTCTAAGCAATTGGGACACAGAAAGTAATAAATAATCCAAATTTCTGTATTAAGTGTATTCAATACAATTATAAAGAAGAAATTCCTTGAACTTATTTTTGGAAGTTTCTTATTTAGGTCAAGTACGTCACCCAGTTTGTTGAGGAGACTCGGTATTTGATAATCAATATGTTGTTGACCATAGGTTGTTCTAGTTTTCGGTGTTCTTATACTATGTGTACGGAGATAGTACTCAGCACATCAAGAAGAATCGTACATGGGGTATAGTTTATTATTTTGGATATACAATAATAACTTATAATAATATATTTGGTTTGCTTGTAATATGAGATATTTAGGGAATAACGGACGTGCGCTAAGACCTTGTGGCATACCGTTATATCCCTCGAATAGTCTTAGTACCCTCTTTTGTAGTGTAAGTAATGTTTTATAGTTTTGAGCCGTCGTTGTTCCCCAACATAAGACACAATAACTTAGCCTGGAATATATCAGTGTATAATATAACGCTTTCTTTAGCCAAAGTGGTAATAACGGACATAGTTTGTACATACATCCAACGCTTCTACTTAGATCTGCTGCCAATTTATTTATATGTTCATTCCAGGAAAGGTCTTCCTGGAACCACACACCCAAGAATTTCTGTACCTTGACTTGTTCTAAAGTCTGACCCTCAAAGGAGATACTTAGACTTATATTCCGTGGCTTATTAATGGGTGCAAACAATATATATTTAGTTTTACTCGCGTTTAGCCGCAACTTATTTAGTTTAATCCAGGAAGACAACTTATTTAGATATGTGTTTACAGACTTTTCAAGTTGAGAGATCGATGAACCAGCAAAAAATATATTAGTGTCGTCCGCATACATGATTAACTTAGGAGAATCCGGAATGCTACACAAGCTATTTACATAAACTATAAACAACAGAGGACCAAGTATCGATCCTTGTGGGACACCTTTGTTGACCCTCGCACGGGGAGATGTCTCTTGATTAATAGCGACATACTGATAGCGGTCTGTTAAGTAATTTTGAATTAGCCTATTGGCAACGCCACGGACACCGTAGTTATTAAGTTTTTCTAAAAGAACCCTGTGATGCACGGTGTCGAATGCTTTGCGGAAGTCAACAAAAAGACCAAGAGTATATAGCTTTTTCTCAAAATTGGTTAGTATCTCGTTTTTAATATTGAGTAATGCAAGCTCGGTGGATTTACATTTTTGAAAGCCAAATTGGGCATCACTTATTACATTGTACTTCGCAAAAAATTTTTGTAATCTAATATTAATAGCGCTTTCAAAAACTTTTGACAGAATCGGAAGTACTGATATCGGTCGGTAGTTTCCAATCTCTTGGTCATTACCACCCTTGAAAACCGGACATACGCGAGCTATTTTTAATTCATCGGGAAATACGCCGGTAACAAGAGTTAAATTAATAATATGTGACAACGCAGGTGATATAACATCAGCGACGTATTTTATTGGTATAGCTTTAATATCATCGTAACCTGCTGCACAATTGTTTTTTATCTTTGTTATTAATTCTTCGGTTTCATGACATGAGATAGTGTGCAGAACTATAGAGTTAGATAAACGACGGTCATTTACAGGCAGTTGTGTATCCTCGTCATACCCCGCATCATCGAAATCACAACTTTTTATGAAGTAGTTATTCATTGCCGTTGCCACCTCTCGGTTACCAAGGCCACTAGAGTTTTCCAAAACCCTAGGAATGTGGCTTTGTTTTATTTGACCAGAAAGATTTCTAACCTCGCTCCAAATTTTGCTAGGATTATCACTTATTCTACTAAATAAATTCTCATAATACCTCAATTTAGCGCGCCTTATTTCACCATTTAGATGGTTTCTGTATTTTTTAACTCACTGAGTAATTTGATATCTCGTGTCTTTATAAACGCATGGTACATGTTGTTCTTCTTTGTAATTTTTTTAAATAGCGCATTACTTATCCAAGATTTTCTAATTTTCTGGCGTTTTGCGTTCTTCACAGACACCGGGAAAGCTTCATCATAACATTTCATGAGTTTATTAATGAATAGCTTGTATGCCAAGTTAGCATCCCTTTCTTGTAACACGTGGTTCTAGTCTGTTGCAATAACACGATACCGGAAGATTCCAAGCGTGTCAGCGTTGATCTGACGAGACCGTACTTTTTTATTGCTTTTGCAAGTACCATTGGAAGAAGGAATGGTGCAAAAGATCGGTAGATGATCGCTTATATCTACTGCCAGCGATCCAGCAACGCAAGACGTTGGGAGTGTGTTCGTCAAACATATATCAAGAAGTGTCGCAGTCTCTGCAGTAAGGCGGGTTGCCTTAGAAATTACGTTATTACAGGCAAAAGAATTTGCCAGCGCTATTAACTGCCGGGAAGTTGCATCCTGAGATTGATTGATTGATTGATATGTGGGGTTTAACGTCCCAAAACCACTCTATGATTATGAGAGACGCCGTAGTGGAGGGCTCCGGAAATTTAGACCACCTGGGGTTCTTTTACGTGCACCCAAATCTGAGCACACGGGCCTACAACATTTCCGCCTCCATCGGAAATGCAGCCGCCGCAGCCGGGATTCGAACCCGCGCCCTGCGGGTCAGCAGCCGAGTGCCTTAGCCACTAGACCACCGCGGCGGGGCTGCATCCTGAGAGAGCATATCGATGTTTACATCGCCCATTATCACAAATGGAAAGCCAGTAGGACATAAGTACTCAAAAACGTCTTCAATGAATGAAATGAACTTTGTTTTACACCCCGAGGGTGGTCTGTAAACGATCACAGCGAATGCTTTTTCTAAGCGAACCATGAGGCACTCTACAACTTCATTAACCAGGGAAAATTGGGGGACAACTTCATGCTTAAGGAGATTAGCCAAGAAAGCGTACTTTTTGTGAGCATTACAACTATGTTTGAAAATGCGTTTATATTAAAATTAAACTAATGCAAAAAAAACCACACAGAGAGAGAGAAATTGGGAAAAAATAGAAATGATGGTCTGAGAGATTTTAATATTTTAGATTTTGTGATGACCCCACGGCTGCGTTTACTTCATCTAACCATTCATATTTTATGTTAAAAGCACTTCTTGATCAGAAACGATAATAAATTGGGGATCGCAACTGGATACGTTTGGATGCCTGAATAAAATCGCAAGCCGCATTGAAAGTATCCCTGTGGCAATGCCTTAAACCTGAGACACCAAAGTTCAGCACAGTTTCCTCCGTTAACCTAACAGCTATCCTAGAAAGGGAATAACTAGAAGCCTTTTTTTAAGCTTGTGCGCGCGCTATTGTTCTTGCTCACCTTCTAATGTGGCTCATACCCACTGTGGTGATTGGCCAAGTATTGAGTGGTCTTATTAAGTGTTAAGAAACTCTAGAGTAATTGAGGATGTAAAATGAAAACATCACACATTTTATTAGAAATTTTGATGCTCGACCAAATGTACAAGAAATGTTTTAATGGTCATAGATCAGAAATTAAACATGTTCTTTTTTAAATTTAAAAAGTTATGCATGTGTCGACACAGAAGAGTATAATTAGTGTGTTAATCATTTGGTTTCATTGCGATAATTTCGCACAGCCACGCAAACCTATGCACTGGGGAAGTCGAAAAAAGAGGCGCCAAAAGACAAAAACACGGGCATAGATAAAGGCATTCTAATAACACTTAGAGGTCTTTCTAACTGGATTCTTCAAACTCTAGTAAATCGCCTACAGGTCAAAAAGAAATTATAAATAATTTACAGCTTGCCACAGAATGCGCACAATGGAGAAATAGCTTGACCAGATCTGTGTTGATAGAAATTAAATTTCGACACCCGACAGCGCAGCTTTGTCATTGCCCCTTCTAGTTTACATGTTTCACAAAATGATGTCCGCCAGAAGTATAATAAATGCCTTTATTCGGTGGAATTTGTCAGTGCTGTGTCTGCAAAACATTATGTAAAGGGCCACTCACACGGTCCCATACCGAATTTTAGTTATACAGTGGAAATTCTTGGGTGGCCGATGAGGAACAATTTGCCACATAAATTCTTCGAATCGGTTCATTACGAGCGGAGAAAACTGGTTTTCTCAAGCGGCGCGAAACGAGGGTGAGAAGAGGCGAGCTCGAAACCCTTGCCGCTCCTCCGCGTAGCCTTCGCAAGCCAAATCTCTTCCCCACCCTCTCCAGCATCCGACCATGAGGTGACGTGCGCATGACGTGCCCAAATAAGTCCAACACCCGAGCACGCGAGCAGCGTTGCTTTGTTGACCAGCGTTATTTTGTGGTGTTCTGCATGTTTCTGCGGGATGGTTTGGAAACGCTGGCTTAGACGCGGTAGAGTAGATGAGCACAATGAGTGTGCGAACGCGTAGGAGCGTTCCATGGCGGTCGTCTGCTCAATGCGCTGACCGCGTGGACACGGACGCATGCGAAACGCTGGCACATTAGCCCCGCATCTCGTAGCAATTCACGGGAAAAAATGAAAGAAAAACGCGCACAATTGTTTATTTTGTCTCATTATTTATTTCAAGTTTTATTAATCTCTCAAAGCAACAAATACATAAACTACGCATGTGTTAAATAATTTTTGCCATGTCACGTGGTATACTCTTGACAACGTCACAGCAAGGAGGATTAAAGAAAAAATTGCTGGAGTGGAAGCTCCCGCAACGCCTTGCCGGCAGAAGTGAAGCCAGCTTTTGCCTCTGCCAAGATGGCGGAAACATGCTTTTTTTCTCATAGTGCTTACTTGAAGATCAAGTGGTTTTGATATGTTATGTATATGGTACGTCAGTTCTATATTAAAAGATGGTTGTTCCCGACGAAATTACACACAGAAACGAGTATGGATGACTAAATCTTTAAAGAACTTTGCCTCCAATTAGAGGCTCACTAAGGAAAACTAGCAACTGTAAGACGCACTTGGAGCTTTATGTGACCCAGAAAAGTTTCCACATTAAACTCGTTGGGTGTTCGAGGGAAACGCTTCGTTTTTAATCGCCATCTTGCCAGAGGAACGGCTTCACTTCTGCGCAATCGTTTCTACTCCAGCATTTTTTTAATCCTCCTTGCGTCAGAGCAGACTCGTCTACGTAGAGGACCAACGTCACTGCATTGCCATGTACGTAGGGCCATTCCTACGCCTACGTCATGCCCTCATTCTCTACGCATGCGCCGGCAGAGGGGAGGGGGAGCAGCTTTCATCTTGAAATTTGACCCATTTCCACGGCGCGTAGTGTTGCAAAGTTTGGCAGACGTGATCATAAACGCCTCGTCTACGCATTGCGCTTGTCAGTTCAAAATTGTCAAACCTGGTGAGTGGCCCTTTAAGTAACGCCTGCGAAATCGCGCAGCTGTCACATAAGCGGATGGTGGAAAACACGGTAAAAGCGACCCACTTATTGACGACGTCACTAAATATTCGACCATTTCAGTTATGAATAGCCCCTCCCTCCCAGGCACCCAAACTATTAAAATTTTCTGAAATGCACGACAAGCCGCGTGGTGCGGTTGGTCAGGAAATCTTTGATGTAAGCGAACGTCCTCTCCCCCATGCATGTTGAAGTGGCAGGAGAACTACAACTACCGCTCAAGCAGCTGGGGAGCACAGGGACACCGCAGGGCTCGGTGATCTCCCCTCTGTTGTTCAACCTTGTCATGATAGGCGTTGCAAGGAGATTGGAACGCGTTAGAAACATCAAGTACACGATCTACGCGGACGACATCACGCTGTGGTCAACGGGAGGAAGCGACAGCCAGATCGAGGCAGCCCTCCAAGAAGCGGTCGCCGCCGTAGAAAAACACCTACGACCCACCGGACTCAAATGTTCACCAACCAAGTCGGAACTGCTAGTGATCTCACCGCGAAGTGCGCGACGCCCGACAACGCAGAACATCAACGTGGTAACCCAAGACGCAACGCCGATACCGCACGTGCAGACGCTTAGAGTTTTGGGGCTGCACCTCCAGGACTTGAACCGCAACAACGTGACGGTACAGAAGCTCCACGCAAAGCTCTCGCTAGCCACCCGCCTACTCAAGAAGGTGGCCACGTGGTACCAGGGCATGCGAGAAGACAGTCTACTACGACTCACCCAGTCGTTTGCAGTCAGCCACATCTCTTACGTAGCGTCGTTCCACAATTGGAAAGCGGCGGAGAAGATCAAGATTGACGCGATGATCAGAAAGGCGTACAAGACGGCCCTGGGCCTATACCCCCCCACCAACACGGAACGCATGCTCGCGTTGGGCGTTCACAACACGCTGGAAGAAATCACAAAAGCCCAGCGAACGGCGCAGTATCACCGCCTGTCCCAGACCAGGATGAGAAGAACGATACTACAGCGCATCGGAATCCACGCGCCAGCGACGACTCCGGAGGTAGCAAAGCAGCTATTCCGGGACGTTCTCCAAAGACTGAGGGTTCCACCCTTACCGAAGCACATGCATCCACAAGTACACCAAGAAAGAAGAACGGCGAGAGCCACGGCCCTCACAAAAGGTCACGCCAACGATCCGCGCGCGTACTACGTGGACGTGGCGAAGTATCCCCACCGGCCAAACACGTACGCAGCAGCAGTCATCGCAGCAGACACTGAAGTACTCACAACGTCGGGAAGCATACGGTGCAAGTCGCCCACGCAAGCCGAGGAGTTTGCAATCACACTGGCACTAGCGATCCCGGATTGCCGCACGGTCCTCAGCGACTCGAAGACGGCAATATCCAACTTTGCTACAAACAACGTCCATTGAACCACTGCAAGAGTATGTTCAACTATAGCAAGACCGGAAACCAACATTACCGTCTAGTGGTTCCCTGCGCACGCCGGGGAGCTGGACGTGGGCCCGAACCGCAACGAGGAGTCAGATACGGAGGCACACGCGCTAACTAGCCGCAGGTCTCTGTCAACGCATTCCTAGGAGCCGCAACGACCCGATGCCGAAGACGGAGAGTATTTTATCACAACCTACGCCGACGTTCTGCAGCGGTACAGAACGAGCAGACGTCTCT
Organism: Rhipicephalus annulatus; assembly: GCA_013436015.1. Lineage (NCBI taxonomy): Eukaryota > Metazoa > Arthropoda > Arachnida > Ixodida > Ixodidae > Rhipicephalus > Rhipicephalus annulatus. Next base: position 304,355 of record WOVY01016147.1, read on the forward strand.
ACCCACCGTCTCATCAAGACCTACAACGCAGAGAAGTAGCCACACTACGGCAGCTGCAAGTACAAGCAATATGGACCCCCGTCTGGGCAAAGCACGTTTGCCCGGAGGTTTACACCACTGATGTATGCCAACACTGCAAGAAGGTGCGAGCCACCCAGAGACACCTCCTTTGGGACAGTGCACCACCGCCGGGTAACCAAGAAGTAATGCCAACTGCCATAAGCAGCAAAATTATCAGCCGAGAGCCAGGCAATCAAAGAGACGTGGTCCAGCCCGTGCTTAGCATCCTGGAACGCCAGCGGCCGAAAGCGGCGCCCCCACGGGTTTGACGCGAGTAGGTTGCTGCTCCGGGACGTCCGAGCACGCTAGTGTCTCGCTTTAATCCCCCTACCCCTTCCCCCTTTATGCCGGATCGTCAATAAAGTTGTTTCATTCACTGAAATGCGCGGGCATTACTGCACGAGACGCCTTTATTAGGTGCAAGTCAAGCACCAGCAGAAAGTGCAGCGCAGAGACACAGACAATCTGTTATTATAAATGCATATGTATTTTTCGTGTTTAACTTTCACAAGGCAAACACCAATGCCAGATATTCAGCCCCACAAACGGGTTTGAAATCGGGTAGCGGAAGGGAATTGGACAAAACGGAATGCGGTCTAAATATACACACAGGTGACCTTTCGTCACAGTAGGGTAATTATTACTTTTATGTTGATGCTCTGCAAGTCAAGTGTTCTTATCATAAACCATCTGGAGTTTGAGAGAGTAGTAATTTTTTATTATGAGAAAAATGTGTAATTTTATATCCACAGGGTATGGATTATCGCAAGTTGTGGTTATATCGCACATACGTATACATTCAGTGGGTCTTGTACACGTTGTAAAAACGTGATTTGTGGGTTGTGAAATTATGGCCGTATGGTAAAATTAGCCCACTTATCGGCCCGCAGAAAAATAATTCCGGCAAGGAAAGAAAAGCTGATTCCGATTGTTGTAGTGGTGACTTGAAAATTCTTGAGAATGTCTGCACGGTGTAAATGCGAAACCTGTAGGAAAAGAAACGAACTCCCAATTATATGTATGAATTTGCGTTATAACCGTATTAGGAAAACCAAGCTTTAATTGTAGTGCTCTCTTTATAAAATAATTAGAGGCCGGATTTTCTATGCTGCAGCACTAGAGAAAAGCACGCAACCATATTCCAAAATAGGACAATCGTATACCTGCAATATATCATAACTATAGCGTGTCTCTTCTCATACCTTTGGGGTAGTTGCTTATCCTACGCAACGTGCCAATGGCACGTGGCCCTTTTATAGCTTTTTATTTCATGCGTTGTCGCCAGTTAAGAGGTTCAATTTAAATTACCCTTAGGTATTCAATCGGTTCCGCGGGTAGTATATCCTCAGAAAGACAACGCATTGAGGCATGCATGGGGTATTGTAGAGGAAACACGAGAATGGCACATTTACTCGGATTGAGTAAGAAGTGATTGTCATCTATTAAGTTCTCCAAGGTGTTATGGTAAGATTGAAGCCATTCATAGAACATTTGGGTGTTATCTGCCGTTGCAAAGACAACGCAATATCGTCAGCGTAGAGTAATGACACCGTGCGTCGAAAGACCTCCTTTCCTGCATCTACCAACCTTGTTTAGATGTCGTTAATTGAAGAAGAATAGCAATAAGACACGCAATATCTAACCTACCTGACTGTCTCTTGCAAACAATTTTAAATTATATGAAGCAAGGAGTGCAGGCTACTACAGCATCTCAACAATCGAATATCACGATTGACGCTATTCAACTGCATAGCGTAGTGCTAGACAAACTTTCTAAATCTGCACCGTCGCCGTGGTCTAGTGGCTACGGTACGCGGCCCCTGACCCGCAGGTCGCGGGATTCAATCCCACCTGCGGCGGCTGCATTCTGGATGGAGGCGAAAATGCTGTAGGCCCGTGTGCTCAGATGTGTGTGCACGTTAAAGAACCTTAGGTGGTCGAAATTTTCGGAGCCGTCCACTATACGGAGTCTTCGATAATTACAGGGTGGTCAATAGACGTTAAACACTGCATATCTATCTCTACCAATTAATAGTTATGTAACAACTTTAGTCGTACATGAGCTTAAGGTTGCCGAATTTATTATTTTATAGATATCTTTCATTCATTTTTCGTTCATCAACTCTTGAAATTTTTTGCCCGCGTTATATTAACCACTGGTTTAATGGCCAATCACCTGTAATGGTACAAGCCAAAACATAGGCACAAGCAAACAATCAAACAAGCTAGTGGTGGAGAGTGCTGTTTGGTCCCCTGGCCCCGTATCTCCAAGAATTCTTCGTCAGCTTTAGCAACAAAATATCCCTTGAACTCCGTTCAGGCTGGCGGCTGCACAATCAGCCCACAGTAATGTCCCGATACGAGCACAACAACGCGGCTCCACCCACCCAGCCAGCACCCGTGGGTGTGCGTTCTTGCATCATCATGCCTAAAAAGATCCCCTGATGTCCGCCGGCCTTCGCGATGAAGACTGGCTGGAGATCTATGACCGTGTGAGTGCGCTTAACCATTGGCGCGATTCTGCGAAGCTGTCCCGCGTGCAGTTCTATCATACGGGGGTCGTTAAGACTTTGTTTTTCAACTATATCAGCTGTATTTCGCAGACTGGCCGACCTTTAAGCAACCGCTCCGTCAGATATCTGCGAACCCTTCGGTATATGGACATAGCCAAATGGAAGCTTGCTGAGCGTGTGCAGCGCTCCCGCGAGTCCTGTACCTCGCACTACTCCGTGACCTCGAACATAGATGACGTCCCCGCCATTCACTGCCGCGCTGACAGATCGATGGCAAAGCATGACCGCGTTGGCCACCTGCTCAAGGGCATAGGCACCGTATCCTTCTACACTCTAGCGGCAAGGAACCCCACGACGGCCATGGTTATCAGCAGTACGTGTGAACGACTCGATGACCTTCAGCTTATACGTTTGAAACCTGATACAGCTGATCTCAGGCCAACACATGACAGCGAGCTGCGTGCGTTGATACGATCAATGACCTGCGAGGAGCTGCAACTACAGGCTACCTCCTCGTCTTCTGTGGAGCTCGTATGACGCCTTCTGCAGACAGCCTCTATAAAATCGTGAGGGAAGTATATATATACATACATACACACACACATACACACACACATATATATATATATATATATATATATATATATATATATATATATATATATATATATATATATATATATATATATATATATATATATATATATATACAGCATCATGACAGCACCATCCGACGACCTTGACATCCCCAAGTACACCGGATCAGCGGACGGCGGACCCGTACAGGACTGGTTTAACCTATTTGAGCTCCACGCTGCCGCTGCATCCTGGTCGGAACGGGAGATGATCACAAAATTCACTGACTACATCTCAGGTGAGGCATTTAGGTTTTACCTCACCCACATCTTTGAAAATGACGAATCATGGCAAAAAATCAGAGGAGATGATTACCCGTTTTAACGACTATGACCAAGACCTGGTCAATGCCAACCATCTAGAGACAACCGCACACTATCGTCGATTCCTTAAGCAGTCTTCAACTATTCGAAAGCCCAGCGCGAATCGACAACTGCCTCAAGACGAAGTGGCACATGAGTTTACTTACAGAAGGCGATGCGTATATTGGGAAAAACCTAATCGTCAAGCGCGCCTCCCTTCTGCGCGAAAGTCAGCATTTCCGAAGTCATCGCTTCAGCATATGACCCGAGACGTTGCTCAACCACCTGATGCTCTTCACTCTTCGTCTCGCATACGTGGTCCACCACCAGGATTTTCATCACGCGGTTTTTCAAGCGCTCCTATCGCTCACCATTCGCCTCATAAGGACGCCGCGACCTCGGTAGACGACCTAACGCTTCACGAAAATACCCTGTCAAGCCATGCTCTTTCCGGACATGTTCATTCATCACCGTGCGGTGCACACACACTGGACAGTCGAAGCAAAGCAGAAGGCTCAGACGCATCGAACGTCGCAAGCTACCAGGCGCAAGAACCACTCGCAGTGAACTGCGAAGAAGCCCCTGAGCTTCGTGTCGTTTCTGCGGCACCACAGATTTGCCAAAATCTGCAGTTAAAACCTAGTAATGCCACGTCACCTGTGGTATCGCCATACAGTGCTTATAGCTCCAAGAACCGAAAAAATGCAGAAGTAATACATACACCAAACCTCGCACGCAGCTTTCTGTCCGAAGCGTCCATACTGGAACACCTTACCGAAGTCTTTGAAGAGCATAATGATGGCACATTACCAACTATGCCCGATAAGCAAGACACCAGCTCACCATGCATCAGCAGTCTGCAGGACGCGTCTAACCTCGAAGGAAATGAATGCCCGATTCCAGAAAGGACGCCACTACAGCCATCTCCTGAGCAGCACCAGCAAAGCAAACAAAACGAAGTTCACAAACTCAGAAAACAACGAGAGAGACTACAACGAGGAGGAACGCCAGGTGGCGCAGAACGGAGCAGTCCGGGGTCTTTGGGCTCCCGCTTCAGCAAATGATTTTTGTGGTTTTTCGTGTGCTGTGCCTCAAGATCTTGCTACGAGTCGACTCATAAGCTGCCAAGGTTCACGTCGGTAGCGGACTTTCACCGGTAGGTTCATTTTTGAGCATTTTTCGGACTTTTACGCCACCGACTACGCCTCGCGTGCTTACCAAACGCCGAGTTGGCGTCTGCCGGGCAGGACGCGCCCTTCCTTGGACGCGCCCTTCGTTCCACCTGCTGAGCCAATATGCTGGACGGTGCGGCTGTTATTATGGACGGTGATGAACTCCCTCCGGAAGAGTTTGGAGAGGAACACGGCTGGCGTTCCGCCGCGGTGAAGAAAAGCTCGAGGCGCACGAACGCCAGTGCTACAGAGCGTGCCACGGCGTGCGGCGAGAATGCCAGGGGCAATTTCAGTGCTACAAGAAAAGCTCTACACTTGAAGAATCAAGTTATCAAATCATCGAGAATGCCTCGACTGCCTAGCGAGCACTGGAAGATTATCGTCCGTCCAAGGGGTGGCTTGGATGTTGAGAAGGCGGGCTCAGCTAGACTTGGCCGGGCAATCGCAGAGGCGGCTGGAATTGTACCCACGCTCATCAGTCAGGACATTGTCTGCCCGAATGCAACGCAAAATATCATAGTTATTAGCACGGCGTCCCGTGCGAACGCTGACTCTTACCTCAGGATGAGCTGCCTTACATTGGGAATGAAGAAGTATGACATCAACACTTACGAGGCTGCCCCGCATGAGACCTGCAAGGGGGTCATCCGTAAGATTGACGCATCGGAGAGCCAGACGGAGCTGGAGAGGAGCATCCTTACTGAAAGAAACCCCACGGCTCTGGGAGTCAGACGTATTAAGAACACTGAGACGGTGGTTATTGTCTTCGATGGCTACAAAGTTCCCAACTTCATTTATTTCGGCACAGCGCTGGTCAGATGCTCGCTTTACCATCGGCAGCATGACTGCTGCTATGCCTGTGGCAGACTCGGGCACAGGGCGGACGTCTGTCCGACACCGGACGAAGCTGTGTGCAAGAGGTGCGGAATCAACAACCCTGATGAGAACCATCAATGTTCCCCGACCTGTGGATTCTGTGGTGGCCCACACGCCACGACGGATAAAAGTTGCCAGCAAAGGTTTCAGCTTCCATTTATTGTGCGAAGGCGGCGAAGAGAGCGCCGTGCGGAATCAGAGCGTCGTAGTCAGCAAACGGTACCTGCTAACGCCGACGAGGGTGTGAGCCAGCCTGCACACCGCAACTCCAGTTCAAACAGTCGTTCTGCTACAACTGGGGTGGACAGCCGTGACTCATCGCAACAGGCAAGCAGTCGGTCCAGATCCAGATCTCGGTCCAGAAGTCGCTCCCAAGGCCAGCGAAAGGGAACTTCGTCTAAAGGCCGAGCCAAGTCCCGGTCCAGAGATCGTCGTCGGTCCCAATCCAGAGGCCCATCGCACTCGAGGAGCCAGTCCAGGGACCCGCATGGCACAGTCCGTTTCCAAAGCCCACCCCAACCGGAGATGCAGGGTGGCTCCTGGGCTGACCGGGTGCGCAGCGGAGGAGGTGAAAAGGTAACGGGGGGCACTGCGCCAGAGCATGGTCTAGCGGAGCTAAATCAGCTTAGGAAGGAGAATGCCGAAATGCGCAGCATTATTGAGTCGCTGAGAGCCGAAATGGCTGAGCTTAGACGTGTCAGTACATCTCAAGCTACTCTGGCATCTGCTTCTCCGTGTGTAGGTTCTCCCTCTCCTCAACCCATAGAGGTTCCCATGGTCGTGGAAGCGGGCCCCTCGGGTAACCCAGCCAAGCGTAAGGCTGCGACTTCAGCCGAGAATGTGCAGGCTAAAGCTAAATCTGAAATTAAGGAGACTCTAAATTCAATTTGCCTTGAGATTCACAAACTTAATGAGCGTTTCTCGGCGGTCGATCAACGTCTCACAGTTATGGATCAGAAAATAGATATTCAACATGCCAGAATTCAATGTGTGGAGAATCAATTACAGAACGCCGGCCTTATGGTGCAGAGCCCCAATATCAGGGGAGCAGCTAGGATTCACCCGGATTTCTTTCCAGAGGGAACGCCTTTATTGGCGCCCATTCCCATGAGTATCCCCAGTTCGAATAGTACAGCTGCTTCTGTACAGAACCTGACGGCAGGGTCAGGGAGCACCTCCAATGATCAAGATGGCCTCGCACGCTGAATTTCGTATATGGCAATGGAACTGCAGGGGGATCCTTAGCAAAAGGGGCACCCTGCAGCAATTTGTCCGCTCTCACAGCGAGAAGCCGCAAGTGATCCTACTGCAGGAGACGCTGTCTGATAGTGTAACCCTCCCGGGGTACAAGGCACATGCAGTTAAAGGGGAAGGCAGAGGGATTGCCACGTTAGTCAGCAACAAGTTCACCTTTGTGACACATGATCTAGGGGTAAGACCTACTAAAACGGAGCTCTCCTTAGTTGAGGTCATTCCGAGTTCTTCCAACCTTTCCAGCATTTTTATACTGAACATATATAGTAGCCCTAGTGATCATAGGCAGCGTTTTAGGACGATCATAGCTAAGGCAACCAGATTGGCTGGGCTCTCTCCTCTGGTTGTGGCGGGGGATTTTAACTCGCCTTTCCGGGCGTGGAACTACCCGTATGATTCAGCTAAAGGCAGGAGCTTGTGGCAGGAGACGGGAGATGCGGATCTCTCGTTAATTACGGACCCGATGTTTCCTACTAGGCGCGGCACATCCACCACCAGGGACTCCACCCCGGACCTAGCTTTCGTGAAAAATGCTGGCTCGGTAGGTTGGGAAAATCTTCTGACGGATTTAGGAAGTGATCATTATATTACAGTTACTAAATTACAGATGGAGGCAAAATCTAAAAGAAAGTTTACTTACGTGGATTGGGATAAATTTCGGGAGTCACGCAGCGCTCGAGCGGAACAAGGGGAAATCCCGGACTCTCTGGGGCAATGGACAGAGATGCTGCTGCAGGACGTTAGGGCGGTTACCAGAACCATTGAGACAGAGGTACAGACAGACAAAATGGACAGTCGGCTTGCGCATTTACTGGAGGCAAAGCAGTCGCTATTGGCCAGATGGAAGGGTCAGAGACTTAATCGTAGGCTTCGGAAAAAGATAGCAGAGTTAAATACACAAATTGAAGAACATTGCAAAAACTTGTCGAGGCAGCAGTGGGATGAAATTTGTAATTCAGTCGATGGACAAATGCGAACCAGAGGTAAATGGAATCTTTTAAAACACTTGCTTGACGAGTCGGGCACTAAATCTAATCAGAGGGGGGTCCTTGCTAGAATACTTCATCTTGCTCAAAAATCCTCCTCGGGCGCGGAGCTATTGGGGCAGCTTGCTGAGAAGTATCTACCGCTAGCAGTTGATTCCATGCAAGCCTATCCGGGGTATATGGGAACACCTTGTGCCCATTTGGATGAACCCTTCACCATCAGCGATGTGCGACGTGCCCTGCACGAACTCAATGGCCGATCGGCACCGGGTCCAGATAGGGTCACCAACAAAGCGCTTCGGAATTTGGAAGATGACTCTGTTGAATTTCTTACTGATGAGATTAATAGGATTTGGAAGGGAGGTGACATCCCGGAACAATGGAAGTTGGCCAAGGTGATCCTCATTCCCAAGCCCGGTAAAGCACCAAGTTTGGACAATCTGCGCCCCATCTCTCTCACGTCATGCGTGGGAAAGGTGGTGGAACACGTTGTCCAGAACCGAATCGCGGACTACATAGAGCACAATGATCTCTTCCCTCACTACCTTATTGGCTTTAGGCCAGGCCTCTGTACGCAGGATGCTATGAAACTCATTAAGTGTCAAATTTTAGATAATCATACCAGAGACACCAGGGCGATCCTAGGCTTGGATATAAAAAAGCGTTTGATAATGTCCGCCATGATTCTATTTTAGATGCGATCTCAAGTCTCAACCTAGGTTCCTCATTTCATGCGTTTGTCAGATCCTTCCTGTGTGGTCGAAAAGCCATACTTAAAGTTGGAGATCTAGAATCGGATGTGCAAGCGCTGGGAAATAGGGGCACCCCGCAGGGATCTGTTCTATCACCCTTACTTTTTAACATCGTCATGGCTGGTCTCTCGAGGCAGCTTTCTGGAATTTCAGATGTTGGTCATACAATTTATGCCGATGATATCACCATTTGGTGTAGAGAAGGAAGTGATGGCACTGTAGAGGCGGCCCTGCAAGAGGCCATCGACACTACCGAGAGTTTTCTGGAAGACACAGGCCTTTCTTGCTCTCCGGAAAAGTCTGAGCTTCTCCTCTATAAACCGGTCAGGAGGGGCCGTCGACCGCGAGGCTGGGTGCCGCCCCTAGAGAATGACATCCACTTACGTACCAAAAGTGGACGATCAATCCCCAAAGTCGCTTCCATTCGGATCTTAGGTATGACGCTAGAAGCAACGGGCACCAACACCATCACGATTAAAAGGTTGGAAAAAAAGACAGACAGTGTTATTAGGCTCATAAGACGGGTGGCTAACCGAAGGACAGGACTATCAGAGGACAACTTGGTCAGGCTTATACATGCTTTTCTGCTGTGTCATTTTGCATATGTGGCGGCAATGCATGTCTGGAAGAGAATGGAAAGGGACAAGCTTAATGCAATGATCAGGAGAGCTGTAAAGAATGCCCTTGGGCTCCCCAACTACACCCACACCAATCGTCTCCTGCAGTTGGGAATTCATAATACATTGGAGGAAATTGCGGAAGCACAAGAAAGAACACAGGTAATTAGGCTGTCTGGCTCAAAAGCGGGGAGGATGATTCTCGCAGAAATGGGTATTCCACCAGCTCAGATTGAGGCTCTGTACCAAGGGTTGACGAGGGATCAGAAGGAAAACATCACTGTCTCGCCTGCCCCGCGGAACATGCATCCACAACGTAATGTTGGAAGGAGGAGAGCGCGCGCTCGGGCCCTTCTTCGCCAAGTTGCGGATCTTGACGGGGGTGCCTGTTTCGTAGACGCGGCGCAATATGATGGCCAGAGAGACCGATTCACGGTAGTGGCAATCAACCACAAAGGAATTACAATTAATGCGGCGTCGGTATGCGCCAGAACTGCCAATGCAGCTGAGCAGGTTGCCATCGCCTTGGCTCTTTTAGATCAGCGTAATGAACACATATTTAGCGATTCTAGAGCTGCCATTCGTGCCTTCAGTGTTGGAGCTGTGTGCAAAGAGGCCAAAAACATACTCGGTGATAAGTTGCTTACAACCCATACCATTACATGGTTCCCAGCTCATATGGGAAACATGGACGGAGGGATCATAAATCTCAATGAGTTGGCCCACTCCAGGGCGCGAGGGTTAGCTGTCCGCGGCCATGGAGGACCTTTGGGTCGAACTGGAGATTTCGTAAACAGGGATCCGCCAACTACATATAATGAAATAACCCAACATTTCGCTATGGATAGGAGAATCTTTCCACCTCCACATGCGAAGCTAAATAGAGCGCAGGCGCTTACATTGCGATTACTTCAAACAGAAACGTACCCTAACCCTGCCTTTCTTCACAAGCTTTATCCTGATGTTTATTTAACCAACTCGTGTACAAAATGTGGCGGTTTAGCCACCTTACACCACATGCTCTGGGAGTGCCCTTCGGTACGTGGCACCGATACAGCATCGTCCAGAAAGTGGGACTCCGCTCTCCGGAGTCCAGACATAACATCGCAACTTTGGGCTGTCCAGAGGGCCCACGATGCGGCGCTAGGGCTCGGCCTTACTGTCCCATCGTGGGAGCGGCCCGCCGTGTGCTAGGGCGCACGCCTTCGGACTTGTCAATAAAGTTTTCCCAAACCAAACCAGACTACAACGAGGGCATCGGCGAACGCCAAATTCAGTGGAAGCGCGTTCACCAGTTGAAGAACATCGAAAAATAGGATCTCCAAACCAACAAGACGTCAGACACTTTCGGACAAAAAAAAGTCGCCAGAAACGCTCCCAGCGCCTGCTATTCCGCCGACTGCAACACCACAGAAAGCGCCGAGAAAGACGTGGAAGCACTGCTTGCAAACCGCAAGCACTCAAGCACTCCATCACAGTCTGTCGAGAAGCACGCAAGCAAGAAGCATCAGGATTGCACCATTCACGGCGAAAAATACAACCCCGACGACATCCGAGCTGCCGATGCAACAAGGCGTTCCAACCTTTGTCAGCCCGAACAAGAGTTCTAGCAGTACTGTCAGTATTCACGTGTATCCCGCTCTGTCCGGAACGCAACAGTCAGCCTCGCCCACCAGAGTTGTTATAGAGTTCACCGGACTGCTCCCTCTGGCTTGAAGATTTAAAGAGACTGTGGAACTCAGTCGGGACGTGATACTGCGAATTTGGACATTGTCTGTTCATTGGCTTCTTCAATTTTTTGTAGGTTATAAACGGTGCCATATTTCGGGGGGGGGGGGGGAATCGTGTGACGTATGAAGTGATGGTTGGTAGAGGCAGAGGAAGAAGAAGAGCTTATGGAATAAACATGGGGTATGAGCCAGGCCACGTCACCCATTCATCATAGCGTCACACACACACACACACACACACACACACACACACACACACACACACACACACATATATATATATATATATATATATATATATATATATATATATTGAAATGCATCTGAATAACGGACGCTCTGCTGGTAATGCAGAAGACGAGGAGGATCGGTGGCTGTAGCAGTAGCTCGCGCACGCCGCTCGCCATTAGCCAGACCTGCCTGATAAAGCATATTTTGCCAAGCTGCGTCTGAACCTTTCTCGACGTACAACACCTCTATTTTAAGTGGTGGAGGAGCCGGGGTTCCCATCAACCTGGAACTTCGCAATCGGACGCTACCCTCACCATTCACCATGACTGCTCCTGGCCCTTCTCAAGCTGCCTTACGAACGACAGTCTACTGTACTGGCGCGCCTCGGCAACGCGACCCCACCAATTTTTCGCGGCAACGACGAACAAGACGTCGAGGACTGGCTCGTCGTGTACGAAATTGTAAGCGCTTCCAACAAGTGGAACGCCTGCGACCAGCTCACAAACGTGCGCTTTTACCTCTCTGATGTGGCCAGCCTCTGGTTCAAGAATCACGAAGGCGAAATCACCAACTGGTCCGCCTTCAAGACCACCATCGCCGCGGTCTTCGGTCGTCCCGCCGTGCGCCGGCTTCGCGCGAAACAGCGTCTCCGTAGTCGAGTCCGTAGCCGTAGTGGCAGGTACCCGTGGCAGAGGCTGATCGCGAAAAAACTGCTTTCGTCACGCCCTACGGGCTTTATGAATTCACAGTCATGCCCTTCTGCCTCTGCAATGCGCCAGCTACTTTCGAGCGGATGATGGACTCTATCCTTGGAGGCCTCAAATGTAACGTTTGCCTTTGTTATTTAGATGACATTGTCGTCTTTTCAACTGATTTCGCAACCCATTTAACCCACCTCGAGAAAGTCCTCGCGTGTATTTCTGCCGCGGGGCTGCAACTGAATCTCAAGAAGTGCTATTTCGCCGCTCGAAAGCTTACGATCATTGGCCACGTGGTTTCAAAAGACGGCATTCTTCCTGAAGCTGCCAAACTTACGGCCGTTTCAGCGTTTCCCAACCGACCACCATGAAAGAGCTCCGAAGCTTCATAGGCCTTTGCTCTTACTTCCGGCGCTTCGTCCGCGATTTCGCGACGATCATCGCTCCTTTGACCAAGCTCCTCGCCGGCTCAAGAGACCTTTCAGCCTGGTCTGCCACCTGTGACGATTTTTTCAATGAACTGCGCCGCCTCCTCACGTCACCGCCTATTCTGCGACACTACGACCCATCGGCACCAACAGAGATCCACACCGACGCTAGTGGTGTCGGGCTAGGCGCTATTCTTGCACAGAAGAAAGACGGCTTCCAAGAGTACGTGTTTGCCTACGCAAGCCGAACTCTTAGCAAAGCCGAAACCAATTATTCTGTCACTGAAAAGGAATGCCTCGCCATTATTTGGGCGATAGAGAAATTCAACCTTACATGTACGGGCGCCCTTTTGACGTCGTGACTGACCACCACGCCCTCTGCTGGCTGTCGTCACTGAAGGATCCAAGTGGTCGCCTCGCCCGATGGGCATTACGCCTCCAAGAATATAATATTGCCACCTGCTTCTAGTAGTGGGTCGTATGCCAAGGTGAAGGCACACACCACGAAGAAGAAAGAAGTGCGCGTGAACCCCCGCTCTAGAAGACAAGCTTTTCGTGGACGACCGTAGAAGAACAAGAACTGAGCCTGAGCCTGAGCGAAGAAGGCGATCGTTCCTGCAGTAGTTGGCGCTTTCTATTGCATGGCCTGTGGGAGGGGATTGGCCACACTCATCGCCTTTGGTTCTTTATTAGCGGTAGAATTTCTTTTGCTGATTTTTCAGGAGCCATCAATGCCGGTCTCCGGCCCCGGCCAGGGCTCGCCCTGGTCGGCCAGTCGCCCTGCTGAATCGGTACCACTGGAGTGTTCTTCAAGAACGGCGTAAGCAGTTTGCCTGTCGCGCTTGTGCCCACTGATGGCGGAACCATTCGGTTGAGTGAAACGGAGGTGTTCCAAGAAGAACTTCGCAACATAAGCGGTCATTTTCTGGACATCTCGGAGGTGAGGCGTTTCGGCAAGACTGGCATGCTATGCAGATCTTCAAATATTCAATGCTTAACAGACTTACTGGCCGCCACGAGATTTGCGTTCATTGCTGTTCGCGCTTTTATCCCCCCTCATCTTGCTTGCGTGAAGGGCATTGTTCGTGGTGTTCCAACTAACATTAGTCCTGAAGCATTCTTAAAGATGGTCTCTCCGGCTGGCGTGACATCTGTCTACAGATGCACCAGACCTGTAGGTGATACGCGAGTCCCTACTGAAAGCGTCATCGTTACCTTTGCTGGTCTCACACGCCCCTCTGAGCTGAAGGCCTGGCCTTATCTATTCCGTGTAGAGGCATTGACACCTCGCCCACTGCAATGCCGTAACTGCTGGCGATTTGGACATAGCGCTAATGCTTGCAGGTCCTCATTGAGATGTGGCGAATTGCGGTGGGGCACATGCCGCATCGTGGTTGTGGCCGAGACAACCACGACCTTAATACTATAAGAACTAGCAGTAACCCAGACGACACCCCACCGGTAATGATAGAAGAAGTCAGAAAAGCTTTGGAGAGCATGCACAGAGCCAAAGCTGCTGGTGAGGATCGGGTAACATCAGATCTGCTGAAAGATGGGGGACAGATTGTGTTAGAAAAACTAGCCACTCTATTTACGAGGTGTCTCCTGACGGGAAGAGTACCAGAGTCTTGGAAGAACGCTAACATCATCTTAATACATAAGAAAGGAGATGACAAGGACTTGAAGAATTACAGGCCGATCAGCTTGCTCTCTGTAGTATACAAGCTATTTACAAAGGTAATTGCTAACACAGTAAACAAAACATTAGAATTCAATCAACCAAAGGAACAAGCAGGATTTCGAACAGGCTACTCAACAATTGACCACATTCATACTATCAATCAGGTAATAGAGAAATGCTCAGAGTATAACCAACCACTATACATAGCCTTCATAGATTACGAGAAGGCGTTTGATTCAGTAGAAATATCAGCCGTCATGCAAACACTGCGGAATCAGGGCGTAGATGAAGTATATATAAACATTCTGGAAGAAATATACAGAGGATCAACTGCTACGATAGTGCTTCATAAAGAAAGCAACAGAATACCAATCAAGAAGGGTGTAAGGCAGGGGGACACAATTTCCCCAATGCTATTTACCGCGTGCTTACAGGAGGTTTTCAGAAGCCTAGAATGGGAACAGTTAGGGATAAGAGTCAATGGAGAATACCTAGTAACCTGCGCTTTGCCGATGACATTGCAATTGCTGAGTAACTCGGGGACGAATTGCAACTCATGATTACGGAGTTAGACAAGGAGAGCAGAAAGGTGGGTCTTAAAATTAATCTGCAGAAAACGAAAGTAATGTACAACACCTCGGTAAGGAGCAGCGCTTCGAGATAGGTATAGTGCACTTGAAGTTGTAAAAGACTATGTCTACTTAGGGCAGGTAATAACCGCAGAGCCAAACCACGAGATTGAAGTAACAAGAAGAATAAGAATGGGGTGGAGCACATTCGGCAAGCACTCTCAAATTATGACAGGTAGATTGCCACTATCCCTCAAGAGGAAGGTAATATAACAGCTGTATCTTGCCGGTACTTAGCTACGGAGCAGAAACCTGGAGACTTACAAAGAGGGCTCAGCTTAAATTGAGGACGACGCAGCGAGCAATGGAAAGAAAAATGGTAGGTGTAACCTTAAGAGACAAGAAGAGAGCAGAGTGGATTAGGGAACAAACGGGGTTAAGGATATCATAGCTGAAATCAAGAAGAAGAAATGGACATGGGCAGGGCATGTAGCGCGTAGACAGGATAACCGCTGGTCATTAAGGGTAACTGACTGGATTCCCAGAGAAGGGAAGCGGGTTAGGGGGAGACAGAAGGTTAGGTGGGCAGATGAGATTAAGAAGTTTGCGGGTATAAATTGGCAGCAGCAAGCACAGGACCGGGTTAACTGGCGGAACAGGGGAGAGGCCTTTGTCCTGCATTGGACGTAGTCAGGCTGATGATGATGATGATGATGACATGCCGCATCAAATTGTCAGGAAGACAACTACAGGTGTTGCCTATGTGATGGAGCACACACAGCCACGGACAATAGCTTGCCCTGCTCGAGAACGTGAAACACAAATTCTAGACATAATGGAGAAACGCCGTTGTTCTCGGTCTGAGGCAACTTCTTTAATTAAAGAGCGCGAAGTGGGGTACGCTGCTGCTACGTCACGCCAGTGTGGGTCAATTGAAGCGACGGTCGCTTCCGCAGTGTCGGCAGCGATAGATAAGGCCATGCCGATGATTATGGAACGGCTTTTTCAACACCTTTGCTGAAGGTCTGACCGAGATGCTCGCCGCCAGGTTAAACAGCCTTATTCCCTCCTTCGCTGCACACACTGTCACGGTCCAGGGTGAAGCTGAGCACCTCGACAATGAACAAAATAATCACCGTCAAGAAGATGTTAACCCTGCAACGCTCGTCAGCACTCAGTCGCCTACCCCTGTGGGCCCAGTGGGTCGTTTGGTGACATGAGGCTTGGTAATATCACTCATAAACGGACGCAATGCTCCATTGTCTCCAACCAATTTGCCAATGTCGAAACCAAAAAAGTTATTACTGATACCAACAATGAGGCAGGACGTTTTGCGTTCTGCAGTAGAGTCAACTATATTAAGTTCATCATAGCGCCTGTAAAAGTTCTTCAGTGGAATTGTCGCTCCGTATCTCCGCTTACATAGATCTTATTTATCTCATACAGCAAACAAATCCTAGTATAATTTTACTTCAAGAGTCTTGACTTTCAGTAAACCAAACATTTACTCTGAAATATTTTCGAACATTTAGACTGGATCGGCCAGGTAGAGGAGGTGGATTATTGGTTTCTAATATCTTCAAAAATGTTGTCATCAAGTTTCTGTAACTTTGAACATATTTGTCCGGATTGTGAATTGTTAGGATTAGATTGTTTGTTACCTAACTCCAACAGGATTACAGTGATTAATGCGTACTTTCCTAATGGAGTAAGACGCACAGATCACCTAGACTGTGTTATCAAGAATTCTTCGTCAATTCAATTTTATTGGCTGGGGATTTTAACTCGCATCACACCTCTTGGGGGCTTAAAACAGATAGCTGTGGCAAAAATTGTGGAATTGGTTGCAGGATAATAATTTTCGCTGCCATAACTCTGGACAAGTTACCTTTCTACGCGGGATAAGCTCATCAACATTAGACCTAACATTTTCTTGTGGCCAGTTTATGATTTCATCGTGGGAAACGTTTGATAATGGGACGAGTAGTGATCATGTACCATTACCTATGAAATAATGCTACCACAACTTACCTCTGCTATCCGGCAACAACGGTTCATCAACTATAAAATTTATAAAACTGTTTTAAACTCCGCGCTCTCGTCATTGAGAGGACGCGTCGGACAGCAACGAGCTGCTTCAGTCGTAGCGTGTTTAAGTGACTCTATCCAGCCGGCAGAGTTTTCTGTTAAGTACGGCAGCACACCGTCAAATTCAGCTTGGTGGAATGAAGATTGTACGCTTGCGTATAGGCGACGTAAAGCTGCTTGGAAACGTTTACGCCACAACCATACTCCAAAAATTGGGTTGACTATAAGTTCCACGCAGCGCTGTTTAAACGTACAGTTGCAATAGCTAAAGATAAACACAATTCTGACTTACATTCGCGTTTATCAAAACCCGATAAAAGATCTGCCCTGTACAGATTTCTACGGAACAAAAAATCGACGAAGGTACCAGCATATTCGCATTCAGTAGTGCTGTCTCCTAAAGAGACAACAGATTTGTTAGAGGGCATCGCGAAAGGACTTGAAGCGCGTTTCGCTTCGTCATGCTTGAGACCTGTGACATTCAAAAGCGCAACCTCGGACTTTCGGGAAGTCACTATGGCTGAACTGGCAGATGTGATACTAACTGTAAAGCAAGCAGCTCCCGGTCCAGACCAGATTACAAACTCTATGATTAAATTGATATTTAATTCCCATCCCGAGGAGCTTTTGAATATTGTTACTGCTCCTTACAGCACACATGGATTCCAAGCGCATGGAAGTTGCTAAAGTTGTGTTGCTGCGAAAAAATCCAAGCCTCGGATATGTCCTGGATAACATTCGGCCAATTTCGCTTACTTCAAACCTAATTAAAATTATTGAAAGAATTCTTCATAGAAGGCTCAGTGAATTCATCGCTCGTCAGGACATTCTTTCACCAAGGCAAGTAGGATTTAGACAGGTGCTCTATATGGTCGGCTCATGTTGATTTGGAAAGCCGAATCCGCCTTGCAAAAGTATCTGGTGAGCTTTCTGCATTAGTCACGTTAGATATCGCAAAAGCCTACGATAGTGTGGAATACAGTACATTAATTTCAAGATTAGTGGACTGTGAGGTTTCCCAAGTACATTATATCTTGGGTTCAGGAGTTTCTCATTGAGAGACAATTCTTTTGTTGCCACGAGGGAATTACTTCTGCCTCATATAAGCAAACAAGAGGTGTTCCGCAAGGATCAGTCCTGTCACCTCTTTTATTTATTATTATTATCATCTATTCCCGTTCATAAAAATGTTCCTCTTTATGTCTACGCCGATGATATTGCTTTTTTCTCGTCATCCCGAGATATCAATAGTTTATATCAAATCTTGCAGTCATATTTGAGTGAGCTTGAGGTATGGCTTGGCGGGCTGTCTTTTTCACTTAATGTTAGTAAATGTGCTCTGCTTGTATTCCCTCTATCCGTTCCCGTATTTCTTTCACTGCTTTATCGAAATGATCCGATTCCACAAGTAACAGCGCTAAAATATCTTGGTATTGTTTACGTGGACAATTTAAATTGGCAGCAACAAATAGAATCAAACACCCGTAAAGCAGAAAGCGCCGTAGGATTGCTCCGCCGGTTTTGCAATAAGAATTCAGGGATGCGCAGGGATACGTTACTTATGATATACAAACTTTACGTACGCCCAATTCTGGAGTTTGGCTGCGTTCTGTTTTCTGGAAGTGCTGAGTACAAATTAAGACCACTTATATTGCTAGAAAGGCAAGCTCTGCGGCTGTGTCTCGGACTACCTAGGTGTGTAGCGAATAGCGTGCTTTATTTGGAAGCTAGAATTATTCCACTTGATGCTAGATTTCGACAGCTTACTGTGCAAACAATTTTAAAACTTTACGATGCACCCCTCTTCTGTTCTCAGACAGTGTTCATCAAACATCCAGTTTCTTTCTTTCAGCGCCCGTGGTCTCGTTATCAAAGACCCCAAGTCATTTTCGTCGAGTCTCTGTTATCAAATCTTCACGTTTCCCTCCGGCATTTAACTCCCCAAACCCAATGCTCGGTGCCAGTTGACTTAATTTTCGATGATATTTTTTCAAAAAATGCCAAGTTACTTCCAAAGCATGTTCTGGAGGGCCTCCTTCAAGACCATCTAAGTCATTTTCCTAAATACGTAGTAATTTCGACGGACGCAACGCAAAATCTTCAGAAGGCTGGTAGGTATTTTTTCTCATCAGCTTAATTGTCTTTTGCGCTCCGATTGCCTGACTTCACACCAATTTATCTCGCAGAATTCCTGGCTATTACATTGGCTCTTCGAAAACTAAATTATCAGCAATCAAAAGCTATTATTATTTCGGATGCTTTGTCTGTATGTACACATCTAACGTCCGCAAAGAAGTCTCCTCTTCTCAGGATATTTTGGTCTCTCGTACCGCATAGCCTATCAGAAGTTCGGTTTATTTGGGTCCCCGGGCATGCTGGAATTGAACTAAATGAAATTGCTGATTCGCTCGCTTCGCATTTAAATTTCCCTGTGGTGCCAGTAGCTCCACAGTTTCCTTTTATTACTGCCGAACGATTCAAACGCCTGTTAATCTTAAAAATGAACGAAACGTCGCTTCTACAATCTGAAGAATTCGGCACTTGCAATTCACATGGAACACCGCAAAATGCCTTTCCCGTCAATGTGAGGTGACCCTCACAAGCTTTCGCTGTAGAGTTCCTCTGTTAAATTTTTATCTCAACAAATCGGATTTTCATTAACTAACCTATGTGTAGTTTGCAATGAACCGGACAATAGATCACTTTCTTCTCACATGCCGCCGCTTCGCCTCACTGCGCCGAATAATTCTTGAAAGACCGATTGGTATGCTCGGATTGCCAGTCAATACATCCACCGTATTATCGTTTGGAGCCAGTCAGTTGGTGTGGGCCACAGTGCTATTCTGTCAGCGCTACATAAATTCATTCAGGCAACCGGAAGGATACGCTGCTAGTGGTACTGCCAGATATATCCAATTCTTTCTTCCCCTTCCTCATTCTTGTCAATTCGTTTTATATATTCTGTTTTATCGTATTCTTCTACTTTATCACGTTTTTTTTTTCAAAGGAACATTATTATTGTTTCTATCTAATTTCTCTTTATTTTTTTAGCAAGCGTTATAAAAATTATCTATCATGAGGTACAGTGTGGCCAATCCCCCATGTGGGTATGAGCCAAAATCTTCTAGAGACAAGACAAGACAAGACAGACAAGACAAGCCCACCGGCGCGCTTGGTAGAGCCCTGTTGCTCGGACATCAAGACCTTGTCGACATCCCCTGGAGCGACGTG